>LS874581.1:273680-298270 GCA_900490955.1 Micoletzkya japonica | reverse complement strand
AGTTACTGGCCTTAGCGAGAAGTGGAATTTATGCGTCATCTTCGGAACGATTTATTTTAGATTTTACTGCTATCGATTTATTCTGTATGTTTGGGTGCTGCGTGCGTTCTTACAGCTTCTTTTATGTTTTCTTTTTCAGTTTTGCTCATTATTGAGATTATGATCTTGCATCTAAAAACCGAGCTGTTATCAGACAAAAAAATGCATCAAATGTGGTATATTTCGTTCATGAGTGTGATATTATGAAGAAATACTCAAATTGAAAAAAGAAAACAAGAAACGACACGAAATTACAACCAGAGACCGCTATAACCGCTTCAACAGTTTCGCGAAATTCCCGGGAAGAATATATCGTTCCGCGCATAAACACTACCGTATTTTATCTAGAGGGCCTGGCATCGGGGGATCCCTGGACCGATTATATCTTCGTTTTTTCTCTACTATATAGGGCCTTCGACATACGCACAACACATACCCATACTGACAATGAGTTATAGAGGTTGCACAGATAAAAGGTAAAACAGGTACTCGAGTGGAGTTCAACCACTTTTTGCACGCGACAAACCAATCCAATACTCTTTACACTCTTCATTCAGCTCTCTATTTAAAACCGAAACAAATATGGAATAATAGTACTCTATATCTAACTTCGTACAAGACTCAAATATCATATGTTCTTAGTTTCAAGAAAAGTGAAATTGTGACCGAGCGGTGGAAGGTGGAAATGGGGCTGATACAACCAAAGATAAGGGGAGGAATACGGGGTATACGGTAGGAGGATAAAAGGCGGATACGGAATGGGGGATACTGTAAGAGGAGGGGATACGGTAGTAACTAGTCGAGAGAGGGAGAGGGACGAGGGATGAAGCTGTCTTTCATCATCTCACTCTCCATCGCTTTCCCTATTCCGCATAAGACGAGAAACTTGTCGGGACAAGAAGAGTTGCCATACTCGTTCTTGATGATGAAGTGGGAGTGGGGGAGAGGGAGAGTAGAGAAGGGGGGGAGGGGGGCAGACGAGTTAGTCGTTTCACACACGTGGCAGGATGAGTCTGCAATCGTCCATCTTATCACCTTCCTCCTAGCCTATTCCTTCTCTTCGTCTATCTCAACCCCTCTAAAGGAGAACCATTCAGTACTGTAGCCAGGCTAATGCAGATTAATTCGCATAGTGAGAGAGGAAAGGACATAGAAGAGAAACTAATCGAATCCGTCAGGAATTTGAATAGATTACGGTTTTTAAACTTCCCCCTCCCCCAATGCTCAACCCCCCTCTACCGTATCCCCCTATCCTCATCCCCCTTACCCTGCAACGAGAGCGACGAGTGGATTGGGGTAGCTCGTGTGGGGATGCTCTCCCTCGCAACTGCCCATGTCGATGTGAGTGAAGGGAATGGGACGAGAAGAGTTCGACATGTGCTCGTCCAGACGGGAACCCTGACAACCAACGAATTCCCCTTCTACCATCAAACCTTACGTAGACGAGCTAGCCTTCGCTATGCTTCGAACCTCTAGAACACTGTATATAAACTATTTCAAGCAAGTCGTCTAGGATCACGGTAATCTTCATACATGTACGCAGTTGTCCTATCGGACGTTAGGATAGATTCCTGCACTAGAGTTGGCTGATGTAAAAGCCGGTTCGGATCGTTGCCTTTCATTTTGTGTAATTATGTAAGGCAGCCTGCCGAGATATGAGGACAGCACTAGCCCATGCATGGTACCCTTCCAACTGCCCCTCCCCCCTCACCTGAATGAGGAAAGCCGCGGGCCCCATGTGTCCCCTGACAGTCTGCACTGATGGCTTCGTGTTTCCCTGGCGAAGATCCGCAGCCAACGGATTGTCAGCCGCATGGAAGGCGTAGTCCTGAGGGGAAGGGGCAGGGTTACGGTAGGGGAGGGGGATATGGTAGGGTAGAGGGTACGGTAGGACAAGGGGATACCGTTGAAATAGGGTTACAGTACTCTACCAAACTTCACTAGCCGAATAGGGGATGGTTCCCTACCATACGATACCACTTCGAAAATTCCCTAAAAACTAAGCCTTCCCATGGCATTTAGGGAATTAAACTACAGTATGCCTCTCATCACTCGCATACCCGCGCACCCCTATTAGATTCCAAGCCGGGCACCCGTACTTCTAGCGGAATATACCTGGTATTTCCCCGGATACCCATTATTTTTCGATTCAAAAATCATCGAAATACAGCAAAAATGGCATGGTTTGTGTCGGAAACCCGTGGAATTCATCATGATATGCCCTCCGAACACACGTTCAATACTAATCACTTCGAATATCTAAATTAGGCTGCGCACATATGATCGCCCGTGCTACCGTATACCTCATGGTGCAGTCTGGTAATCTCCACTGGCTGCCCGTATTCATCGCCCGCCTTCTGAATGGCCAACGAACTTCCGCACTTCTTCGCCGGTCCGTTGTCCATAAACGACGCGTAGTAGCCGTAGGTGAGCACCTCAAACAACGAGATCATCTTCATTCTTTGCTGTGTTCTCTTAAATATGCTTTCTGAATTTTTTCCTGTACTTTTCCTTCTAGTCATCGCGTTCCCTACGTAAAGTACGGATAAACATCTAAACATTCATTCCTTCATTCTCTAAAATACGCGTGTTAGATGAAATACTTTACGTTACGATACTTTACTTTACGATGAAATACATAAAGATAAAGATAAAGATAAATGTCCGTCGTGTCGAGAATCAGAATCGGAATCGAATCTTCTACTCTAATAGGCCTGACCCCACGTTGAACTGGACACCTACCGCGTGTCCGGTGAGTGTAGCAAGGGTCATGAGATGCGGGTTCTTCTCGTTGAGTGCCTCTTCTCTCGCTTTGCACAGAGGATCCAGCATAACCAGACTGTAATCGGGAGATTCACCTCACTTTTTAAAGTTAAACATAGTTATTAAACATAACCAAACTATGTTTAACAACTGTGAACGATGAAAACATTTAAATGACGATGAAAACATTTCCCCATTTCTTCTTCCCGCTCAACCCTTTCACCCCGTAAACTCACCGGCCCTCTGCATCCGTGTTGTAAATGTGAATACGCCGTCCCGATCGAGCGGTGATGATCTGGACGAAAGATTGTCAATACTAACAACAATTACTGTCCACTGTATGCGGACAACTTGACTACATTTATTCCCAAATACGCAGAGTATCCCCATAAAAAAATAGCCCACCTCGTCAGTCGAGTAACAATCAGCTCCGATACTGTTGCGGACCACTGCCATTTGACCGATTACCTGCGAGGAGGAGAAGGGTTGGGGAAGAAGCTGAGGGTTCTTTTCACGGTTATGCTTCAGTCTTCAAGTTCTTTAGGCATGTCCGGTTGAAAAAGCGTGAGCCATAAACGGTAAGAAGGGCCAGATAACTGTAGTGGAGACAGCAGCTCTCACTACAACATATCTATAACGGAAAGGTGTCAGACGGACTGTTAGCTGGCTTTGTTTCAAGCAAGTTCTAGTGGTGAGCGAAGTGCAGTACTACAACTAGCATTACTAATGAGATTACGTCCGTTCTTATAGTAATGCTCGAAAAGAAGCTTAGCGAGGGTACAATTATGTCCAACCTTAATGCCCTTAGGCCGAAGCAGCTCGAGAGCCTTGAAGAAGCCTGCGACTACTGCCGATCCGTATTTGTCCTGACAATGAGAGAGAATAGTACTACGAATATTAGCGGAGATACAAAAGAATGAATGAATAGTTAAGTATAATCGATACATACCCTGCACATTCCCCACATGCTTCCTCCGACCTTGAGATCACATCCTCCCGTGTCCAGCGTTACTCCCTGAATCAGTTCATCCAATCATAAGCCTCGATCCAACTTCCAAGTTACATCCACACTCGCCCTAACCGTCGCCCTTTCAAGGAGAAGCATTCAAATTCCCAGCATTGACCAACCTTTCCAACCAAGAAGTAAGTATCCTGTACTTCACCTTCGCCCGTGTACTCCAATCGAATGTGACGGGCCTAAAATGGATTATGTCAGTATATTACTACATTCGGCTATATTCGGGAAAGTGCTCAAACGATGACTAAAGCGGCAGAATATTATATATACGCATAATTCGTTCCGTAACATACCCTGTGTCTCTCTACAGTATTCGCACATCGATTGACTGCCGCCATGAGAGGGTACTCCTTCTGGATGACATCCTGATCGGCCGTTACCGTAATCTTCACGCTCTCCGAACCGGCGAACACTTTCTGAACGCGGATTCATGGCCCATATACATTTATCATCGGCAAGCCGAAGCGAGATGGCATGTAATTTGGGATTATATAACCGTTTACTAATTACTTTAATTCTCCGTATTTTACTTTATGATTTCCGGATGCAGGCACCCATCCTAAGGCCCTACCGTACCCCCCCCCCCGGAAGACCCCCCCCCCTCACCTCCACATACTCAGCTACCCTGGGGGGAGCCATTCTCTCCGGTCCCGTCTCTCCAATGTCTCGCGTTACAGTGAACGACTCCTCCATTGCTTCAACCAGTTCAATCAGTCGATCGTTCGATTCGTCCATCTACAATATACACATAGAGGAAAGTATTGTAGTTAGTCAAATAATGAACCACACCTGAGCCTTATGTCTTATAAAAGCATAAAATCCGGTACTTTACGTGATTCTATATACCGACATATCAAGGTACTATACCTAATGAAAGGAAAGATTGACTAACCGGGAAGAGACCGAACTTGACGAGTCCTTGTCTACAGGCAGCCTCATCTCTCACGTGCAGGGGAAGGTACGTGGGTTGAAGGGCCCCCAGGGCAGAGATAAGCTCAGCCTTAAGGACACACTTTGCAAACTCATTTGGAGATAATCGTATGACTCAACTTAGCTAAATACATGTTCACTTATTGTAAGAGTTCACACTAGGTTCTTCCTACTGCTCCATCTCCATTTCATACTTTCCTCGTACCTGTGGATACTGTTCATGGGGTACGGTAACGAGGATAGGACATGTCACTCCAGCACTTTTGGCCCTGAAATGAAACAATTATAATATTTCGTTGCTCTACAGAGAACCAGAGAACAGAGAGAGTGCTTACTGGCTATCTTTACATTTAGTTTGTATGTATAAATCTCATTCACCAGCAGTCCATTGATTAGTATGTTTAGTAAAGTTCCGATGCAGACAGTAGTTTATAAATAGGGAGGGAAGGGGGGGGGGGGGCTTTGTTCTCGTCGAATGACAAGAGCATTGATCAATCAATCTGTCTGGCTCCCCTTCTCTCAGAGTATTATCTCTCCCCCTCGTGACCCGCGAGGAAATGTCTGCTCTGAACTTTGTGCAGAGGACTAACCTCTCATGCAAAATAACGGGAAACCTCCACTTCATCAAATCGGTCATTTCATCAACCTGCATTAGCATAGAATTAGTATTGATGAAATGACCGATTTGATGGAATGGGTGTTTCCCAAAACAACCTCTACCTTCACATCATTCACACCGCTTCGAACATTACTGCATGTACAAATATGCAAGTAGACTGCATTACATACCAACATAAAGATGTGATCATTACAAGACTTCTATACCATTTCCTAGTCTAGGCACCTATACTATCCCTCATACCCTATCAATACGTGGACAGAGTTATCTACAATAAGCCTGTCAGTGTAGCAACGAACCATAGACGGGCAGGGTTTGCTGGCAGTAGTGGCCCTCCCATACATAATGATCGAGAAATTTAGTCAAAATTTTCCTCTGCAACAGTAAACCCAATATTGGCGAAAGTTGTACAGTACGTTACCCAACCACGGTCCTGCAACCGTGCCCACCTATGTACGAAAAACAGTTTGTTTGTAGTATGCGGGACCTACCAAAACAAATGTGTCAAATGAGGGGCCTACACCCGACCGTCGGATCCCCATGCATGTCCCCCAACCATCAATTCGCTTCTTCCCCTTCACCTCCCATAGACGCACTAATCAGTGATGCTTCTATACAGTGATAAGTAGACCCTATCAGGTGGTTAGGGCGAGTGGAGCGAAGGGAATTGATACGGGGGGACAAATGATTGGCTGAGGGTTTCCATCCAATACCGAACTACAAACTAAACTTCTCGAATCGCGGGTACTTCCCTTCTTATCTCTATCGACCCTTGCCAAGCCCATCACTCATCCATCATTTTACCTCTCAAGAGCATTTCTATACACGAGGATAAAGCTAAATTCAAAAAGAGAGTTTATGCATAATAACTATATTTCGCTGACCAACCTATTATCTAACAATACTTCGAGGGAAAACAGGGAAAACAAGCCATTCTTCAGTTTTATCAGTTGACCATGCTTTCGACTCATTCCTGAGCAATTCAGAAAATGCATAAAACTTATCTGAAGGCATAAACTTCATTCGTGTACGAGTCTAGTGTGAATTCTAGGAGACCAGAGCACCTCGCATTCCTTTACCATTGAACTACAACCATGACAATTGCGTGTCATTTACCCGATTCTCGCCTGAATCACTATCACATTTCATCAGCTATCTACGCGGGCTCAAGAGATGAAAGTTCACACTCTCACCAAGACACAGTGCCCTCCTACGCAGAGATTATCACTATCCCTGAAATACTATCGGAATGCGATTAACGAACATTGTGCAAAGCGTTGAAACTCTAATCAGTACTCTCCCCACAGGATATCAAATATGGCATAGTATCAGTTGTAAACTTGGGGACAGGCCAAAAGATCAGCTTGGTGTACAAATATGTGAGACACTCGGCTTTTCTGTCCATGGCCTTCCATCGTTCCCTTTACCCACATTTCATGACCTATTCGAGTGTTTCTCCCTCCCACGGGTTCTCGGCTCAAGAGTCCGCAATGGAGACAGAACGTCATCGAATCGCGCATGTGTCTCTCCCAATTCTCCCTCTTTTCATCGACGGATTAACTCGTGCGTCTTCTACGAAACGATAAGAAAAGGAGTGAAAGAGAAGGGCAAAGGTACACATTAGATGACTGTTGGCACTCACTCTTCCACGCAGAGCGAAGGAACAGACTTTAGGGAAGGTAAGAAGACGAGAGGAGAGTATCAGGGGAGATGGCCAGCAAGGCTATTTGTCGCATTCATTCTTACTAGGGTTGAAAACCAAGCGCTATTAGCGTACGTATCGCCTGACTCTCTTCATTCTTCCATCCTCCTCATCACTTTCTCGGTCTCATAACAATTAAAAGGTTTGGTTTTCAAACGTCAAAAATAATTCTGACGTCGTCCTCCCACCCCTTCCCAACTCACATCTTAGTTGCCTCCCGCGCGGCGTTTCCATACCGTCGAACATCATCAAAGTCTCTGTTAACTGGTCCAGTTCCCGAGTAGATTATTCGACCTGCAATCAAGTGACCTTGACATATTCCAAGTCTTTATCGTTTCTATACAGCAATAAAGTCATCTTTCTATCTGTCATCGTTATCGTAACAGCACAGAGCCATTCGAGCCAAAACGACTATAGTTGGTAAGTGGACAGTTGGCGACTGCAACCTACATCTAACTGAGCGACAGATATTCCTGTACAAATTACGCTGAATTGAACCATACATGGCATTGTGTTGTCCTCAAATTTCTACAGTCACGATAACATTATTAGAGAAAATGAAAAGCGGCAATCCTAACAAGTCTTTTAACTTTATGACTATTTAGTGCCGGCACCCATCCTAACGTCCGATAGGACAATGACGCCCGTGTACGATTTGAACGGTCGCGGAGAGAGAGAAACAAGCAAATGTTCACCTCCAGGAACGATGGACCGTTCAACGGGAATTACTGTACACGAACGGGGCGCAGCTAGATTGATCTGAATTGACGCAGCTTGCGCATTATTCAAAGCTACAGTACCGAACAAAAGCTTAAACGCTTTTACCTTTTTGATCATAACTTTGTTCGTAATGAAGCACTCACGATCAAATTTGCAGGATATGTAGAACTAAACAGTACGAAAAAATTGGTACTTGAATGATAGTCATTACTCAACTAATTTGCATAGTTTCTCATCTCAAGCCCGACGCAATTTAAAAATCAATTTTTAAAGCATCACAGAATGCCCTATGATTTTTTCTATGACCTCAACTAATAATATGTTTTACTACTCCAGTATACGAAACTAATTTGCAATGCACCAGACATAGTAAAAATCGTACCCATAGTTATCGTAGATAGCGCTAATTTCCCATTTTCAATTTTAAAATTCATATCTAATTTATTTTTTTGAGTTTTCGATGTAAAAATTTTATGACATAGTTATCTTTAGGCGCAGAAAACGATGGTTACACTCATTTTTCATGAAACTTGATTTTTCGATGTTTCAGCTTTTTAGGTACACCCCTGTTCCACCCCTACCAGACGCAAAGTTGAGCAGCGTTCAACACTAGCTCAAATGGTTATGATGTTCGCAAGGTATTCAAAAAGCTTAACTTCAAAAATGTAGACAAAAACTTCTGCATTCAGTGAAGTTAAGGGTTATGAAGTATAGACGTTCCGAGTCTCTACGGTAGGGGGATCAGAGGTCACATAATGTGATTCGCTATGATATAATTAAGTTATATATAAAACTTAACAAGGCTTGTGTCTACAGACAATTTCCAGAATATTTCGTCTCTCTTTAGCTTATAATACGAGCAAAACTTGTTATCTGCCCTCAGTTACCCGATATGTAGCGAGTCGGAACGTCTATACCTCATAACCCATAACTTCACTGAAAGCAGAGGTTTTTGTCTAATTTTTTGAACTTAAGCTTTTGAATACCTTGCGAACATCATAACCATTTGAGCTAGTCTAGAACGCTGCTCAATTTTGCGTCAGGTAGGGGTGGAATAGGGGTTACCTAAAAAGTTGAAACATCGAAAAATCAAGTTTTATGAAAAATGAGTGTAACCATCGTTTTCTGCGCCTAAAGATTAGTATGTCATAAATTTTTTACATCGAAAACTCATCAAATAAATTAGATATGAATTTTAAAATTGAAAATGGGAAATTAGCGCTATCTACGATAACTATGGGTACGATTTTTACTATGTCTGGTGCATTGCAAATTAGTTTCGTATACTAGAGTAGTAAAACATATTATTAGTTGAGATCATAGAAAAAAATATAGGGCATTCTGTGATGCTTTAAAAATTGATTTTTTTAAATTGCGTCATGCTTGAGATGAGAAACTAATTGTAATGTAAATTAATTGAGTAATGACTATCATTCAAGTACCAATTTTTCGTACTGTTTAGTTCTATATACCCTACAAGTTTGATCGTGAGTGCTTCATTACGAACAAAGTTATGATCAAAAACGTAAAAGCGTGTAAACTTTTGGTCGGTACTGTATATACTGAATAGATAAGCTAAGTGAATAAAATTAATTTGAACAGCCTAATAAAGAAATATCGTGATTCGAAAAGTTTATTTTTATCGATAATCATCCACAGGTTTTCTTCACTCCAGAGGTAGTAAAATATCTAAATATGGACCGAGCCTAACCTTGAAGTATTTCTCCACAGTCTCCTTGAGAGGTGCGAGAGACGGGCATTCGGCGAAGGCAGAGAAGCTGTGAGAAACGACGATGACTCCGTCGAAAGTCTGATCCGACAGCGACTTAACCTTCTTGATCGGAAATGTCATTAACCTTAAGACAAACGATTATTCATTATCTTGAAGAGATGACATCATTCATGCACGTCAAAGCCGGAAATACTTACTTTTTCGCACCCATAGCGGCTTGCACTGTCCAAGCTGCAAAGGGAAGATGAATAGGAAATGGGAAAATGAAACGAGAAGAGGATGACGACTAATACGATAGAACAAGCACGCAATCGAGAAGCTTTTAGTGAGATGAGACAAGAAGAAGAGGAATAATTGAGAAGGACAGGGAGAGCGAAGGGAGGGGGAGGGAGAGATTGAAAGAGGAGGGAAGAATGGGGAATGGGGAGGGCAGGCTGATAAGAAGGGAAAGACAGCAGCTGTGAAGTTATGAAGAAGGTAGGGAATACGGAAAAGAGGAGACAAGGGAAATGAAGGGTGGCGTAGTGAAACATGCGATGTTCGACAAAGTGCAGTAGAAACGGGAATATAAGGGGCGGGATTGAAGAAGCGGTGCACAGTGGGGGATTAAACCTATGGTAAATATTCCACGGACACATAATGAAGCAGTTGAGAGCAGGAAAAAACTCGAAAATGAATCTCGTTCGAGCTCGAAGCATGGTGTGGTGCGTGCGTGTTTCGTCTGCCTTTTACTATTCGCCGTTAGCTTGCACCGAAGAACGTAACCCGGCCTGCTAATTTATGGCCCCCGTTCTTTCTTAATTCCCGGCCACGGACTACGTCCCATGTCTCAAGTAAATACTACGGCCCACGGCCAGTGCTGTTTTGACTCTGCGGGGCTTCAACTCGATATTCGATGCTCCATTACACTGCCCATGATTTGACATAAAAATTGGTGGAATCGGCCCACTTTGATTGGATTGACGTATCGGTCAGTTCATCAACAAAAAAAACAGGGGTAGTTGAAGGCAGTAGAGAGCCCAGCAAGTGGAAAGGAAACGGTTGACCCCGGTCGCAGGAACTGTCGGTTTAGAGTTCCCCATACCGAGTACACTCAGAGAAATTTGTGGGGAATATTTCCCCACGATTTGAACTTCGGGAATAATTCACCAGCTGGCTGGGGGAAATTTCGGCTTTTTGGGGAATTATTCCTTAGCCGACTGTGGAATTTATTCCCGAAGTGCATTTCGTGGTGATATTTGTGGTGAATTTTCGCTCAGCGTACCGAGTCATCGGTGCCCTTTGCCAGTGGGGAAGTATTAAACCGAGCCAGCCACCGCGCCACCATAAGCATGGGAGACTCGGTGGTGGCTCGGTCTGGGGAGCCGAGTCATCGGAGGGGAAGGGGTCACTCGGCCGAGTCACACTGGCAATTCACGCATGATCAACTTACGTAAGAACTCCTATTGTATTCATGGACATAAGAAAGTACAGTTGCATGAACCGTCACAGTATTTCATGATACTTTACGTGTAAAACATATTAGCGCGCATCTAAATTTTGTGAGATTTAAACATTTTACAAGATATATTTTGAATTTTAATTTGAAAGTATTTTGAACCTGAATTTGAGAGAGACATAAACATTTGAAATAATAAAAATATAATACAAATAACATTTACACTATCGATGAACTGCATTAACGTCGAAGATACGGCGATTCCATTTACATCGAAGGATATCTTGCAAAAGAAATGGCTGTCAAAATTCGAACATCGCACCTATGACATTCAACTCCGATGCTCTACCAACTGCGCTATCCACTCACTGGTAGCTGCTCTCTTTTTCTGTATTCAAGGCGAAATCGCAGCGTTGCCGTATCTTCGAAACAGTGAGGAAACTCTAACCATTTCGCTATGAAACATTGAAAAATGGGATGGAAATGGGTTGTAGAAATCATTTAATTCATCAGCTTCAATCTTACTTCAGAAGATTACCATGTAAAGCTTTTTCGAGCACATTCTCTCATATTGCTCTCCTATCCCCTTCCCCTTCATACCGAGTCACCACCGAGCCAGACCGAGCCAACCCCGAGTCGGGCCTCATAAACCGAGTCGGCTCCGAGGCGGGGAAGTGGTGTAAAAGGTGCGAAAGACTCGTGACTCGTGGCTCGGTATGTGGAACTCTATGTCGGTTTATATCTATACCCGTGGGCATTACACAACATTGAGCTCAATTCCAGGAAAGGTGGAGGTAATTCTAGGAATACAACGAGCGATTCTTGGTAGGAATAGGAACGGGAATTCAAGGAAAGCAATTTATAGTAACAGAATGGGGCATTACTGTGACATTGAAATCGGCCGAAAACCAAAACAGCGCGTACACTTTTTTCACAATGATATATCATTTAACCAATCCAACGCTTTTCGATGGATATGCAATGACCTCTAAAAGATGGGATTGTTGTAGTTGTGAAATATGTCATATACTATCTATTTAAATATTCCGTTATTACACACAGAAAATAATCAACGTATCACGTTGTCGTTATCCACGATTTCTTTCCTTTCTGCATATTTCCGTCGATTTTGGATGACATCGATAAATCCCTTTTGAGTGGGCGTATTCCAATCCAACCCAAGATTGTCCTCCTGAAATTACGTTTGTGATAAATATAATAATTTAGCATACGTTTGTGATAAATTTAGCTAAATATGCACAACGTTATGCTGCGTAGAATAGATTCGCATGCAGATTAAGGGAGTGGAAGCGAGAGAGCATGGAAATTGGAGAGACGCAGAGACATTCGCAATTTCGAAACGCGGACTGGTAAAACGTCGTGAATATGTTTGGCGCCCTTCCCGAATACGGGAAAATCAGCCATTTTTGTGCATCCGGACCACTCCCAATCGATTTCTCGTCCTCATTTACCTACGGGGGGGTCGATTAGAAGGGTGAAACGGAACAAATAATTATTGTTATCTAGGAATAAGTTAAATGACATCGAGGTATTCCCGGAACAAATATGTAAATATTTCTCGCTCCAAAAATTTTTAAAAATATTTTTCAAAAGCTATTATCCTTATTATCGTCTAAGAAACATATTTTACAAGTATGTTTATTTCTGGCACCAAAAGTATAGCCATATTCGGTTATTCATTCATATTCGGCTGTCAACAAGCAATCGGCGTGATAAATAATCTATGTAATCGGAGATAATCTCCGGTTTTACGGATAAAAATACAAGAAATAGCCTACAAATAACGGTTCTAACGGGAAAATGAAATTTTGGGCCAGAAAGGAAAATCCGGTAATTTGCAGTCCGGCTACCGTATATTTTCCGTGCTGGACCACTCGCCTTAGCGCACCAATATGAATTTCTCCATAATTTTGCTTTTTTATATTTTTGGCTGGGTTTATAATGCTGTGTGTCCCTTTAAACGGCGTATTTTGAGTATTGATAACAATCCTAGTTGACAGCATCCCATCTTTTCTTATCACATGACACCTCTCTATTTCGCGATACGCTTTCTCTTTCTTTGCAGTTCTCCTTTTTGGTGCCAATTTCTTGGCTTCTCGATGGACTCCACTTCCATTTATTTTACTTACACGAAGGTAAGACACTCCGCACTTGTACGATATTTATTCATTCTTTTAAGGAAGGCGTCCGCAACTACTGGAATAGTGCTGTTGGATTGGTATACAAGGTTGTTAATTGTCCATATATTCCAATATCTTGCCCTTCAGTCAAAAGAAGAAGAAGAGGCGTGGATGGACCAAATAAGGGTGAGTCACTGAGTGATATAAGAGATTGGAACCTCATTTTTGGTTATCGCTATTTCATTTTAAAGAATTTTTGTTGTTCTATGTTGTTCTGTGCACTTCAAATTCAAATTTCCAATTTAAAATACCTTATAATCACGGAAATAGGAGAAGTAATCAATAAGTATTGATGAAATGATAGTAAGCGTGTAACAGGGAGGAGCGGCTGCGGCCCGACTCGCAGTGCCTAGTGCACTACGACAGATCAACGCCACCGGATCGGTATGCTCTTTGAAAAGTATGGTCTTCGACAAGAGAAAAAACAATGAATTCCAAGATGGAGAGAGTGTTTGCACTCGGGAGAAAAAGGCATGACTCCTTACAGGCGATATACAAGGCTCTTCCTGGGCAGTCAACCTTTTGCTTTCGCCAGATCAACAAGTATGGGGAGGTAGGGAGGGAGGGGAGGGTAACCGAGAAATGGACATGTTCAGCCCATCTACGAAAAGGTCGGGGCTGGAGCTGTGGGGGTAGTGAGCAACGTGAGTAGACTAGCCTCTTTATATACTTGCTGAAGAGTATGCATATTTATCCTGACCCTGTTAGATCGCTGAGTCCATTTCGGGATTGATCTTCGCATAGATCCTAGGATTGTTAAATTATAGTACTATTATTTTCCGAAATGACATGGATTTTCAGCTTCTTCTGGCCGCAGCTGTACACAATGTTCTAAATGTTAAGTAAACGAGCCACAAAGCCTGTGATAAAATGATTTCCGTGTGAGAGTTCCTACCGAAATCAGAGTTATTTCTGGGCATCTCGTTCGCTTAACATTTCCGCTGCTGTCAGAATACTGTGTGTAGCTAAAGATGGCTACGACATCACGACTGTTGCCTGCACTGTATGTACTTCCTTTCAATGACGCTAACATAGGTGCATCTATCTAAGGGATAAACTTACTGGTAAAGCAAAGGACTACGCAAAGAACAACTACGCGGACACCGTTAAAGCAGCGTCGACTGTTATAGGGAGATGGATCGGAGGATTCGGAGGTGACCTTGTCCTTGCAATTAGATGAACATCACAACTAGCAGCTTAATCCTTACTATAACTAGCTTCATTATATTATTATCTACAGCTGAATCAGTAGTACCCTCGAATCAACCTCGATAGCTTAAAGCTATGACTGGGCTTTCACTGCAGGCTGCACTGCGGGAGCAGCCGTTGGAAGTGTTCTTCCCGGACCAGGGACAGTTATCGGAGGAGTGGCTGGAGGTTAGCATTCCACGCGGTTCCGCATGCCTCAAGTTATATATTATAGTTAGCTGAAAAGGTGAACTCATCTAAATAAGCACAATAGCTTTAATTTATTCATGTATTTCACGCTAAATTTCAGCGATCGGAGGCTCTGTGCTGGGAACGACTGCAGGCGAAAACATTGGAGACATGTTCAACGGAAAGTGCAAGATCTAAGAACATGTTCCCTGCTCATTATTGCATGGCTACAAAGTACTGTGATATGTTGTAAATATTTATCAAAGTGACTCTAACAAGAAAACGTGAGCAATTTCGAGCAGGAATTGAATATATTTAGGCATTTGGACCCTATGCGAGGAGGTATGAGAACCTTGAGAAAATGAATGAAGTTCACCTCTACAAAGAACTAGAATGAAGGTCTTTCAGTTGATGGGGGTTCGTAATGAGTACTGTGAAGCGGGGGCCAAGTGTTTATGCATGTTTATGCATTTTTCTATCAAAGTAAAGGGAATGAGTCGTCATTGTAGATGCGCAGGAAACTGATTTATTCTGGCACTGTAAGGCATAGTTGAATGATCTTCCCATTCAATCATGAAGAATAAGTGCTCTTGGAGCGGCTGTTGCTACGAAAGACAGCTGTAGAATGAAGAGACGCAGACAAAGAAAGAAATATTCTCCTTCTAAGAAACGGAGTGGTTTCAAGCAATAGAGAGAAACTAGGTGTCTCGGAGCACATAGGGCTAAAAAAATGATGCCTAATATGGCATACAACACCTAGAATATGGTAGAAATTGTGTGAAGCAGGCGCATGAAAGACGCCGTTCTCATGGATGAGTCATCGATTCTCGAGGACATCGAACTGCAGACGATGGAAGCAACTCATTCATCGTCCTTCGCCAATTCGTTGTTCATCTCTCATCCATATCATATTCCTCCCCTTCTCTCCCTCGACGTTTCTCCTCCTCCTCCTCCTTCAATCCATTCCTTCCTTCATTCCGCAGGTCATTCTCACCATATCCTCATCCCCGCCCCTCCCATCATTCTTCCATGTCTGCTGTCCCTCATTCTTGCTGGTAGAATGACCAAATTATCGCCTCATTCATCCACAACATTCCAAGCTTTTTAATAGCGAATATCGGAGGATTCGGAAGTGACCTTGTCCTTATTGTCGATCCTCGTATTCAAATTTCCATTCCGACGATAATGAGTCGGACTTTCGTTGTTTACCGAGCATATTTGCACTTTTGGCTGTGCCTTTTATGCTAAACAGCGCAAGTTCGATCGAGTATTCGCGGAATGGAATTTTGAATACAAGGATGAACAACACATGGACACCACAACAAACACCCAAATCCTAACTATCTCTAGCTAGAGTAATGTTTTCATTACATTATTATCCACTATTGAATCAGTAATCTCCTCGAATAGACCTCGATATCGATAATTAATCTATGACTGGGTTTTGAATGCATTCTGCGCTGCGGGAGAATGCTGCTTGGAAGTGTTTTCCCGGACCGAGGACAGTTATCGGAGAAGTGGCTGGAGGTTAGCATTCCATGCGATTCCGCATGCCTCAAGTTATAAAGTTAGTTCGAATGGTGAACTCATCTAAATAAGCATATCTCTAATTTATGCACCTAAAGCTAAATTTCAGCGATCGGAGGCTTTGTGCTGGACTGCAGGCGAAAAGATTCGAGACATGTTCAACGAAAAGTGCAAGATCTAAGAACATGATCCTTGCTCATTATTGCATGGTTACAAAGTGCTGTGATATATTGTAAATATTTATCAAAGTGACTCTAACAAGAAAACGTGAGCAATTTCGAGCAGGAATTGAATATAGGCATTTGGACCCTATACGAAGAGGTATGAGAACCTTGAGAAAATGAATGAATGGATTACTGGAGGAGACCGGATGATAGGGATACGAAGGATGTGTGGAACAGAGTTATAAGGGGTATGAGGAGGGAGGGAGAGAAGAGTGATGACGTCGAGGAAAGGGAGTGAGACTCGCGAAGGAGATGCTCACAGCCCGCATTGCAGAACACGATACCCTGCAAAGGACTACTCTCAGAGGTCGTTATACTCCTTTTGCACTGAGTAACAAGCAATAGACCTATAAAGAAGCTGCTAAACACGGCCACCAGTCCTCTATTTTCTGGTGACTTCTTCCCTCCACCCCCTCGGTTAGACATCTTCAAGCGTTCGTCTCCCCCTCAGCGTAACTGATACCCCGCAACTCGAGCCTTCGTCCCGTATTCATGGTTATATGAATACTCGAAGGGGGACTATCTCACCTTCTGTAGCTGTTCCTCCATGCATAAACACTTGGCCGCCTCTCCACAGTACTCACTACGAACCCGCATCAACTGAAAGGCCTCATCGATTCATTCTAGTTCTCTGTAGAAGGGGACAGCATGGATACAGTTCTAGGTATTGTGGCACGAAGTTCATTCCGCGTTTATTCGTGTGAGAGTCTTCCCCATCTCGTTCTCACCTCAGTAAGCGTTCCTCTGAACTTGTCACAAGCACTCTCCACGTCTTCCGTCTGACTAATGCGTTCACTGATCGCCGTCGCCTCCGACATCAGATTCGTCTCCTGGAAGAGAGGGATGAGGGATGAGGGGAGAGGGAAGGCGAGTCGCGAGAAGAGTCACCTCAGCTTCTGATATCTCCCGAATGCCACGTCGACACAGCAGAAGGGCATCAGACGAACAGGACTGCTCGCAGGTCTAAGCAGCACTTATCTCAACCGCTCCTTCACCTTATCATAGTATGCTTGGCTTCAAGCCACTCGTGCACGTCTTCTCACCTGTTTCCCGTATCCTCTAAAGGCGAGAAAGGCTTGGATGGGCAGTCGCTTGCCGAAGACCATGTGATACTGGACGGAAGCGATCTGAACGGGGAATGGGGGATTGGAAGAGAAGGGAGGAACAAAGAGAAACGACGAACGGTTGCTGCGTATTCATCTGTACAACCCGAGAAGGCGAAACACGAGGAGAAACGACGAATATCGTTGCAGAGAAGGAGGTGTTGCACTCCCAACTGAAAGGAGGGTTAGGTGACTGTGGCACATTCACTTCTTCAAGCCAAGCTGACGTTCGACTGAACGATCCTAGCAAGAGTGAAATAGCTTCTAGTTGTTTATGAAGGAACGATGGCATCGTTAGCATGGAGGGGTCTACGGGTAAGAAGAGTCGGCTGAAGTGGCTTGCCTTCCGGCGGTCGAGAGTAGTCACGTTGACGGCTGAGAGGAAGGGAAGGTCACGCACTCGACGATCCGTCGAACGCATCATTAACTGAAGAAGGGAGGGGTGACAGGGGGAATGGAAAGGGGAGATCGCTCTACGCAGGCTACTCCGTATTCTAGATTGTGAGAGTATCTCCAAATGTCTACCAAAGTCATGCCCATGGAACACGTACCAAGAATGCATCGCGGAAGCACGCCTCGAGGTCGAGTTCGTAGCAGTGGGGACTGTCGCCGTTGGAGAAGAGAAAGGCGAGAGAAGAGGGGAGGAGGAGGAGGGGGAAGAGGAGGACAAGCGAGGAGATGAAGGGAAGGGACGAGAGCCACGGCACACCACCACTCACCACTTGCATCACATACCCCTATGCACTGAAATATGAGAGATATGAGAGGGGAGGGAAGAGACACCGGAAATTGAATGGAAGAAGAAGGGAGGGATGGACTGTAGGAGGGGAAGGTTGGACGGGAAGAAGACGATGAAGTAGATGAAGCGAGATGGGTAAAGGGAGAGGATCACGGAGAAATAGGAGGAGCAGAAGGGGACAATAACAATATGAGTGGGGGGTAAGGGGGATGTAGGGAGGGCATGGGGATAGGGATAGGGATGGTTAGAGGAGGGTAGAGCTAGAGATAAGGTATCGTCCCAAATAAGCCCGTAGGGGAGGGAGATGGACAGGGAGACGCGGGCTACAAAGCAACTCAGAAATGCACGACGTTCTCCCTTATCGAGAGAGAGGGAAAGAAGGGAGGAAAGGCGAAGGATTGGAAGAGAAAACACTCCAATTCACTGATTACTGAGAGGAAGGAGAAGAGAAAGAGAGAGAAGCTAGTAGGATAAGAGGATGAGGGACGAGAGAGTTATACTATGAGGGAACGGATATGTATCTACATGGGGTCCCCAGGGGGTGGAGATGACACCTCGGAAGGGAGTGAATGAGAGGGAAGAGTAGAGGAGGGGGAGATAGGGAATAAGAGGGAATGAGGAAAAGCGAGGGAAATGTTGCACTAGAAGTTGTCGAAAAGTCACACATAAACAGAGAGAATGAGCCTCTGTGGACTGAGATGGAAGCGAATGAGAGGGATGGAGAGATGGGAGAAGAGGGGGGAGAGGGAAGAGGATGTGAGATGGAAACCGCAGAATAGAACTAGTATCTCAATGTTTGTGAGTCAAGGATAAGTAGAGTTATTAGAAGATGATAGACGAGTAGCTGAAGGTAAGGTAAGTGAGACGGATGAGGACATGGGAAAGGAGAGAGAAGGGTGGGAGAGATATTAGGGGGGAAAGGACAGAGTTAGGGAGTGCGATAGGGGCACAAGTAGTATGGAGACGGGAGGAATGGAATTGGGTTATTATCGGTAGAGGGATAGAGGGGAGGTAAGGAGGAAGGGGAAGGGTATACTCCACTTGCAACATTGAGGGAATAAGGAGGGAGGCTTATGAAATAATTCGGGATCTTGTGGTATTACTGCAAGAACTATATGACAACTCTGAGAATCATTTAGGAAGAAAGTGAAAATAGACAAAAAAAAGTCTATGGAGTGTGCAAAGAAATGGAATAAGATGGAAAGGAATGAGAGTAGTTGAGAAGAGACAACCATATGTCTGTGAATGTATTGGTATGTAGAGGGTATAAATGGAAGATGAGTGCGAGGGACGAAGTTGAGAAGGAGAGAGGAGGGGTTAGAGAGGGGCGAGTGGGAGGGAAGAGATAGAGAAGTAGTACTTGTCCAGTAGAGACATATCAGAAGAGCGCAGTAGCCAAGGAGTCTAATGAGAGAGTGAACGAGGATATTGAGTGAAGAAGTGAGAGGATCTAGATGGAAAGGGGGATGGACAGAGAGAAGGGAGGGGGAAGAGAGGAAGTCGTTCGGGTGAATGGGAGGGTGTGACGAGAGATCACGGATTCGGACACTATAGTCCAGCTAGCTTCCATGCATCCTTCAAACGCAAAATACAGAGTACGCGACCTTTCGCTTTGATTAATTGCGCATCCAGGAAAGATAATAAAGTACCCCCATGATTGCCCACATATAATATATGTGTCGGCTGCACAAATATCCACAGGAAGCTGTTCCTATATCTGACTGCAAAGAGAAGGGGAATTTGTGTGTTTTTGACTTGGTCGTGACTCGTAGAATTCGACGTGGCTACGAACCATTCACAGCTATATGTTGGGGGGAGATGATTTGTGGACTGGGAAAGATGAAAAGATGAGAGATGAGAGATAGTCGGAGGGTCAAGTGAGAGAATAGTGAGAGGAGGGAGGGGGGAATAGTGGAAGATAGGCTAGAGTAGAAGCCTCCTCTCACACCTTTCCCCTTCCCTCCTTTTCCATCCTTTTTCGTCCTTGACAACGACGAAAGCACACTAACACTTGTAGGAAGGAAGGAGAGACAACGATATAACGGGGGAGGGGGAATGAGGGTGGTGGGATCGGGGGAATAGGAGTTACAAGGGGGATAGGGGTGCAAAAGGGAGGGGGAGAGATGTGAAAGGTGCAAGACGCAAAGGGATTGGTAGAGTAGTCAGCTAAAAAAAGACGGTGGTTTAAGAGAACAAAGGAATGGAATAAAAGATATGAAAGGCAACGGGAGAGGAGATGAGATATTGTGGAGGCAAGATAAGAAGGACCGACGGGGAGGAGAAGACTTGGAAACGGTAGATGAATGGGATCGGGACTAGGGAAGAGAGTGGAGGGGTTGAGAATTGAAACGAAAGAATATTTTCAGCTGTAAATAACCCAAAGGACAACAGGAGGTTCGCACCAATTACAGCATTCCGCCCTTTGCAGAATGTATCTATTTAATAGCGAATAGACCACTATAGTGGAATAAACCGATCCATCAGTTTCTTCCGTTCCAAAATGAGTCTAATTCTCTCACTTTTGCACACTCTCTTTTTAATCCACTATATTTTTGAATTCTCTCAAGAGTGAATGAACCAATTTCCACCAAATTTGCGGCGCTTGCAGAGTTGATAGACGTGAGCTTAAGTTTTTAAATTCATGGATCTTCGATTACTGGTTCGCCTACAGGATCGGATCCTATGCGTGAAAACCGCCAGATTCGCTATTATTACGCTTGGAATGCTGTGAAATGGAAAAGTGAAAAGAAAGTTGAGGAGTAGGGGTTTAGGTAGAAGCACTAGTTGCATACGGTAATCAGGCAAGAGAGACACGAGAGTGATGGGTGGAGTGACATTGGGGATAGGTTGGAACCTACGCAATCCCCTCATTTGTTAGAATAAACCCCCTCAGGGCTCAGGGAAGAGGGGGAATGATGGAAGTTGCACTGAGGAATGTCCTATTGGAGGAATAATTGACGGAAGGAGAACAACATCAAAGACGAGGGAAGGAGAGGGAGTCAGGAGGGGGGAAGGAGAGTTAGGTAAGCGAAGAGGCTAGAAACGAAGTCCATTCGAGGGTCTAAGCAACGGTGACAGGTGACGGCATGTATTGGATGTATGTTGGAGAAGTATTGAAGGAGAGAAGAGACGACGAACGGGATAAACGACCTTCGAAGGAGGGGGAAGGCTACGATTAGAAGTTGCGGAGGAGAGGGAACACTTCGAAGGTATCTTTACCGTAATGACTGAACGACGTCTAAACAACATCCAATGCCTCCAGGATGCACAATAAAAACCAGGAGAGACCAATTGTATTACGCTAATCGTTGCTCCCATTGGCCTCAAGCTACGTATCTTCCCCATACATCCCCTTCCCCCTTTCTCCACTTCAACCCCTCTGTTGATTCCTCAAATCCCAAAGGTCGGCTTAGATAATGCCCCCCTCTTCCCTCTCCATCCCCATCGCTCTTTCGTCTTTCAACGCCTCAGGCTATCTCACTTTCCGTCTGCTTTACTCTTTAGGGCGTCGAGTATCTCCACTTTACAATTCACAAAACAAGACTCTTTCATGAGCCATTGTTTATCCGCGTATCTACTCTGTAGTGGAATATGCATGATGTGCTCAATCAGATTGTCTGCCCTTTCGCCCTCCTGGACTCTCTCCCTTCAAATAATTTTATTCTGGTCGCCTCCTCTCTAGGCTGAATGAGGTCCACGTGCGTGTTGCTCCTCTTCGGTCTACTTCGAATCGTACAAGCCGTCGATAACTTTACTTTCACTATCGAGAGGGTGTCCATATCGAAGGACTTCAATCAGAAGATTGGATTCTTGCCAACTACCAGATTTAAAAGGTATAATCTTTCATATTTCCTCACAACGTGGTTGACGAAAATGTTCCGCCAGTTGCTATCCTTCCTATCTCCTATTATTTAGTCAACCAGCCGCATGCCGCTTAGGGGCTACGCGTCGATTCCGGCCGCTTCGCCCGACTGGCGCGCCTAAGCGGCATGGGAGAAGGAGTTTTCTTTTAAAAAACCGACATATTTCGGCAACGTCTCCTTCCCCACCCCACCCCCTTCGCATTGCACACACACACCCTTCACCCACAATGAACCGACCCTTTCTATGAGGGGTCCCACCCTTTCTGAACATTGGGACTGATCGTTCTTTGGAGTGGCTCACAGACGTTTAGCGAATTATATAATAGTATTGATAATAGTCACTGTTATCCATGATTCTTCCAAGTAAAGGTTTCATGCTATGATTCAGATTGACGTCGATCTACAACACAGCGCGGAACGTCACATCACAATTGAACAGGATTCTGGCCAACTACGATAAATCGCTGAGACCAAGGGTCTTCGGTGTGCTCTTTACTGGATATAATAATATAATATCAAGTTTCACTTAGCTATCGAGTTTGCATCTATTGTCCAACCGAGAGAGACGGAATGCATTGGCAGGCGGAGGTCCTACACAGGTCTTCATCGATATCAACGTGAGGACCATGGGACTCATCTCGGAGAAAACTGACGTTTGTTTGCTTTTGCATTGCTAACACTGGAAATTGAGCAATTCTTGCCTACTCAAACTGTTTCAATAGATATAGAAATAGAAGCATGAGTGGGTGCATTGCAGACGTACTCGTTCGACTGCTACTTCCGTCAAACCTGGCAAGATGACCGTCTCCGCTTCTCCTCCCATTCCTCTTCCCTCCGCGTTCTCTCTCTGTCCACGGCAATGCTCGACCGAATATGGAAACCCGATGTGGTAAGTCCCTGACATCTCCTCAATAGTATACGTATTCATCAATACAATGACTCCTCCTGATATCCCCCTGAACTCGTTGCAGTATTTCTGGAACGACGCTGGATCGTACGTGCACAAGCAGACAGTTCCCAACAGACTCGTCCGTCTGTCGGAGGATGGGACGGTCCTCTTCTCCATGAGACTCACCATCAAGGCCAAGTGCAGGATGCACCTCAAACGGTATCCCCTCGATAAACAGGTTCGTTCCCTCTTGTCATGGTTAAGGAAAACGTTCCGTCAGCTGCATCATTCCGAGAGAGCGGAGCGGTAGAAAGAGAATCGACAGAGTAGGAACTAAACTTTTTTGCCAATAATAGTAGACACTGCGAGAAGCCACAGGACCCCCTCTATCTATCTTCATCGTAGTAATCTTCGCCATTGCAGGCATGTCGTCTAGTCATCGGAAGTTTCGCGTATCCCAAGGACGACATGACGCTGAAATGGAAGGTCCGAGTTTCAGCATAGCAATGTCTATCTCGTATTCTAGCCCCAAGGAGGCGTGCAAATCGACTACGATGCAATACGGGACCTGCCACAGTTCAGTGTCAACGGATTCACAATCACCAACATGTCCAGCATCATGAGAGATCGTTCGTTTACTCTTTTTTTATTTTTGTAATCCTTCGTTGAAAAGTTGCACACAACGAATAAGTTCGGAACGCTTCTGCTTTATGGAAAAGCTGAAACATATCCCATCGTTCGCTTCCCAGAAGAGTACTCGGCTCTGGAAGTGCAGTTCTTCCTGGTCCGTCACTTTGGCTACTTCCTCATGAATTTCTACGTACCAAGTACTCTCATCGTGCTCCTTTGCTGGGTTGCCTTCTGGATCAACAGGGAATCGACGCAGGAGAGAATTGTGCTAGGTGCGGAGCATTCGCCATCCTTTTTTCTATATTCATAACTACAGCTATTTTGAATATGGCCTATTGTAGATGATAGCTAGGGAAAACCTTTTAGTATTTCAACATTTCAGTGATAACGAACGTTCTGTCGATGATCTTCATGATGCTCGACTCTAAGGCCGATTCTCCCAAGACGGACTTCCCGACTGCCCTCGATGTCTACATATGGTATGTCGTTGTTCCTTGTCTCTGTCACTTGTCATTGTCACTGTCAGTACTTGAGGATCTGCTTCGCCTTCTTATTCTTCTGCATGATCGAGTTCACGTTCGTGCACTACTTCACCAAGTACAACAAGGGCGACCCCGAGGTGGAAAAAGGATAGGGAGAGGGGAAAAGGAGGGAGAGCACGGAAGGGAAGCGAACGTCGTAGGTACTGGAGATAGAACGGGACAGAATACGACACATCATTCGGTCGATACCGAAGACTGCGGTAATGGGAACGAGACACTACAATAGACCGGGAGTGGAGAGGAGGAGGGGAAAGGTAGAAGATTACTGATCCGTAGCGGGTTAATCCGCCTCTTACTGTAGGTCTGAACCCATCTAACAATAACTCTTTCCATTCTTAAAGGGACACGGAAGTGATTTTCAAGTGAAGCTTATATGAAAGATTTTGTCGTAATTAGTACAAAACCAAAAGGAAAAATTATAAAAATTAATAGTATTCGAGAAATGATTTTTTGAAATTTCATCCAACGACGACGTTACTGTGTTTAGCGAAAGGATTTAAGCCAAAAGCGACATTCCTGTTAACGACGGAAGCC
>LS874581.1:250526-267420 GCA_900490955.1 Micoletzkya japonica | reverse complement strand
GTTTAGCGAAAGGATTTAAGCCAAAAGCGACATTCCTGTTAACGACGGAAGCCCGGAACGAAAAAATAAAACATGCGATTTTCGAGTTTTTTCTTAAATTTTTTTATTGTCACCATGTTTTTTCTCACATTTTGAAACCTTAGAAGAAATTTCATCGAATTTCAAAACTTTTGGTTAGAGGCTGCTTCCTCCCTTTAACGATACACTGAGAGAAGATTCCGTTGCGGATTTCCGAAAGTCTGCATTCCGTTACGGAATGGTCGGAAGAAGCATCGCAATTCCGTAAATAAATGCGGAATCATTCCGAAAGCGTTTTCGGAATCATTCCCGAGTCAAAAACCTGCCCCAGGAAGACTGGCCTACCGTAATCCACACGCGTACAGACGCGTCGCGTGCGAAGAGAATTTATTTTCGTTTTTTTTCGTGATTTCGTTTTCTGACCGTTCTTTAGATTAGTACTATTTGTTTTTAACATGAATTTCATGTTCGAACTAGACATTATTGGTCTACGCTTGAATTCACACTTCCTTGTATCGTTGTCGGTGCGGTCGAGCACTTAACGGCATGCGAGTAAAACTTCTCGTTCTAGTAACCGTTTTTCTCCCCTTCAGGTCTGGACCGCACGGAGCACCTGCAGAACTACGAGAACAAGGACAAGTTGACCTACGAGATCATCGACACCTACTTCTCATCGGACTTCGTTGGGGAATAGCAGCTCGGACCGGCCGGTGAGTGGGGGAGGGAAGGATAAGTATTATACGAGGCACAGTTTCAGTGAAAGTGATTTGCTATGCACTTTATTATTATTTGTCCCACAGTGCGCGATTGTCCGATAGGACGTTATGAGGGTTACATACACGAGGGGCTCGTAGTGTAAAATGATTATAAGGATAGCAGCTTTTGATTTCCTTTAATTATGTATGGCATCCTGCAGCAAGGACAACATAAAAATGGTCAAGGAAAAGATTGGTGTCGCGGAGTTAGCCTGGATGGGGTACGGTAGCTGGCGAATCGCGAACTGACGAGCCGCTGTCCATTGAGCTGTCCTTCTCGACTGCTTTCGACCCTTCTTGTATTCTCAACGTCTCATCAATGTAACGCCCTTTCCATCGGGATGCAGGTATTTATGCTATTATTAATCGTGGAAAAGAGAGTCGCTAGTCCGAGCATATCGAAATTCCGGTTCATTTAATGAGAAAAATTTCTTTGCTTCTAAGGGCGTTATTTTGCTTATTTGAGTTTCTCTGCAACATAAGGTTTGCGTAGAAAACAGGAAAAATGAGAAACGGGCTCGAAATTGGCATTTCTTGTTACAATAGTGACAATCGCGAAATTTAGATGAGAATAAGTTAATCCGCTTGGAATTTGTAATGACTCAATAATGCTGGTCTCACTAAAATACAGACAATCTTGGAAGTTTGCCTTGCAGTTCCGTCCACCAGGTAACCATGCCCCTCCTCTCCTCTGACCTTCCCTCCATCCACCATCACTACCAACCGCAGTCGTCCTCTTCCCTATCCGCTTCCGCTTCATCAGCCTTCCGCTGGGCTCCGATGCTCGTCATTGATGTGACCTCGTCGGATGATGGTGGGTTACGGTTAACTACTTATGTTGACGAAAATTGGCCGTTACCACGTACCATTTTCGAATTTCGAAAACGAAATTCAAAAAAGCGGTATAATAATGCGACACCGCATATTTGAAGCTTCTTATTTATATACGTGCGATGCCGCAACATGTGAACCTGCGATTCTCAGTCCAAGGTTAAGCCCACTTCTGAGCAAGACTTGCTATTGCTGCTCATTACTGTCTCATGTTTGCAGGTGTCTGGCTGGGATTCTTCGTGCCGAAGTGGTTTGAATATACAGATGTGACTACATCGGATGAATGGCAATGACAGGGATTTCGAGCTGACGAGGGGGAGGGACGAACGGAGGGAGGTACGGTATTACTCGCATACATGAGCAGCCTTCCCGATAATATTTTATTTTAAAAACAAGCCTACTGTGTACGAAATCTTACATAATCGATCTTATCTAATGAAATTAAGGATTACCCTATAGTTTCTTGACCACAGCCGAACTTGCGATAAGCAGTTGGACGGATTA
Source organism: Micoletzkya japonica (assembly GCA_900490955.1). Lineage (NCBI taxonomy): Eukaryota > Metazoa > Nematoda > Chromadorea > Rhabditida > Diplogasteridae > Micoletzkya > Micoletzkya japonica. The sequence continues at coordinate 265,312 of LS874581.1, read as the reverse complement.
GACTCGCGCTGATTTACTGTTTTGCAATAGCTTACTGCTCAACTTTAGCAATCATTGCGTAGACTGCTGCTGAAGTCTTGACTAAATTTCTTCATCGCTATGTATGGGAAAGGTACTGAAGCGGTGAGGTTTTTTCTATTCTCTATATGAGGGGGGTATGATGGATTGACACGACTGTAGGATTGCGTTGTTAGGTGAACGGGTACTATATTACTGTATTATACAGCTTCGCCGTATCAGGCGACGTCTTTAATGATGAATCACTTTTGGAAGTGTTACGGTAAAATGGGTCTGCTTGCTGCCTTCCGATCGACAACGTCCATCTTTGCTATGTGTAGGGCAAGGGTAGTATTCTAGTTAAGAAAGCGATAATAATCACGCTGAATTGTTTTTTTAACTGATTGCAATCGGAACTGATTGCGATTAATCAATTGTTCTCCTTTCAGATTGTTCTTCTCCCTCGAATGATAACGATTCTCACGGCTGCATCGCGGACAGTTTGCAGCCGGAATCGCCTACGATTCACCGCGCCCGCATCCCGAGATGTGAGTGACTACCGTCAAGCTAGTAAATTATGGGCCGTGTTTGAAACACTTGAAACAAGGCCATATCTCTCTCTCTTTTTGGAATTCTCAGGACGAAATCTACTTGTGTATCAAGTTTGGTGATGATTAGACAACTCTAAGCCGGTTAAAACGGCTTTTATATATCTTGAATGAATGAAATTCTCGCTATCCCTGTTCGAACCTCTCCAATGCCACATTTTTACCTTTTAAAGGTCTTTAAACTTGATAAATCATTGCCAAACTTGATACACAAATAGATCTCGTCCTGAGGATTCCAAAAATTCCAACCAGAACTCTGTACGACCTTTCCCAGCCGAGATATGCCCTTGTTTCAAGTGTTTCAAACACGGCCCACAATTTACTAGCTTAACGGTATTGCTTTATAATCGTTATTACATTATGGTTATCTCTCAAATTATCGATATAACACTTATTTTTCCCATGCTTAGGCAGTCCATTAATTTAGAATAATTTATCAGGTACAGGCACTGTCAACTAAGAATTTGCGGGTATCTAAAAAGGCGAGCTGTTCGCACCCTCAAAGCAGGAATAAGTTTACTGTAGAGTCGTGCATTTGCTGCCTGTGTTCCACGCATCATTCATAACCACAAGGCGTCTCGTCACCAAAAGCAGTGAAACTTATTGTCCAGAAGTACTCGCGTGCAAATCTCCAGTTTACTGACGGAATATTTTGTCACTAATCATCATGAGATGCGTACATTTGTTATTACTCCTTATTCTCTCCGACCTATATCTAATTCTTTGTATTTACATAAGTTGTGTATCGTATAGCTCGAAAAGGCGTTTTCTGTAGCAATATTTGATCAATTTTACAGGGGCACGATGGAGGACTTCGTCAAGTGTCTGATGTGGCCGCGAACACAGAAGAGAAGTCTTCAAGAGCGTTGTGAGTGATCTTTGATCTTTTGGAAGATGATGTCAAATGTTCTCATCGCTTTTTCTGAGCAGCAGCGAAGTCATACTTGGGGACGAAGTCATACTTTTTGAACAGAGCATAAAAATTGTAAGAGATAACTAATTGTAAGAGTCTTAGGACACTGAGAGCTATTATGTGATACCAAAAATGCATACTGTAGCAAGTGGTCGGAGGTAGTTGTAAGAAGCATCCCATCTCCTGTATGATAACAAACATATTATTGGAGGAAAACGAACGTTGGGAAATCTTTGCAGCGCACTCCGCTAAATACAGTGAAACTCTCTTGGCAAAATGCCAGCTTAGGCTAATCTCCGGCTCCGGCTGAAGTTTTACGGTGGTTAGCGGAATGAATTGTGCAGCTCTCTCAACGTTCTTTTTCCTTCAATAATACGGTCTAAATACGGTTGCAGTTTCGACCCCGAGTTCATGCTGGCGGCTACTGCGCAAATGGATGAGCGGCCGTTCATTTCATCTCGGGCAGGCCTATGCCCAACTATGTCCCGTAGGACTCGTCTTCGACTGTTCCCTGGGGAGTTAGCCATAGCCATTTTTTCACTGTAATAGGCGATGTTTCTTTGCATTTCACGTGTGTTGCTCTTCTTAATTTATGCTACTGTATTTTATTCATAAGTGTTCATACAATTTGAATGGGAGGTTTTATATTCTTATGTCTAAATTTCAAAATTGTACTTTAACATTCATTATATTTGTTGTTAAGTTGTAGATTCCAGTCTTTAAAGCCGCCATTACTGTACATTGTATTTTGTGCCTCAATTTTCTATATAAAAATTTCGCCTCTTCTATGGTATTGCCCAATACGTTCCGAACATGCTGTGATTGAAATTTAACGTCTGCAAAATATGTACCTCTGGGAGGGATCGAACCCGCGGGGCAGCGTGTAGTGATTTTATACCGGTAGGCCACTGGTACACCGGAGGGGGGGGGGGGGAGCCGGGCGCCCCGGTCCCTTTTCGGAATCATTCCGAAAAGAGAGAGCGAAAGCACCCCTCTCTCTTTTCGGAATGCATTCCGCAAATAGTTCCGGAATCATTCCCGATGTAGCGCCACTTCGGGAATCATTCCGCAACTATTTGCGGAATCCTTCTCTCAGTGTATACTTACAGGCTCGGGGCGAGGGTCGCGTCTTCGCTTGGGATCATATGGAACAATGAAATGGATCGATTCTCGATCACCGTACCTTACCCTTTAGTCTTGGATACTGTTTTATGCCCAGGAATAGCTAAATTATGGTTATTCAATTTCAGGGAAAGACTACTGATTCCGTGTCTGTCAATAATTTCGTGGAACCGGGCAAAAGTGCAATTACGAATATGAGTCCGACAATTGTTGTTGATGAAAAGGATAAGAAGGTTAGCGACAAATACATCCTCATAATGCGACATTTTACAGGTTCGAAGGGTTGTCGGATCTTCGGGAGGATCGGATATCTTACAAGTAAACATATTTTCCTGAAATGAAAAACAAATGAATTTATAGACCCTTACACGAATACTGCTTCACTGTTTGTACATTGACCACGCAACAGGAAACCAAACTGAACTATCTCATTCCTACACCGAGCAAAGGCCTCCTTTTGTTCGGTTTGGAGAAGATCTAAACTCGGTTTGTCTTTTATCGTAATCCCTCTCTAATTCGCTATTCAGTCGATTCCTCAAAATCTCCGGTCAAACTGGATTGATTCTCGCTCTGACAACAGCACGAATACACACTCACTAGTAGTATCAAATGACGGGTAAATCGATATTTTGTTTCATAGAAATTATCATTTAGATAGCTTCCTCATATCCTGTATTCTGTAATCTCATAATCCTTTGAGGTACATCCATGCCTACGGCAATCAACGCGATAATTCGTTTCCCGACGGATATTGATCCATATCCCTTGTGTACAGATCACCCCTCAATCTACTATTTTTTTGTCCACAACCTTATCCCTCCTTGGTATCCCTCATATCCCTGCCTCCCCTCACAATTGCTCTTCCCCTCTCGGTGTTCCTCTATTGAATAGAGTCTTTTCCCCTTCTTGCCATAACTTATCATCGTGTCTACTTTATCATCGATTGACCATAAACGACTCTCATCTTCTCCTTATCTTCTCTTCTCTCAGTGCAATTGGGTGAAGTCCATCTCGGGCATACGGGGAGGAACCTACAATGTATAACAGTAGCCAGTATTTTAGTAAGTAACAATAGTCAGCGTTTACATGCATATTTCCTTCTACCGTATATCTCATCTTCCACTACCGTATACCTCATATAAAGTATCGTCATGGGGCTGTGTCCGTCTAGCGGGAATCGTGCGCAGTCTCCTCAGCTGCTCTCTGAATAAGTAACCATGGTAGGCTGATAGCCAGTCCTCCTTATCACATCTTGTGGTTCACAACTCCATTCAGATATGCAGTATTCACCTGTTGTCGGTTTTCTTCAGTTCCTGTACCTTCGGAAAGCTCATCATCCTCAAGGAATTACGCTCCCTCGGCGCTCCCTAAACAAGATAAAAGTCTTTTTAATCAGAAAATATCCAAGAAGCCTATGACAAACTCACAACGGGAAATCTCAAAGGCACGGTCACTTGCTGTTCGTTCCTGCAAGATTAGCGAGGGATTAGCAAGATTAGTAACACTGGGGCCTTAGGAGCTTAGGATCCTATAGAGGAGAACCATTCGGTAACGTATGTTAATTGAATCATTGTAAGTGACACAGAAAGGCTATAGAAGAGAAATTAATCGAATCCGGCACGATGCCGTCATAAGTTCGAATAGATTACTGATCCGAATGGCTTCCTATAAATGTACAATCAAGAAGACTTGCTTGATTAGAGGTGACATTCGTGGTGGAGGAAGTACAAGAGGAAGAGGAAAGACACGAGGTGCGGAGGGAGCGATTTCCTTAGACTTAGTTTCCTCAGCGTCCTTAGTCTCCTTAGGAGCCATAGGCTCCTTAGTCTCCTTAGTAGCCATAGCCTCCTTAGTCTCCTTAGGATCCTTAATGCGCTTGGGATCTTTCGAATCGTTCGGATTCGATTGATCCAAATTCTGTGTCTTCTGCACGGAAATGTTGTCCTCGAACGAGTCCTGCAATTTTGCTTGTTACTTCTGAGCTTTGATCTTTGATTTTTCTTTCCAACCTCCATTTGCTTTCGGAAGTCGATATATTCTCCATTATCTGTCTTGGCATTTGCATACTCTTTAGTCTTAAGCGGAGTGGGAAATCCCTGCAACAACAATCAATCTACAGTATCCAAGCCAAACATTGCAGTTTCTTTTCAAAAGACTTCACACTGTTAAATGGTACACCCTTTCCAATCTAGCTTTATAAGCCTCGAATCAGTACACCAATATCTACAGTATCTCTCTATTCCTACTACCGTAACCCTCACATCATCAGTGCACTCCACAGCCAATCTTTGCGTTGCCTGAACTTCCAATTCCTCCACTTCGTTTCTTTTTTTATTCTCTTTCTTCGTCTGATTTTCCTTCTTCTCTGATGTGTCCCTATTCACTGCAAAAATTATGGTATATTAGCATTTTTTGGGTTTTTTAAAATAGCCCACCTTTATGGTCCTTGGCAGACCGTGTCGAGTTGCGATCAGATGAACCTTCAGGAGCGATCTGACAGAGAGGAAGGAGATACAGTAATCCCATTCCTAGGTACGGTATGCATGGTGAGATATAAAGGATACAGTAAGATAACATATGGATGATTGTGTATATAGTTATCATTGTATCATTGTGAGGACTACGGTACGAAAACTCACATCATCTGCCTTCCTTCTCTGCTCCTTCGGTATCTTAAAATCCCATAATTGCAGAATTTGTCAAGTAGTCTCGTGGTATAGTACAAAACTTCAAGCAAATATTCCTTATCTACGTTTCCCTTGCAAATTAGAGCAGCTACCTTATCCGTACCTTATCTTTACCAATAGCACATCCCATCATCCAGTGAACCGACTGTGACCAGTGCAAAGAGTACGAATGACGGTCAACGGCTATCGTCTCTTTATTCAATCTCATATTAATTTACGATTAATCCCATTAACTCTAATCTCTCTACAAGTCTAGTCAAGTTGTGTACACGAACAAAGAGGGAAAGGCAAACGGTGAGGAGAGGCAAATGGGGCGATTTCTATGTAAGGGAGTAAACAGGGGTGTTTCTAGGAAGGAAAATTGAAAATCCTGTGAACTATGGGGACTTTAAGAGATAGTTTTGTATCTAAAATTTGAATATTAGATAATACATTCAAAGAGCACCATTGCAACGATTCACTGAACTGAATACGACATGGGAATGAAGGGGAAATGAGAGAAACAAAAAAGGAAACTACGAGGAAGATTGTAGGGGGAATGAATGAATGGATGAATGTATGGATGGACTACTCGCGAGGAATGGGAGGAAATATGTTGAGGAGGGGAAGGGACCGGGGAAGATGGAGGAGATGATCAGAAGTAGCTGATTGGAGGGGACGAATCGTTGAACTGAAAGGAACGAACATTAGATAGCTTTGGTGGGGCGAAGATTCTACATAACATGCGCCGATTCGGTCTTGCACCTCCCTCAACATACTGAGAAAAGTTTTCGCAACTTTTTCGGAATAATTCCATATTTGCCTGTGGGATCCATTCACAAACCATTTACGGAATATTTCGCAACGTCTTTCGGAATTTGTACCAGAGCTGTCGCCCGTTACGGAATAATTTTAGAAAAAAGTTTCGGAAGCTTTTCTCAGTGAAATGTCACAAGTCATGCCAAGAAGGTAGCCGAAAAGCGAACCCCATTCTAAAAAGCTCAAGTCTTGCCTCAATGCATGCTCATACTACAAATGCATAAGGACAACGGACACAAACGAATTGAGGGACGGATAGGAAGAGTTATGCGGGTTAGGCATCAGCCATTTATGTACTGGAAACGGTTCCTTTTATTCAATTTAAAAGAATGTTAAGCAGGAGTAGTTGAATATCTTGTTTGAGAAGCAGAAGCAATCGATAGGACAGCACGACTACAAACCTCATTAAAGTGCGATACAACCTGTTGCAAGCCCAGTTCTAACTTGCTCACTTCTCGAATCTCGAACTTCTTCACCTTCAAGGGATTACAGTAGGCGAAAGACCGAAGATCAAATTTCAACCTTTCCAGTGGCGGTTAGCGGAATGTCCTTCTCCTTCTTGAACAGGATGTACTTGGGAACTTTGAAGTGGGCGATCTGCAACAGTAATTCTGTCAATAATTACAGGCTACAGCATAGCAATCACTTACAGATGCACCTATTTTCATAATAGCGGGGAAACTTATGTGAAACATCATAGGTTATCTTTGACTGTATGTTCTGATCCCTCCCTGCTCAGAAGTACGAGACTCACCCTTCCCTGGCAGAACTCCCTAATCTCGCTCTCTGTACACCGGCCGTCGTACTTGTCCAAGAGGCGAATCCACGCACAGACCACCTCTCCGAACCGCTCATCGGGAACTCCGACAATCTGGGAGAGAAGACGGTATTGATGGCGGAAGGAACATTCAAAGTATTACGATATCAGTCCATAGACAAAACATAATTATTGTGATGGAAGTCTACAGAACTTTCCATCAGAATATGGACAAGAAGAAGCCCCACTGCCAGATCTTATTTCCCACTCACATGGACATCCTGTATCTTGGGATGCTTGAACAGGAACTGTTCCACTTCCGTCGGGTAAATGTTCTCTCCGCCCCTCACGATCATGTCCTTACTCCTGCCCACGATCGACACTGTTCCGTTCTCGTGCATCACTCCGATATCGCTGAGATCAAACTATAGTCTAGGGATCAAAGTACAAGAGCAAACTGCACTCTAGTCTGCTCACCCAGTGTGATACCATCGATCGGCGGTGATCTCTTTCCTCGTCTGCTCCTCACTGTTCCAGTAGCACCGCATGACAGAGTAGCCTCGGACCACAACCTACAGTAAATCATACTTAGAGATGAGGGGGAGAGAAGATGACACTCATACTTAGTGGGAAATCTCAATCAGTCTAAAGGGGGGGTCTAAAGGGAACGAATAATGAATAGCTAACCTCTCCCTTCTCTCCACGGGGGACAATACACGAGTACTTGTCGATGATTGCAGCCTGCAAACTTTATGTAGTGATGATTCAACCCTTCCTTTTTTGGGGGTATTCGTCGAATGTGGAATAGCCTCACCTCAAGGTGGTCCATAATGTGACCGACACTCTTGATTCGTTGTTCGGGAGGATCTTCCCTCGTTGACATGAAGGACACGGGACTCGTCTCCGTTGTACCGTAACACACCTTCAAGGGTACTGTAGAACTCTCTAGTAGTGAGCAGCCTTATCGTGACTATTGAGTAATCTTGGTATTTTAAAAGGGAAGAGGATGTAAATAGAGAGGATACTGTAGATGTTTAACCTGTAGATCGTGCATGTTCATTTCCTTGACTAGTCGTTGACAGAGAGTAATCGGACAGGGAGCACCCGCAATGAAACCTGACATTAAAAAGAATGTACCACAGGTAGAGTAATTATTTTCTGTCCTCCAATTATAGTATTAGGCAATCCTCCCATCAATTCTCATGTACAGTATAGTAGAGAAAAATGGAAGATATAATCGTTCCGGTCGTAGCGCCGATTCCGGTACCTTTCAAACTGATCTTATTAAATTCTAATGTGTACTATCTTGGGTCGGAATGGTATCGTTTCAAAGCGTGAAAAAATCGCTAAAGACCGTAGCGGCGGAATCACGAATTATACGTTCCGATTTTCCAGACTATACAAAGGAAACGTCTTTCATGCTCAAACTCCTACTTCAATTTCTTGTATATGTTTATGAAGTACCTAGTTCAACGAGATCTAACTGACCAGATCGAACCGTAGTCATGTTGTAGTTGTTGAACTCTGCATGGTTGAGCATGTCGATGAACATGGTTGGAGTACCGTATAGAGCAGTACATCTAAACAAGATGTCGATTAGCATATAAAGTACTAATACTATTGGAGATTAGTCAGGATGAGTCAGGATGTCTAGACAGAGCTCTTTCCATTATCTTGATGAGTCCCATGAACCTTCCAGGCAGCAAAGATCACAGACCTCCATAGACTAGTAACAGTTATCAAGGCATTTATATCCGTAAATATCTTCCATTTTAGTTGTCATCATACCCTTCAGAATCAACAGCTTGCAGTGCAGCTAAAGCTTCGAAGGAGGGAGCGGGGAAGACACAGGTTTGTTCATGGATGAGGACTGCCAGGACTCCCATGACACAGCCAAAGCAGTGGTAGAGCGGGTTCGGGATACACACGATCGTTTTCTGAAACGGGAATTGTCGAGTATTCTCTCAAGACATCCTCATTCAACGAGCTCTGACTTTGTGTTTGCGACTCTGTATTGGTGATCATGGAGTATACTGTAGAGATCTGCAATCGACTCCTTTTAGCCAATATGTTTCATTCTTTTTGGTCACGAGACGTGTCGCGGTTATGAATGATGCTGGAAACATAAGCATCAAAAGGACTCGATTGCAGAACTCTAGTATACTGACAAGTCCCTTTTCACTCAGAAATCGGAAGATCGTATCCAGTGTGAATGCTCCAGTGTGAAGCGTCCCCTCACTTTCCCTCTTAGAATTGTTTGTGCTACAAGCCGGATGTTCGTCTATTAAGGCTCTTCTCTATCGAGTGAATAGTAAGTAATCAAGATGGATGTCAACTCTATCATCCTCTTCAATCTCCCCTTTCTCGTTCGTTCCTTTTCTCGAGATTCTATTATGCCGACTCAACGCGCAGATCATATCTCCCTCTACATTTCACATTCCGATTCCAGCGAACTTGACACTTTGACCGCCAAACACCACCTATCTACGGTTGCACGTGAAAATTATTAAAGGAAAATGAACGTTGAGAGAGCTGTTCATTCCGCTAACCGCCGTAAATCTGCAGCCGGAGCCGGAGACGAGCCTAAGCTGGTATTTTGCCAAGAGAGTTTTACTGTATTTAGCGAAGTGCGCTGCAAAGATTTCCCAACGTTCGTTTTCCTCCAATAATCATAAATACTCATCCTCTATCAAATAGTAAAAATAAAATTCTTTTCAGCTTGACAGCGGATGGAAGCCGTAAATACCTGCTCGTGGTAACCAGCCCGATAGCCGACGAAGAAGGCGTTATTCGTGATGTTGTGATGCGTGAGCGTCGCTCCCTTCGGTTGGCCCGTCGTTCCCTGAACAAAATACGAATTCATTTGAAATCCCGTCTGTAATTTCGTCCCTACTTCTTCTGGATTCCCTTATCACTTCGCTATCTCGCCGTAACGAGACAATTATTTTCCTCAACCATACTGGCATCAATGATGATAAGCTAGAAGATAATCGATAGGCTGTATCTACTGTACTTGTACAGACCTATCTTTGTGGAAAGATTATCTCTGCATCAAGTCGTTTCACTCTTAGAAAGGGAAACAGAGACTTTCTCCCATAGATGAAAGCGAACAAGGTACAGCTGACCAGAGCGTAACTCGATTTGGAAGGAAAAAGGTTGTTTCGGAGAGATGCGCTCAAATGCCTCTAGATGGTTCAGGGACTCCGACGCTTAGTTGAGAAGTAGGTATGAACGAAGTGACAGCGTACACTGGTATACTGTATATTGGCGGGGTCATCAGGCTGAATCTGTCTCTCGATCTGCGACAGCTTCAATCGATCGGATTCGGTTCCCAATCGGATGACGTCACTGTACTTCCACGCGCCTCTGATTACATCATACCATTAGCTAGCACCAAGAGTTGGACAAATAACTCTGCTGATCTCGATGTGGTCAAAGTAATCACATTGTACCTGTGTGTTTGCACTCCCTTTTCAGTTCCTTTGCTGTCTTTTCACTTTCTCCGTCGGAATTCAGTCTACAAAGGAGTATTCTCACTGATAGCTTCGATCCTCGTGATCGAAGATGATGAGGTGTCGGAAGAGTGGGAAGGAGTGTGTGCAGATATCCGACCGGCCCTCCGATTTCGTCACCACTTCCGGTATGATCGCCTGGAAGGAGACTGGTGGAAGAGGGAGACAGACGATCGAGATTAGCTGAGAGATAGAGGCGATGGGTACTTTGTCCTTCTGTCTGGATGAGTACAATCTAGGAGAGAAAGTGCATGTTCAGTGAATGATCTCTATGGAACATAGAAAATAATACAAATATTCTGGCTTATTGGCTTTGTGCAAATTAGAATGAATATGGTCGTAAATGAAGTGAAATGTACCTTGACAGACTGGTAGTAGTTGCTCTTCTTGAACCCGGGAGGGGAAATGAGAACCTTGATGCCGACCTAAGAAGAGATATTGCCTGTATTCACAAGATCAAGTATTTAACACCCAATAAAGTATGAATTCATTCTCACACTAAGAATAGCGGCTAGATATATTTTAGGCTTGGTACCTTTTCGATAGCGAATCGCAGTTCTTCCGATTGGTAGGATGGGTTGATGTTTACCTGAAAAGGAATGGCATTAGAGCGCTGTAATCGGGAGATAAATTCATAAACTGGATAATGGAGAATAAAACGCATACTAGTATCATTCCCCCGAGAGCAGCGGCGAACTGTGTGACAATCCACTCGTATGTATTCGGTCCCCATATGCCGATCCTGTCCCCCTTCTCCACTCCCAGATGAATGAGACCCGAGGCGAGGTCCTCGGCCTGTACAGGGAATACTCATCCCAAGTAATCAACCCCTGCGTGACCATAATGTCTGCCTAATTTCCAGACTAGACAACATCTCCCGAGTCTCGGAGACAGTAACAACCATGACGATGTACATATTCCCCACTTGTATTCCTAGACTCACATCTTTGAGAACGTTCTTGTATGTCTTCCGGATACCGTCCCTCTTGAAGATGACGAATTCCTTGTCCGGAACCTAAAGAGATCAAACCTCGTGTCCTCAACTTCCGAATATACTTCATACGGTCTGCTATTGATCCCATTAGTACCTGATTGCCCCCTAGACCATCTCCTCCCTATATACGATCCTTCATTGTTATCCTGCCGTTCCCCCCATCCCCCCTATCTCCTCATTCCATCTATCTTCCCCATCCGGCCCCCTTCCCTCTGCTTACCTTCTCACTGGCCGATCTCAATAAATCTCCGATCGTCTCGAATATCAACGGCTGATCACTTGCACCGTGCACGTAACTCCGTCTGTAAAGGGCAACACTATACGAGTATACTTATGCCTCCTAAGGGCAATACTATAAGGGTCCTTATGATGTTGCATGCGTGTTGATAAATACACTCAAGTGACGAATGATCATGGAGGGTGACTACCAAGCAATCTACGTGACTTTGATCACTCAATAACAAGCTACAGACTATATTAGACAACTCTCAAGCTTTAATTAGCTTAGTAGCTACCGTCCGTCCTTTAAGACTTCAAATTACAAAATGGTCCCTCCTATTCCGCTATTCCTCGAACCTCAATGGCTTGGCCATGGCAGAAGCCGCGATGGACGCTGTTTCCTCCAGCGAGAGAGCCTCTTCTGAACCACGGGATATTAGTCCCCCAAGCACTTCCGGAATCGATACTTGGTACTACTGATCCCATCCCCACCCCCACCCCCAGACTCCATTCCTCAGAAAGTACCCACATTCTTCAAAAGGATCACCAACTCTCTCAGCCGTCTTTCTCTCTCTTCCCTTCTCTCTCCCTTTCCCTTCTCTCTGTTGCAGTGAATTGAATTGTGCGCCCACTTCGGCTTGTGATCAATTTAGTAGCTAATGTAAGGGAAGACAAGGGAACTGAGAGGGGAGAGAGTGGGAGAGAGTGAAAGAGAGACAGAGGACAAGTGGCTACGAACACACTTTGTTGTCAAGAGTTGGGGGAATCGGGTGAGACGTTTCGAGGATTATCCAGGAAAGATAAGGAATGAGTCATAGATGAAGATTGTAGTACCACTAGAGACCACGATTCCCTTCATCATGCTTCTAGTTAGTATCCGTGAGGGGTACGTCATCAGAACAGGGTATTCCCCTAAGGAACCCCCAGGAGTTGTTGAGGGGAGGGGACGATAGATATGGGGGAGGATGACGAGACGGGGAATAGGGAGATCTAGTCAATTGAATGAAGTAGAGAAGGATACGAAGAGTAGGGAATACTCACCGAGCACCATTCTCAATGATGGAAGAGGAACACTGACGAAGGGGAGAACACCTGCAATGGAATAGGGGTGGGGGCGGTATGGTAGATTAGGTGGGGAGTAGGGGATACGGTAGATTAAGGGTGGAGAGTGATATGGAGAATAGGGGGAAGTCTATAGATAAGAAGAAGTGGGGGGGGTATACAAGGTCGGACAAATAAGGGAGAGAGAGAAATACGAAGAAGACTCCTGAGGCAATCAGACGAACGACAAGTTTATAGGCTATTTGTGGGCAGGGATTGGGAGGATGGAATAATGAGAACCAGGAAAAGGCGAGATTGGGTTGGGAGTGTGATAGGGGTGAGGGGGGAGAACGGGGAGTAGATAGGTGAGTAGGGCTATACCTAGCTATGGGGGACCTTCATAGGTGGTTACCGTACCCCTCTAGGAGAAGCGGTAAAGAGCGCGATAAACACTTGACAACCACGGTTCGCGCACAGGAAATGGAGAAAGATCGAGAGAGTGCTAAGTGAGAGAGGAATGAACAGTAGAAATGAAAGGAGGAAAGAAGCACGAAGAGTAGGGACAGAGTAGACTGGGAGGGGAGGGGGAGGGGAGATGGAGGGAGGGAGGAGAGAGAGTGGGACAGAGAGCGAGAGAAAAGATGACTATCACTTACTCTATCCCGAGAACCCATCACTGATAACAGGACTCTAGGCTACGATTGACTGGGGTGAAGGATGAAAAGGAGATGAGTGAGGAGGATGAAAGGGATCGGAGGGGGAGAGGGAGGTAACGAGGGAGAGAAAGTGAGTAGAGAGAGAAGGGCAGAATGAGAACAGGATGAATAGGCGAGACAGTAGAGAAGAAGAGAAGAGAGAAGGGAGAGAAGTGAAGGGATGGGAGAGGGAGTTCGCGTCAGTTTACTGTCAAAGGTGTGAGAAGCGAAGTCAAGATCAGGGAAACGAGTGGTTGCATGCATGAGCAAAGAGAACATTGAGACATACCGTCACACAGCATTCCGCCCGGGGAAGAATGTGTCCAATAGCGAAATGACCACTATTTTTGAATTTTCTCAAGAATGAATGAACCAATGTACACCAAATTTTCGGAGCTTGTTGAGTTCATAGAGGTGAACTTAAGTTTTTAAATTCATAAATATTCGATGATTGATTCGCATACAGGATCGGATCATATGCGCGAAAACCGCCATTCGCTATTATGACGCTTGGAATGATGTGGTCAAAACCGAAAATTCTGGGACAAATACCGTATTTTCCCGTACTCTAAAGCACTATCAGCTTTAGAATAAATCTAGTCAAAAACTTTCTTGCATATTCGGAAAGAGCAGCTCAAAATACATAGGTAAGCATAGAAAAAGTTTTATTTATGGATTTCGGAGCCGAGTGCTAAATGTGGGGTGATCACCGGTGATGATCCTCCAGGAGCAGTCAAAATATCGAAATTATAAATTTCTTCAAAAAGTGTCTAATGATGTTTTCCAGCCTCGGGATACTCAAAAAACCGATTTAGTTTAAAAAAAAGGTCGAGGAATGCTAGAAATGAGCGTTTTCTCCGGCCGGATTTAGATAGAGAGTGTTGCAGTGGCACCACCGCTTTCAGCCATTCTATAACGAAGCTCGGGCTATCAATTTCAAACTTTTCAAACTAGCAGTACTCGAAAAGGTCTAAAGAACAGGCACACAACATTTCATGTGCTATTTGACGATCGCAGCAGTACAATGGCAAAAATACGGTAGAATACGGTATAAAACCGTATTATATGGCATTTGTCCCGGAATTTTCGGTTTTGACGGTAATTGAGTAATTGTGAAATATAACCAACCAAACCAGACATTGGGAATCAGTGTTTATTACTCATAAGTCCATTGCATCGCGATCATTTTAGTAGAAAGGGTGAAATGGCGAACTAAGTAGAGCACGCGAATCCGAAGCATTTCATCCAATTAGGCCAATTTTACAGGTTTACGTTTCACGTCCTCCATAATAAGAGCGTATTTCATCAAATGTTTGAAGTGAAACGTAACCCTGAAAAATGAGGTGTCGGTTCGGATTCGCGTGCTCTAGAACTTAACGATCACGAAATATGCAAAAGTGTCCACAGATCAATGATGGACAGCAGGACATGCGAGGTAAAGGG
>LS874581.1:238948-250426 GCA_900490955.1 Micoletzkya japonica | reverse complement strand
GGGGGGGGGGGGGGGGGGGAGCTTTTTAGGAGTACTATTCGAGTTACTCATCTTCCTGAGGTACGATCTTCAAAAGTTCATCGTTAGTTGGAGCGGGCTCATCAGAGAAATCATAATGAAAATGAGAGCACAGAGACCACGTGCAGATACACCTATTTAACAATATCTACGTTCTCTACAATCCGGCCCTCACTGTGGGCGGTAGATTGAGAATCTGTCACATGGGATTTTCGAGTACGCTGAATAATGGACGTTTGCTAAAAAAATAGTTAATTAATGACGCGTTTCTTCCTCTCTTGCTAGGTCTAAGGATACGGTAGTTTCCACAACAAGCTGTAGTTGAGGTTGTAGAGTCTAGAATGAAGACAAGACCTTTTAGGAAACGTCTTGTCTAGATTGTGGTCAGAAACACGAGGATTCAATTGGTGCTTGATGTTGAAATAGTGGAAGACGATGAAGGGGAAGAAGGGAACGGGAGAAGATGGGGAATGAGAAGTGAGTGAAGAGAATGGACGGGAACGACGGGGACGACACTCGAATTACGAATTGTGACGTTGTGAGGGGAAAGGGGAGGAGATGGTTAAGTGATGAAGGAGGAGGAAATGGGGAAGGATGAGAGATAAGACTAGAACTCGAGGGGAGAGGGCAGGACTGGGCTGGAGGAGGAATGGAACTGTCCGCTAGTAGTCTCATTCCTACTGCGTCTTCTCCTATTATTGTAGGAAGTAGGAATTAGACGACGCACGGAACAGTTTGCTCTATAATGGATGGGAGAAGAACGGTTTGAACGAGATGATCGAGGAGAGAACAGTTAGTGCCGTTAGGTGGAGAGTTCAGAGGGATGGGGGGAGAGATGCGGTAAGAGGGATGCAAGAGGGGATGAGCAAGGCAGAGGAGAAGGAGGGAGGTAAGAGAGAGAGAGAGAGGTAAAGGGGAGGGAGAGAGGTAAAAAGAGAGAGACGGAGGGTCGAGAGCGGGCGGCTATCCAGTCCAACCGAACCCGTCGCTGCCTCTGCCGACTGATCGCACTTTAGCTAAGGAAGGGAAGAGGGGAAGGGTTGTGGAATGGAGATAGGGGGATAGGGACTAGCAATACTTGCTTTCGATTCGCAGCACAGTAAACGAATGAAGGAGTTGTGCCTAGGTATCTAGAAGATACCCTCCCTTCATTCACCAAAGAATTGCAAATCTTATCTTCAAATCGGATCTCATCGGTCGATGAAAGGGGAATTGGCCATATTATTTATTGGTGAGAGAATGTCTCCGAGAGAATTTATTAGGCATCCACTAAATACAGCCTAATGTAGATACAGTCTGCCTCTGGGGTTATAAAGCTCACGAAGAAAGGAATGATTTACAAAGAAAGAGGAAATTTCGATGGAATGGTGGCCGAAACTATAGTTTATTGTTATATAGTTGTATGTAGATCTACAGAGGCAGAACCAAGCATAAGGCAATTTCGCAGAGCAGAGGGAGTTGAGCGATAGTTTGGCTGAGAACCGACAAGGTTGTGGATAATTGGAAGACACGAATAGTATTCCCTCTGGGTCACGTAATCACCCACAGGCCACTTATTTAGACAATTCTCTCGTTCTCTGCATCTTTGTGCAAGTTTCAGAATGGCTTTGGCTGATTGTGACATCTCAAAGAGGAATTTCTCGAGGAAGGGGAACTTTGAAGGAAAAAGGCAGACAGAAAGTGAAAAACAAACACATTCACTAGATCGAGCGCGAAAAATGGAATGAGTGGATTTAAGATTCATGAATCGCACATTCTTTCCGCAGCGAAATGAGCGCTTTCTCGAAAACACACACGAATATGTTTACAACGAAAGTAAAATCTAATGCTAGTTAACCTGAGTCTGAGCACACTGAGTGCTGGCAGTGTGTTGTGGCTAAATGGATAGATATTGCAGATAGATTGCACATAGCTACCTATCTAGATATATACACCGCACCACCAAGAGACACGCACTAATCACGCCATGTATCCTTTTTCGAACTGTTCTTGGAAAGGAATCAAGAGCATAGAGATCACCAGTTCTATACCCTATAAGGAAATAAACGTGGTCGGCTCTCATTCTCGTCTCTCAACCAAGTGCTCCACGCCTATTCTATCACGGACAAGAGGATGAATCCCCCCTGAAGACTTGGAGCACGGGGGAGTAGCTTCAAGCGAGGATCAAGCGGAGTACTCAAGATCTCTCGGCACCTCGGACTGAGTGAGTTGTTTTGAAGAATATTTGAAGTCTGCGACCTCTACCATCTATATCAAGCAAACCCTCCTTTGGAACCCCAACCAATGTTTGTCCTGATAAAGGTGATAACCTAAAAACCTAATAGAATAAATATAACATCTCTCGTTCAACAATCCCTCCAGCTTTTTCGATAATCGGAGCTCGAAAAAAAGTAAATTAAATTAGAGACCGCAGCGGGGTTAGATAGAATGAAGCGTAGTGATTCAAAATCACTTCTATCCTATAGATTTCGATGGGCACAAAACAAAACTGAAAAATAAAAGAAGAAAAAAAATAAAAATAACATAGTTCTGCTCTTACCAAAAGTAGGATGCTGTGACCAACCTACCGTAATCCGCCTAAAGTCGTCAACTATGTCAAACATCTAACTCAGTGTAGAAAATGATCTGTATTTCTGGTCCCAGGTTCAATATTGATGTTAATTGCTGTTTTAATGGAATAAAATTCACAATTATTGAGATACAGAACCAAAGAAGGAGTTTCTATGCTGAAGTGGCCCAACCACGAGGGTGAGGAGAAGCGCTACGGTTCACCGTTGCTAACTCGCGACGGCCAAATAAAATTTTCGTCAAATCGTGCATAGCGCTTCTATACGATGCCTACTTCTTACTTATAACTAGTATTAGTCATGACGAAGTCTACAAACAGAAGGGCACTCTTCCAAAGTGGTCCGAATTGGAGGGTCAGGCGCAAAACGACAGTTCTCGGTTGATAACTCGCGACGGCCAAATAAAATTTTCGTCAAATCGTGCATAGCGCTTCTATACGATCCCTACTTCTTACTTATAACTAGTATTAGTCATGACGAAGTCTACAAATAGCTGAAAATTCTTTCTAAAAAAGAAAAAAAACAGCTCAATTTCCAACAAAACAATGTTCAGGTAGCTCAATTCCTGTTATTATTTGATGTACATGCTCTTAGACAATACAAAATAATAAAATAAACCTAGAAATACACTAAACCGCAGTGGAAACGTAAATTTGAACAGTTTAGAAAATTAATGGTGCGAGGCGTGCGTCGAGGACGAGGTTTGTCAGAATTCCCAGTATACTGTATTTGGGTCACACCATAAGTTTCCCGGTGCGGTCTCTAAATTAAATATTAATAAATTTGTAGTAGATTATGTTACATAATTTATGTATTTATGTATTCGTAAAATTACAAGTTTACTTCTAACTGAAATATTCCTAAGATACGGTACTGAACACCAATATTGCGTATAATGCACGTTGATACTGTAAGAGTGTATTTTGGGTGCGGCGCCCTTTGGTATTGATTTTTCAAATTTTCAAACTTCGCCTTCATTTTATTAAAGCTTAAAAAGTTAATTTTCTATGATTTTAGAGGCCTTTAAAGGTTTTAGGCGGTTCATAAGATGTGATATTCCTTTCTAGCTTTGTCTTTGCAGTCTAGGTACAGGGAAATGTTGGCTGCGTCCCCCCCCCGACTACTTGGCGCACGGGAAAACTGGCGCCAAATCCGGATCACGAGGATACTCAAGGTCATGGACACCTCGGGCTGAGTAAGTATTTGACGAAGCCCGGTTCTCTCCTATCTATCAAGATTCCCTTCTTTGGAACCCTTCCACTGTTAGCCCAGATAAACGTGTACAAATGTAAAAAAAAATTCTTCTTCAGAACTTTACACGCACTATCGCCCTGATGATCGGGAAACAACGAAGGATGGCTACTCTGTTGACTAACATGTCGTCCAGCGTCTACTCTTCTAAGGTACGTCTATTTTAAGATAGGGGAATGGTCCCCCGGTGAGTAGACCGAAGGAGATCCTGCGCGCAGGCCGTACATGGGCTGGCTGACATACCGACAATTATTTCAGTCTGGGGCCTGCCAGTGTACACGTTCAATTGCTTCTTAGTATCAAGCAGGGGATAAATGCTCGTACTTGAAATTATTTTCGCGATAGGGGTCATTTTCAAGCGGCAGTAGGGTAGCCATGTAAATTGAGAATTTAGTACAGCGTGAGGGTAACTTTGTACTGTGGCACGGGTCATATTATAGTAAAAGACGGTTTGCGGGAGGGAGGGGTCGGACCCCGAAAAAATATGATCAATTACTGCATTTTTCTCCTGGTACCAAGTTAAGTTTTTGCCAAAAAGAGGGGCCTACCACCCAACTGTCTGGTGCAGGGGAAGATAATGTATTTGATTACATTTTGCGGGGTGTGACCCGTCCCGTCGCAAGTCGTCTTTTACTACATAATGACCCATACCGCGGTGAAAAATCACCCCACCGCATTTCGAAATTCTGGATTTTCATCACTACCCTACCGCAACTGGTAAATTACCCTCCCCCCACCGAGAAGTGAGTTTCAAATATGAGTATTTATCCAGTTGAGAAGGTGATAACCGAGTTAACCATCCTACATGCAAGGATGAAAGGAGATTAACATCAACCACGAGGATACCGAAGGGGACAAGAAGGAAGAAGAGAAGAGAGAAGATAAATGCTAATGAAGCCACCAGTATATAAGGGGCTCGCCTCCCTCTCTCCATTCCTTTTCTCCAGTTCATTCTACACTTCATTCCCCGTCCCCCTTCGTGACCCATACGTTGATCAATCCCCGTCTCGTCCCAAGCCGAGATAAACGTTCTCGCATAACTCACTTGTGTTCTTACAGTACACCGGGGCCTCAACTGGCGACCAGACTTACTGTATCATACAGTAATCGTACCTTCCATTGGAATACTGCCAATGGCTGAGACCAATACGGTTTCTGGGGTGTCTTCGGGCATATACCCCGATAATGTGTACCTGGGCAAAAGTCCCGGAGTACACGTGCCAGGCCAATCGTGGCGTTACTGGCGAAAGATGTTCGAGAATTTCATCGCCATACGAGCGGTGAATGGCGAAGAGAGGAAGCGTCGCATCCTCCTGTCCGAGATCGGAGCTGTAACCTACATGGCACTGGAAGGTCTGACTCATCGACGAAGCTCCTCACATCCGCACAGGCGCTTAATCGTTGCATCAACAGCATGTCACGTCGGTCGCGAGCTCTCTTCATGAACTGAACAAGTTGGGTTATCCCAAAATGGGAAATCGCCCGCATCCCAAGAAACAGGCACCGTGGACTCAGCATCCACAGCAGCAGAATATGACGTTTCCCAAAGGAAACAAAGGTATCATATGCCATTTCTGCAAGAAGTCGGGACACAAAGAGGCTGACTGCTTCCAAAAGCGAAGACATGTCAACTCAGTGGACTGGCAGGAGAACATTGATCTCTTCCACGCTGAACTCCGCAATGCGGCCCCACAGCCCAGTGAGCCACCCATCATGGTACCCATACTCATGAACAATCGTTCGATCCAATTCGAGAACGACGCGGGTGCGGCAATGTCAATCACTGACTGTCAAACCTGGAAGGAACTGGGTAGCCCGAAACTGGATACGGTCGGCTACTCTGCATGCGCCTATAATGGTGCAAAGATTCCGTTCCAAGGTGTTGCCAAGGTGGAAGCTAAGATTGGAGGTACACACCCGGTTCAGTTCCGGATCCATGTCATCAGTAAGAGCAATCCGATGAAACTACCCGTTTGTGGTAGGGATCTCATCAAGGCTCTAAACATGGACATGGGTCCCTATTACCAGAGTACACTGCAAGTCGCGGAACTCAGTTCTGAACAAATCAGCAGCAGGGTTCTAACGGAACTGGCAAAAATCCTGACGAGGAATGCTGAGCTGTTTCGCCAGGAACTCGGCACACTCGCTGGGAAACAGGCGGAACTGAAGTTCAAGCAAGCCGGGCCAAAGCCAGGTTTCTGCAGAACCAGGCCAGTGCCGCATGCATTGCGACCGAAAGTGGAGGCTGCTCTGGCAACGTTGGAACTATAAAAGTACTGACGAGAATCGAACAGAGTGATTGGGTATCACCACAATGGTGATATCCCGAAACCTGGAGGAAATATTAGGATTTGTGCGGACTTCAAAAAGTCGCTCAATCCCCTCCTGGGTATATCTATCTATTTCCAAAGCCAAATGATCTGTTTCATATCATGAACAGACGGTCGAATTGGACCTGAAGGATGCCTACCTTCAAATGATGGTCAGTGGCAGTGCAAGTCAATTCCTAGTGATAAACACCCATAAGGGGTTGTTTCGGTATAACCGGTTACCGTCGGATTGACGTCGGCCCCAGCTATCTTCCAGAAGGCCATGGAAAAACGATTAGCTGGCATCGAGGGAGTGGTGGTGTACCTCAATGATGTCACAATAACGGCAAAGACCGATGACGAGCATATCGACTGGCTTAGTAAGGCAATGAAGTGATGCCTCAGCGCCTCAGGGTTACGTCAAAAAACAGGAGAATACGAATTCCTAAAGACGGAATACGAATTCCTGGGACACGTAATCAATCGGAATGGTATAACGTCCATGAAAAAAAAAACTGGCTGCCATCAAGGACATGCCAGCCCCGAAGGATCTCAAGCAAGTTGAGTCATTCCTGGGGATGGTACATACGGGAAGTTCGTACCGCAACTATCCAATTTGCGGTTCCCTTGAACAATCTGCGTAAAATAGACGCAAAGTTCGAATGGAATGACGAACAGAACAGAGCGTTTCTCGAAATCAAACGTCGTCTGTTAGCGACTGATCGACTAGCCACTACGATCCCGATGCACCAATTGGTCTCGCAACGGACGCATCAGATTTTGGCCTAGGTGCCGTAATATACCATAGATACCCTGACGGCCAAGAGAAGGCAATCTCGTTTGCGTCACGAACCTTGACGAAAGAGAAGCGCTACTACGCGCAGATTGAGAAGGAACGCCTAGGAATAATCCATGGGGTTGAAAAGTCAACCAGTTCCGAAACGGCCGGAAATTTACCTTGCTCACGGACCACAACCTCTAGTTAGAATATTCGGACCAAACACGAGATACCCGTGATAGCCCAAAGGCGACTCACACGATCGGAATTTCGGTTGATCGACATTGAGTATGTTCGTGCCGCACAGTTCGGTAAGGAAGATGGTCTATCGAGACTTCCCCTAACGGGCATCGTGCCAAGCGATACCACACTCAGAGAAGCCTTTGAGCTTGAACTCATGAGTACGGAGAACCTTCAAGGGTTTCCGATATCCAAAACGGATCTGGTAAACGCTACATGGAAAGATCAAAATCTTGCCCATATCAAAACATTACTCACGAATGGAATCATTCAAATCAATTGAAAAAGAGCAATGTAGTAAGGCGTGAGGAATCGAACCTCCGCCAGCACGGATAGTAGCTAAAACAACTAAACCGACTCACACAAAAGATGCAGTAACAGCAATGAGACAGTCAACGAGAATCTGTCGACCGCCCAAGCGGTATGAACCTAAGACGAATAAGACGACCAAACGTGTCGCTCGCAAATAACCACGCATAAACACAATCTCATTGACCGTGGGGGGAGAGGGGTATACTCATCCTGCCCCCGAGCCTGCTCAGCAGATTGTGATTTACTTCGCATACGTCGAGAGTTTCACCATACGTTGTGAAACACAAATGGTGGTTTTATTGCTCGTCTTATTAGCATGACTGAGCATCTAAGAGTGTGAGTCATACGGTATCACCGTACCCAGGCGACTGTCTGAGCTAGGGAGATGTAGGGCCCAAAGGTCTGAACTTCCTACCGTAGACAGAGGTGACCCTAGTTGGGAGACGTAGGTAATACGTACCGAACTTCCAACCTCAATCTACCGTACTCGACATGTGATCGAGTAGGGGAGGAGTTGAGAAGGTGATAACCGAGTTAACCATCCTACATGCAAATGTGAAAGGAGATTAACATCAACGACGAGGATACCGAAGGGGACAAGAAGGAAGAAGAGAAGAGAGAAGATAAATGCTAATGAAGCCACCAGTATATAAGGGGCTCGCCTCCCTCTCCATTCCTTTTCTCCAGTTCATTCTACACTTCATTCCCCGTCCCCCTTCGTGACCCATACGTTGATCAATCCCCGTCTCCGTCCCAAGCCGAGATAAACGTTCTCGCATAACTCACTTGTGTTCTTACAGTACACCGGGGCCTCAACTTATCCCATGGTCTGGTGCTTGCCCTTGTATGGCGCAGGCATATGTGGGAAAGGATGAAGTTAGGTACGGCACTGCAGAATATCCCCTAATGGTGGTTGGGGCCAAAGTTAAAGGGACTTAAAGGAGGACCATTCGGTACCATAGTAATGTTAATGGAGACTAATTTGCATAACGAGAGAGCGGAGGGCATAGAAGAGAAACTAATCGAATCCGTCAGGATGTCGTCAGGAATTTGAATAGATTACGGTTCCGAATGGGGCTCCTTTAAAATACCATGTCTATGCATGGCAGACAACTGCTACCTGCCGACCCTTCCCCCTTATGCAAAACGACTGCTTCTTTCGGTCTCTGCTAGTGGTTTACAGGATATTTACAGTCTATAGTTGATTTTGCTTTTAAATTTAGTATCAGAAAATTGGTAGGATCGAGTGTGTTTCATATAAATAATGCACCATATTGGATACCCCACTGCGGTCCCTAGATTTACTGCTATTTTACTAGTACTTGGTGGGGGGGCTGAACATTAGTGGCTAACTTATCTCAATCTTGGGACAGCCTGTTACAGTGAGGTGTCATGCCTATCTAAACGGATATTGTTCCCCCTCTCCTTGGATGGTCTTCCCACTCTCCTCTTCTCCCCCGACAGTCTCTTCCCCCCATCGCTCCCCTTCCTTCTTATTCCGCTTCTTCTACAGCTTCTCACTTCTCTAATCTCTTCTGCCCTTCGTGTACACAGACTCACGAGTGAAGTGCCCCCACTGAGTTCAATACCCGAGGGGGAGTGACCTCTCTCCCTTTCCCTCTCCCTCCCCCTTACTTCCCCTTCCGTTCCCTCGTCCTATTCCCTTTCCACTTCTTACCTTCCCTCCTTTCGTGCCATGTCATGTTGACTTCGGCTTCTCAAATATTTTCCACTCGTCGAATATTTCCAGAACCTTCCGTAGACTCAATCAAATCATCCAATCTTCCCTGCTGGTGGCTGATTTTCACGTCTTTTGTCTGATTTAGAAAGGGCTCCTTGGCTACACAGCCGGATGACCCTACCCTCGCTTGGAATGGACTTTTGACTTGGAAATTTGCCAAATTTCATATTTAGCTTAAAAAATATAAGCCAAAAATGCTACAGTATTCAGCAAAATGTGTTTTCCGTTCAAGATAATAATCGGATTGGTCCTATTGTTTTCATCCGGCTGTAGGCTACAACAGTATATTCAATTGTGAACGTAGTTATGAGATGTCGTCTGAGCTAGGTTTTCCCAGTACGCAGATTCATTGAGTGCGCCACTGTCAAGCGGTAACTCTTCATACGTACTCTTCGTAGGTGGCCAAGACCTGTCCTAAATAGCAGGCTTTTTGTAGGTTGTCCTACATTATGGGAAAAATCACAAAGCATCCATCCTTACAAGCGTCTACCACTATGAGCAGGCACCCATCCTGAGGTCCGATCGGACAACCGCTCCCATATATGGATAAGTCCCTTAATAGTCTCTGCCTACCGTAACCCTCTAAACTTCCTTCTTCTCACTGTATTCCTTCTCCGTTTCTCTTCGCATACAGATTACGCTAATTGAACCGTTACAATGTACACAGAAGGCATATAGGAAGATGAGGGTGACAAGTGAGGGAATAGAGAGAGAGAGGTAAAGGGGAGTAGAGACGGGGGGAGAGGGAGGGAACAGAGAGAGAGGTTGGAGGGAGGGGAAGCCAGGAAAGGGGATAGGCTACTGCTTTGAAGCCCCTTAGTGTATGCTCAGCTGGCAGGTAATCAAGGGAGGATTGGGAGGATCGAAGGGCCTCTCCCCCCACTCGCTCCCTTTTACCTCGTAACCTCTACCTCCCAATGCCCTTCTCGGAGAAGGCTTCTCCCCTCTTCAGCGAACCTCTCCCTCATTCCCCTTTAGCATCGTTCTTTCGCTACCTCTTGTATGCATAGGAATTGTCGCTCTGACAGCTATTCTCTTCATTTGATAGACAAGTCGTCAAACCGTAATCTCTTCTTCCTCTTGAGATGTCCCCACTCTTCAATATCCGGAGATTAGACCAAGTGCACTCTTAGTACTCGTCGAAGACCGCTTCCCTTGAGGCTACGTACTTTTGGGCATTCAGTGTATTTCTCAGAGGGAACCTTTTGAAGCCTTTGCTAGGTCCTATCTACTAGAGAGTGCAAACATCTCCAACTTCTACCCGTGCTTTCATTCCACTCATACATGGGCCAGTATTGCCCTAACATTTTGCAGGCTGCCTTGCACATTTACAGACAAATCAAAAGAAAGAGCCATCCTTATAATCGTTTTTCTTCTTATCATTTGTGGTGCTGGCATCTATCCTAACGTCCGATCGGACAATTGTGCCCTTGTATGATTCGAACCTTGCCAACGTTACTCCTCCCTTTCTGTCCTCCTGGTCCACTACCGCATGCTCCCTTATCCCCGTCCCTTATCCCCTCCTTCCCCTCCCTTTCATGCCCTGAGGGCTCTTGAGGGAGTGCAAGTGAGTGTGTGTGTCCCTCTCTTAACGTGTAATGACCGTTCGAAGGGAGGAAACAAATAAATACTTGAGACTGACCAGGTCCCCTTTGTATGGGAGGAGGAGAGTCATCCTTGCTCCTCTTGCCACTAAAGATACATCTTCGTCCTCTTCTCTCCATTGTAGACAGCTGCTGTACCTTTTAAAAATATTGGCTTCACAATGAGAATGCCCTCAATGCTTGGTGAATCTCGAAGCAAACTCGTAGATGAGCCCCGTCCCCTCTCCTCCCTCCCTTCCTTTCCCCTCTTTTCCCCTCCCTTAGACCGCATAAGTTGAGTTTAATCCCGTCAAGCCCTCGCCCCGTTTCTTGCATTCATTCATTCGCATGCCCAAAAGGACGGCTGCGTAGCAGCCCCGGCCGAGCACGTCCGAGGGGCTGCTACGCAATCGCCCTTTATAAAGTGGATATTTTACGAGCTCGTTCCCAGTCACGAATAGGACGGAGACCGTAATCTGTGGTTAGCTCTGTCTCTCTCCTGTTTATCTCATTGGGAAGGAGACGAAAACGGGGGAGAATACGAAGAGAACGTGGCTAGGGAGAGTAATGGAGGTTATGAATCGGATAGCGGGAGTGGGAAGGGTCGAGAACCTGAAGTAAACAATATTAATAGTGGGTATCTTCAATGTCGAATTGCAAGCGTTTGTTATGAATGCTC
>LS874581.1:224552-238848 GCA_900490955.1 Micoletzkya japonica | reverse complement strand
TCAGATGTCCGTTATCTCCCATTTCTGTCCCTCACTCTCATCTTCTCCCCCTTCTCCTTCTCCTTCTCCTTCTTCCATCCCCAGTATTCCACTCATTCTCTACCATTTCCCTCTGGCCTCCATATGAACTACGGTAGCGGAAAGTCTTAGATCATGAGATAACGCAAAAGTCTTGCTTCTCTAATTTAGTATCTCCACTGAGGAGCCTCCGCCCCGAGTGGTGGATGGATGGCATGACCGTCTGGCGGTAGGGGGCGAAACGGTCATGCCTCTCCTCAGGTAGATATATCTTACTTTATGGCAAATAATAAAATATCTATCTCATAATTTTATCACGTAAAAAGTTTCTAAAAATTAGTACATCCTTCACTGTAAATATCCAATTGTGACTGTGACCTATCAGTTCGCAGAGCATACCATGCCTTATTTTGTCGCCAATCTTATAACCTCAAACCCGTCCCCATCCCTATCTCTTTAACCCCCTCCCAATCTCTCCCATCCCCCCTCCTCGATTCCCCCAATGTCCATCTGTTCTACGTAATCTCAGTGCATGTCCCCTTCCCTTCTTTCCGTTCCCTCTCAACTATTCCATTTCCTCGCTCATTCCTTCTCCTCATATTGTCCCCCTCCCTTGAATCCCTCTTACAAGGAGAGGTTGTAAGTACAAAATGAGATTAGAAGGGGGTATATTGGTTCTAGTACTCTTCGATGTGCTGATTCCGAATCCGTTGAGAAAAGTTCCGATCTTCGTGAGATTAAAATCGGCATTGAAAGATGAACAGTAGGCACTCAGGTATCGGTTCTTTTCACCCGCAACGCACCGTTTCTACCAAATTATCACTTCTGAAATAACAAAATACGGTTTATAGATCCAGGAGATTAAAGGGACATGGAAGCGACAGATTTTTTAAAACTGAACATGACAATACTTATAAAATAGATTCCTTAGAGGATAAAAAAGATAAGAGCGTTTGAAAAATATTTTAAAAAAATTTCTGCAGCGAGAAATAATTATTTGTTCCGGGAGTACCTCGATGCCATTTGCCTTGTTACTATGCGCTAAACGCAGTAAGACTGCGCCTTGGCTAACAAGGGAAGGGCAAATAGTTATCATCAGATCTAGACATGAGACCACCACCATTCGATAGAGCACAGAAAGATTAGTAGATCCTGAGAAAATCATCTGCCGACGTCCAGACATCTTCGAGAAATCCGACGTCAAAGATTCTGAAGGATTCTACACGGTCCCGACCAAGTCTCGGCTACGGGTTCCTCTGCCCCAGCCGGCGGCACTGCAACAACGGGTCGGCGACGCAGCAGGGAAGATGTGGGACTGGGGTGCGGTAACCTATTGGTTCGGTTCCCGGCGGTGGCAAAGTTTTTGCAAGTCTCCGGGACTTGTGATTTTCAAGTTTTTTTCCCATTTTTTGAAAACTTGCGGAAAATGTTTCAAAGAAGACTTACACTAAAGTTCCACAAGATCTTATTCTGTGTTGTCGAATTTTCGACCAATGAAAGAGAACTCTGGTGACAGCCTGCTGTCTGGAGAGGGAGTGTTAGAGAAGTATCGGATCTGATCTTTCATCCACACTTTTCACAGATTGTAGCCCAAAATAACTTGAAAATCACAAGTCCAAGAAACATGCAAAGATTTGCCACCGCCGGGAACCGAACCAACAAGTTACCGCACCCCAGTCCCACCTCTTCCCTGCTGCGCCGCCGATCCGTTGTTCCAGTGTCGCCGGCTGTGGTAGAGGAACCCGTAGCCGAGACTTGGTCGGGACCATGTAGAATCCTTCTTTGACGCCAGATTTCTCGAAGATGTGTGGACGTCGGCAAATAATTTTCTCAGGATCTACTAATGTTTCTGTACTCTATCGAATGGTGGTGGTCTCATGTCTGGATCTGATGATAACTATTTGCCCTTCCCTTGTAAGAAACTAAAAATTGGATATCTCGCGAATTATACATTTTTGTGCGCTCTGGTTTTGGTTTTTATATTAATTAGGCTATAAACTTTCATATGAAAGGCAATCTTTTTGGCTTCCATGTCCCTTTAAACTGTATAGGAATGTTTTCATCACTAGGTCACTGATACACATAACTCTGTCAGGGGAGTGCTCTTTGGGTTAAGCGAACAGGCACTGCAAAGCAACTTCAATCTCTCGAAAATCTCGCGAAGATGGGAACTTTTCTAAACGGATTCGGAATCAGCATGTCAAATAGTATTCGAACCAATATGTCTCCCATTCTAATTTCATTTTGAGTTTAGACCCACTCCTGGTTAGTTCCCTCTCCCCCCACTTCCTCTCCTCCCTTCATCTCATTCAAGCCTCCTTTCTCCCCTCAGGTCACACCTTCCCTTCCTCTCTCGAGTCTCTCTCTTTATGCCCATTAGAGTGCTCACCCCAATCACTTCCGTCAGGGAGGTTATCCCGTCTGCCCTTGCCTCTCCCTCTTCCCTCCCTCCTCCCAATATGGCTGACTGCCCTCTAAACGAGGATCAGTAGTCTCCCATTCAGGCGGTGTCCTCTCCTTTGGCCTCTCCTCTTCCCCCTCTTCTCCCCGTCCAATATCCTCCCTTCATCCCATTCCCTCCCGTCCTTCACATTCCCCCACAGTCACAGTCTCCTGTTGCCCCCTATCTACAGTCCGGCTCAAACTCGCACCATCTGTGTTTCAATCCCTACCCTAATCGACGCATCTTCCCATCACCGATGTGATACCGAGATATGGCTGTGGTCTAAGGGGTTCCGATGGACCCCTCTCTGTAAGCTAGGCCTTATCTTGCCTAGCCATCCTTCACTCCTAACTGTATTTATCCTTTTCTCATAAGTTTCTAACTTGTTTGGAATAATTCCGCACTGACGATCATACATGCCGTGTACTACTTAGAGATGTGCATGAGAGTTCTTTTGATGCTTATGTTTCACATATCATTCTTAACCACGGCGCGTCTCGTCACCAAAAACAAGAAAGATAGTCATCAAAAGACCGCTCATGCAGACCTCTACTACTATTACATGGGCTAAATTGTCCGATCGGACGTCAGGATGAGCCTTTTGCTCAATTCGTTCCCATGCATGTACCCATAGTCAGGTTCGGAGTAGTTGCGAAAAGCCTTCCTTCACAGTGCACACCCCTGCACCCCTTCGTACTTTCTCCCCCCTGTCTCTCCCTTTCCCCCCTCTTCTCTTTCCTCCCTCCTAGCAGTCTTTCCATTTGCGAACCCTCCCCACAATCGGCTTATTTCAGAGTGTGAAGGAGCAAGGGAAAGAGGGAAGGGAAGGGAGGGAGGGAGAGAGAGCTTCACACCTTCCCCTGTATCTAATGACTCCGTCCGCCCATACGTTGGGCGGCCTTCCCGATCATATTTTGAGAAACGGGCCTACCATTGTACAGAATCGTGAATTTTCGAGCCTACCAATCGACAATTCCTGCTAAAATCGGGCCTACCATAGTAAAATTGGACGAATATTTGGGTCTAGCACCCATGCTATGGGTCGGTGCCCACGTATGCCTCCGCCTCCCGATTGCCTCTCAATTCCCTCGCTTGTCAGTCTATCTCACAGTTCAATTACGACTGCCCTCAAGGTTCTCGTCCTCATTACCATTTTGAGAAGGGAAAGGGAGCGAGGGGAGAAGCCATTTCGACTACTACCGCACGCAATGAGAGGGACAGAGGGAGAGGTAAAGGGCGGAGAGAGAGAGAGTTGGGAGGTAATGAGGAGGGAGAGAGTCTAGAGAAAGAGAGAGAGAGAAAGAGCACTCCCCCCTCGGGCAGTGGAGTGGACACAGGGAAGAGTATGCATGACCTGCAGCTGAACTCATCCCCGATTCCGAGAGAGAGGGAAGGAAGACTTTACTTGGACCCCCTCTTTCTCTTCCTCCATACGTGGGCAAGGGGTCTGCCGGCTGCTTATTGCAGTGCTCCCCCCATACACAGAGAGTGTGCTGTTTAGCTACTATGTTATTTTGTATTGAGCTAACCAGCATTAGGAAAAGTTTTGCAGTAAGCTACCCAACCACGTTTCTTGCAACCGTGTCCATCTCTGCTCCCCCTCTCTTCTCTCTCTCCGTCCCCCTCTTTCTCCTTGCGTAATAGGGTCCGCAGGGCAGTCTCTCCTCTCCCCTACTCTTCCCTTTCCCTTGTATGTCCAGATGTCCCCTTTCCGTCTCTTTTTGTCTCGTCTTCATGGTTCGTTCGATATACAGCAACATCCCTGCAAGTCCTCTCCTTCTCTCCTCTCTATTCCCTCCGTCCTACTCTCTTTCCCTCTTCTCCCTCCATCACTTCTCCTCCACTCCTTCTTCTACCCAATCAAGTCCTCCCCGAATTCGCGTTTCTTTTGAGTAAAGATTGAGTAAGAAGAAGAAGAAGAGACATGCATGCACTAAACGCAGTCCATTCCTCTTCTACTCTTCGAGACCCTTCTACTTCCCCTTCCCAATCCCTCTCTCAACTCTCGAAAGTATGCCATAACCTACCGGATCCATAGCATCGATATACGGTATATCTACACACAACTTTTGCACTTATCCCCGGTTCTAGTAATCTTGCGAAGTGTGAATTCTGATCCTTTTAGGCCCCGAGTTCGCACCCTCACCCCTTCTCTCCCCTAAGAGACCCCCTAAATACCCCCCCCCTTCTCTTCTATGCTATTTCCACCCTCGTAGTAGTACTTCCGTCGTACTCATTTTCACTTCGTCCCCCGGTCAAGTAAAGGGGGCTATCTGCTTGGGTTTCACTGCCTACTCTCAACCCCCTGCTTTTCCCTCTTTACTCTTCTTCTCCTCGCCGGCTCGTTCAGTGTTACAGTGTCTCTGCCCTATCCGCACCATCATCACTTCTCCCTTCTCATTCCATCTTCATTAGCTGGAGCATCTTCACCCCATAGATACATGTTCCCTCATCACTTCTTCCCTTGCCCATACATGGGCAGCCTTCCCCGCTATATTCTGAGAAACGGGCCTACCTTTATCCGAAATCAAGCCTTCCAATTGGAATTCTGTAGGAAATATAGGCCTACCACCCATACTTCGGGTCGGTGCCCACGTATGCCCTTACCTCGGCATTTTCATAGCCCTTCGGGGTTCAGAAGGTGGACTATCTGCATGCCCAAGTCTTTTCTACTATTCCCCCCCGTCTCCTCTCCTCTATACCCTCTCTTCCGTCTCTTCCCTCTGGTACTCTTCTTCGCCTCCTTCTTCCTATCCCTCCATGTAATCGTAATCGTTGTCCTCTCACTCACAGAGAGTGCCAACAACATTATCCAATCCCCTCTCCCCTGCTTCTCCCTACTTGTCCTTGTCTTTCCCTCTACTCTCTCCCCTCCTAGCCTTTCTCCCTCTGCCTGCTACTCTCCTATGCACTCTCACTCCCAACCCATCCCTATCTTATCCTCCAGAATACATCTACCACCGTGCTTTCTCCTCTCCTTCTTCTTCTTCTTCTCCCCTCACTAGTACGAAAGCAGTTCAACCCCCCAAACCACCATCAGATATCTTTCCCTATTCACAAGGACACTTCAATCTTATCCCGAGACTATTCATGTATCCTGGGTACTGTACATATCACTCTTATAAATTTTGAGCCGAACTATTACAGTATAAGATGTGTCCCTATAACATGTGTTCGTTCCCCTACCTGTAATCTCGTTCATTCTCCCCTTATTGTCCCCATCTCCCCTTCCTCTTCCCTCTCCTTCCCTTCCCTTCTCTCCTTATCCGATATCTGCATAATGAGAGAGCGGTAAACCGTCGATTACGCACCCTTTCCTATTGGGAACATAGAGATATTAGACAGGTGGAGGGAAGAGAGAAAGAGAGAGGAGGGGGAGGGGACACAGAGAGAGTCTTAAGAGAGTGCCATCTGAAGGAGCTTGAATATTGCATCGTCCCCCCCCTCTCCACTATGGAAATGAGTGCGAGGTTCTCGCGCCTTCTCGTATGCTCATAACCCCTTCACAGCGGCTATCTACTCTCTGCTTCTCTCCCCCTCTCCCTCGTACCTCTCAATTCCCTCCCTCTCCTAATTCCCTCCCTTCCCTCCGTTCCCTCATAAGTGTCAACTGCCCTCTCACAGTTGTGCATGTAATCCGACTCGTCCTCCTTCTCTCTTCTCTTCTCATTCAAATTGGAGTCACGGCCCAAGTCCATCTGTCACTATAATAATATCTTCTATTTCTTCTTCTTCTTCTTCTTCCATTCCCCTCCTTTTCTCTGTTCTCCCCTTTCCAACCTTATATCGTATTTCCGGTAGTCATTCGATTATCCCTCCCTCTCCGTATTTCCACATCGAGGGATCTCTCGTGTAGTTCTGCTTATCCCACCCATTCTCCGTTCGTGCATTCATCTGACTCTTCGTCTCACTATTCCTCTATCAAAGCCTCCTTCAGTCGTCCCTCTCATCTCTTCACTCCTCTTCCCTCCAAATGCCCCGTCCCTCCTCCCTCCTTCCCCTTCTCTTCTTCATCTCTGCAGTTCACTCCAATATCAACAGGTACGGTATCGGGTCTACGGTAACCCTCTTCCTACCAGTAATACAATTCCATTTACCGAGAGTGCATAACCTGCTCAATATCAGGCTCCGTTCCGCATTTGCACCTGTCTTGTGGGTTCAGCGAAAATAGCACAGAGCAACCAAAGCATAGTCAAATAAGCAACGGTTATCTTCATATCTGGAATAGAATCGGCTTATCTGTGGTTGCCGAAAATGTTCCGCCACTTTTCTCATTCCTATTTATGACTAGATGCACGAACTATTTATGTCTAGAGAGTGTGGAGATACTGCAGACGAAGTAGACGCGAATTTGACTACTGGTGGAACTAGGAAAAATAAAAATCAGACATCCTTTCAAGCGTTTTGCACAACAAAACAACGTACAGGCACTCATCCCAACTTGCGATAGGGCAATTACGGCCAAATATGCCCTTGAATTGCAGAGTGGACGGATGGAATCCGACGGAGAGAGATTGGACTGAACGATGCAAGAAGACTACCAGATACGCACCTGTCGAGGAGAAGTGCCAGGTCGGAGAGATATCCGGGATTAGTAGGGTTGTCCTCTCGTTACTATTGCCTCGAAGCAAGCTTTCGCGTATAAGAGTAGCATACTTGTGAAGTCTTCAAACCGTCTTCCATAATTGCTCTAATTAGACGAAAGTTGTGTTGTAGATGTTCGAGGAGTGCTGCGTTCTGGATCCTCTGAACGGAGACAAGTGCCAGTCGATGGACAGAGTGTGCGAGATGGGCGGAGATGAACAGATCGACTTCAAGTGCAAGTAAGCACAGAAGGGAATAACAACGATCCACTTACTTAGCTATGCTTGACAAGTAAAGGGGCTGAAGCGTAGCTTGAAAAAGCTTTTCCCTGCAAATTATCGAGATTTTTTTACATGCATCCTTATCTAACAATAAGCAAATGTGTTTTCTTACCCAACCCTCCACTCAGTTCGCGATAGTCCATGAATAGACCCCGCTACCCGCGTGTTATTACCGTGACCTCTCCCCCCCTTATGACTCGGTCCTTGAGAACACTCAAGGATCTCGCGCAAAGCCGTTAGCCTTGTACGTGAGATGTGTACAAGTACGGGGGAAATTAGTTAGTTCGCGTTAGTCTACCGTAACCCGTTGCAGACTCTTCAACTGTACGGAGTTGATAACGACGACGACGACGACAACCACACAGGCGTCGCCCGTCAACTCCCAATGTACGGCCTTTTTATGCTTCCTTTATTTTCTATTTCAAGTCCGGGGCTTTTTGATGGTTCCTCTTCACCTTCTACCAAATACCAGACCACGTTGAAAAGATAGCGATAACCCGAATCTCGACTCCTCTCTTCGTTAGTCTAAGCGGGCCCTCTGAAGCGGGGCTGTCTGGGGGGGAATAAAAAGAAGGCAGAAACTCACTCTCCAAACTGGGTTCCCGAAGTGCAATCTTCCCCTCCAAAACCTCTCGTCCTAACCTTGTTTGGAAGATCTTTCCTGCGGCTAGTCAGCTTGCCAGTTCTGGAGTCTAAGGCTAGGCCAGGGCTTAAGGATCGCGGCCTTAGTTAAGGACCTGCCTTATTATCTCTTCAAAGTCCCTCTCGGTATGCAACTTAGTCATCTTCCCCTTCGAAGGTAGATCGACGTCATCTGCCATTCGCTCTGTATGTAATGCATTCCACTCGGCTGGTCACATTAAAAGGGTTCGGAAGGGGGACAGGTGGACATCTATCCAGAAGGGATTAAGGAGAGATACTAGATGAGGGGGAGAGGGGAATGAGGGACCGGGAGGGATATGGAACCCCTCCCTCTCTAGGGAAGAGCTAATCCACCTCGCAGATGTTTTGTAGCTACCTGCTATTAGAGATGAGGAGAAGGGTCGACGGCCAATCACGGTTAGCCATGCGAGAAATGAAGGGGGAGGGAAGGTTAGGGTTAGTTAAGGAGCTTAAGGGGAAAGTTAAGGACGACCTTAGTTGGGTAAGGTAGAGCGAGAGTGAAGAGGGAGTAGAATAGAATGGAGTAGGAGAGAAGGGACGTCTTCGTTACATGGCAAGTGGGGTAGAGAAGACAAATGGAACGGGAGAATGCGCAGAGGAATTGAGGGGGGAAGGGGGATAGGAAACAGAAGAGAACGAACGGACCTTAATGACATTTGCTGGCCCTACCTAAACCACCCCCTAAATGAGTGTATGAATGAGAATTCGCCCATTTCAGATGCACTCTCCTCCCTCTCATTAAGTGTAGCAGTCTTCTTCTCGCTGTCCTTCCTCTGATCTCAGTAAGTTCTCTCCCTTATCCCTCTCGTTTCCTTCCCCTTCTCGTCCATAAATTCCCCTTTATGGCGGGTACTTAGACATCGGACAAAAGCATCTGCGCGTGTGGGGGTAATCAAGAGCCGAACAAAGGGGGATACAAGAGACGACTTAATTTGAGCCTGTCCTTAGGGTCTTGGGTGAATGAAGGATCTCCCTACCCTATCTGTCCCTAACCGTATTCCTAAATCGTCGTTCAGAATCGCTCAATCCAAGGTGAGTCCCTCCAGCTAAGTCGTCTCCTCTCAGGACCTCGTACCCTTCTATCCCAATCATTCCGGTCCCCTTCTATTCCCTCCCTTATCCCGAGTGTCTTCACTCACTAACTACCGTATTCCCAATCTCCCTCTTCTCCATTTGCTTTATCCAGTCTTTCTGCACAATACGATCCTCAACTTACATTGATCTATCAGCCCTATGCTTATCTCACTTTACTCTTACTAACTTGTGGATTGTTCTTATGGCACATTAGTAACGATCTTATGCGCGCAATGAATAAAGCTCTCAGCGAAGAATAACCCTGATTTGCCATTGTTTTCTCAATTTTGCTGTACCTTTCCATTCCAACAGAATAATTAGCAGATTACTCCTTCAAGGGATAAGTCAACCCATCCTGTCAATGTATACTGTAGCTCTTGCATTCCGTTTCCAATTGTTATTCATTTGTCTTCAGTCATAAAGTCTTAACTACTAACAAGTGAGCATCTCTCCAAACAACACGAGAACATTCTCTTTTCATCAACATCGGTATCGATCTTCTACAACGATCTCTCAACAATCAACAAGATATGCAACATAACAATCGAGAAGGTTAGGTTACGGGGGAGGGGAATAAGGGTACGCGAACGGGAAACCGAGAGGCAATGGGGCGAGATCAGGGATCAACAACAAAACAGATAATCGGAGTAGTCAGTCAATCAGTGCATCGTGTATGTGTTTTCTTCGAGAAGGTCGCACACTTCACCGTGGAATTCAACCTGTAATATTTATACATATATATAGGTCAATTTATAGAATAAGGCGGTTTGCGGGCAGGAGGGGCCCGACCCCTAAAAATATAATCAATTACTGTATTTTTCCCCTGATAGCGGCCTACAATGGTTTGTTAGCAAGGTTTCTTCGCAGAAGGAACACAAACTTTAAAATGCCACTGTAATAAGCCGCCCTTATCGGGTGCTATCACAGGCACAAAGCAATAAAGCAATAAAACAAAAGAAATTACCCTCACCTTGATTTGGAAGTCGAGATCACGTTCGTTTCTCTCGTTCGGCTTGCAAGTGAACGTTCCTTTCAATTCCTCGCCCTTCTTCACTGTCAATGCATCCTGAAATGGTGCAATTATCATTGACAAATACAACGATTTCTCAAAAATAAGCAGCAGCATCATACGTGGGCACCGACTCGAAGAATGGGTGGTAGGCCCAAATTTCTTTCGGAATTTTACTTTGGTAGGCCTATATTTCCTTCAAAATTTCAATTGGTAGGCTGCCATGTATGAGCAGCATAACAATACAGACGGTTAGATTACGGGTGAAGCTTTGATTGGTAATCAAGAAATAAGTGGTCTTTCATTTGTCGTTTTAATAATTTACTTGCATATAAGCAGAAATAAAATAAATAGGAAACCTGCAGATAGAATACGGTCTGTTTCCAGTGAGTGTATTGGCAGTCCGGACCCGTGGAGAAACCCGTTCTCTTATGGCATTTCGAGAATTCGACCGTGAAGAAGGTCACCAATGCCTGAATTTCACAATTGTAAGCTCTTCAAGGAAATAAACACATTTATTGGAAATATATTGGATGAAAAATCAGAAGCATCAACACAAATGTAGGATTCACCTAAAGCGTACCTGAATGTAGTCATTCCTGTTAATGCGCAGAATAAAGTCCACAGTCCAAGAGAGATCCTCGATCTTTACGGTGTACAGATCGATCTGAAGAGCATACTCATTAAAACGTTAAAACTACTTGTATGTTTGAAGTGGAAAAGTTAACGGGACATGCTTATTAGAGGTACCATTACTGCAAAATAGACATCAAGTTGTCAACCATAATTCAGTCCAACTCTCCTACTGCGTATGACTGCTTTGGCCGCTAGGCAGAGAAGATAAACTGATAGATATGTTTGCGATACAATAAATAACTACCTAAGTACTTGAAACTACAAACGCCAACCTCCTTGAGGCAGAAGTTTCCCGTGACGACTTGGTTGTTGTCGACGACATCCACAAGGGGTTCAGTGATGGCCACGTTGCGGATGGAAGACATGTTGAAGCCGTACACGTTGTCCCACCTACAATGGTTACGGTTTAGTGCGTACGATTGGCATGACTTACATCTATTGTAGCTCTCAAACAGAGCTCAGAAACGTTACAAGATCGCAGAAACAGTGAAAATAAACATTTCGAAAGAGAAAAACTTGGACAAACCAGTTGATCTTGTCCTCCTTGTACTGTCTGTCTTCGATTCCGCAGATGAACAACTTGGCCTTATCCGGGAAGAGCATTCCATCCTCGACCAGCCACTTGTCACGAGCATACAGCACAGTGTTGAGCATCGACTCGTAGAAGAGACAGTAGCCCATCCACTCCGAGATTATGATATCCACCTACAAGGCTTCATTCTGCGGTTACCATATATTTGCCCTACAAAAGTAGCATAAGAAGCATAAAAAAGTAAACAGACGTGAACAAATCAATACAGACTCATGTTCCATACCTTCTCGATTCCGAAGGGCAACTCCTTGATGTCTTCCACCTTCGACTGAATAACCTCAACGATGTGGTCGAGATTATTATCTTTCACGATTTGTCGCGACTGAGTAGCCATATTGGAGAATTCGATCTGAAAGCAATATTCTCAGTAAAGATCGGTTTTGTTATAGTCTTTCCGATCACAACCTGCTGACCACGTATAAGATAAAGCAGTTACAAAAATTTTCAGCTCAAATACCAGAGCGTCAAAGACTTACAGCGAGAACTCTCTTAGCCCCGGCCTTGGCAGCGAACATGGAGAGGATTCCGGTGCCAGATCCGACGTCCATCACAACCTTGTCCTGTAAGGGTTATCAGTAAAATTCATCCAATTTCGGAGAAAATGAACTTTTTGACTGCCTATAAGGCAAAAAGGACTTCTGAAATGGCTTACTTTGAAAAGGTGCTTGTTGTGGTAGATCGAGTTGCGATACGTCGTCGTCCTGACTTCATCTTTCAGCATTTCCTTAA
This sequence comes from Micoletzkya japonica, assembly GCA_900490955.1. Lineage (NCBI taxonomy): Eukaryota > Metazoa > Nematoda > Chromadorea > Rhabditida > Diplogasteridae > Micoletzkya > Micoletzkya japonica. Next base: position 226,819 of record LS874581.1, on the reverse strand, counting down.
TGCATCAAATTACCAGATCGCCAGATTGCCAGAAGCATTTTTGAAGCTTATTTTTTGTTTAGGCAACGTTCATAGGACAACCTCAGAGGACGATACAGCCAATTGGACATTTAGTTTCCTTGAGCCTAAAGAAACCTCATGAATGCCGAAATGGGCATACGAGTCGAAGTAGTAGTCCTTGCTGGTCATCTCCGAGTATCCCGGCCTCTTCTCTGCATCTCCTGCCTCCTTCGTCGTCTTATCCGCCATCCCCTAATAGAAAATAGTAAAAAAAACAACAAAACATAACTCTTGCAAGCGCTATTTTTCTTAAATTTAGATCGTCACAGAGAATTCTATGCGAGGAGCCTGGTAAACCTAACGTGGTATACACATATTCTAACAAAATCTACCTCAAAACGTGCTAGAAAAAACAATTCGAGATGAAAATCCGAAGCATCGAGAAAAAGTAAAACTTTGAATTCCGCCTATCGTGAACTGACTTTTCCGTGCAGGAGACCATGTATTCAAAACGTCCGCCCCGATTACTGTAGACTTTAATTAATTTTCGTCGTAAAACGTTCATCAATCAAGTATTTTAGTGTTTCCAAGCATGAAATTGGATCAGCGGTAACTAGCTTTATTAAGTTCTGTACCGGCACACACACGGAAAAAGTAGAGCGAATCCTATAACAAGTTAATTAATCGAATAGTCTACCCTCTTGGTACGCAATTAACCGGACGATGATTCTTTCGTGCTTAGGTGATGGCTGTGCAATGAGAGTTTTGTGACGAGTAGAGTACGGTAGAGATGAGATTGACTGGCAAGCAAACACACGAACAATTAAAGAAGAGAGAGAGCTCCATCTAACCGTCATCCGTCTAATTTAAAGTAGTGGTGGGTAGGTTAACTCGATGGAGAGGGTTCCAAGTGTGCACAACTCTTGTTGAAGGGGGGGAAGGGGTCTAGGACCGTCGACGAACCACGAACTTGTAGGCGATGAAGGAGAAGAGGGAAATGGCAGCGAGACCGATACCCACGTAGGCCATTTCTGTGAGGAGAGGGGTCGCCCTCTCCAGAACACTCTTCTTCTTACGAGGAGTACGGGGAACGTCGTCTGAAAGAAACACTTTTATAAGTATATGACTAGTTGCACTTGGACAATGTATCTTACCTAAGAAGTTACGGTAAGTCTGAAATGTAGCAGGCCGGTTCATAAATACCACCTTACAACAGTGACCAAGCAGTCTTCTCACCGATAATGGAGTGTGTGCTGGGGGCGTACAATGATTCCTCGTCCTCTTCCCTCTTACTCGCGGCCGGCGTAATCTGTACAACGCGAACCACATCTGCAAATTAACGATCTTCAATGAGTCGTACAGTACACCTACAGTAATCTGCCAGTCATACTATTACACTAGACGTTGTTCACGTCTGTTCAAGAAGTTTCGTTGAGTGAAAAGGGATGGTTTGTCCTCCAAGTAATGAGAAACTCGTAGAATACCTGGATTGCATAGTCCGTTCGGTCTGCTTCTTGGCTGGGGTGGATCCTCAGGAGGAATTACGGGAGTTTGCGCCTTCTCCAAAACGCCCTGAAAAGATTCAGAATACATATCTTTTATAATAGTAAGCCCGCAAATCTGGTAACGGAATCGAAAACTTGCTGCGTTTTGAAGCCTGCGAGCACAGGACAAAGGTACAGTACATACATGGGCTAGTGTTGTCCGAACGTCTTTGCAGGCTGCCTTACATATTTAGGGAAAATTAAAAGCAGCTATAGTGGATTAAAAAGATTTGTCGGAAAATCATTCAGAATATAAGGCGAGAGAGTGTGCGAAGGCAAGAGAATTAGACTCATTTTGGAACGGAGGAAACTGACGGATTGGTTTATTCCACTATATCTTAACAAGTTTTTTACACTATGACTCTCTGTTTTACCCTATGACATTAGGATGGGTGTTCTGCATACAACCATCCTAACGTCCGATCAGACAACCGCGCCCATGTATGATACAGTATTCCTTCGCCACCAATTACAGTATCCCACAAAGAAAGATCGGGACGCACCACAACGATATCGTATTCAGCTCGAGGTTGAACCACAAGAGTCGCCTTATCATCCGCTTCCCTCAATATCTTCACCGCTTCGTCGTGAGTCTTAGATGTTATGTCCACTCCATTTACGCTCAGAATCTTGTCACCCTGCAATAACCAGAATAGTTCCCATAAATCGAAAAATATAAATGCATCTTAGGACAACAGCATTCATTCTCTCTGTCCCCGTCGA
>LS874581.1:203778-224452 GCA_900490955.1 Micoletzkya japonica | reverse complement strand
TCCATAACGAATTGGCGCTCGGGAGAAGTATGCGCCAAACGAGGATCAAGAGGACTACTCAAGATCTCTCGGCACCTCGGACTGAGTGAGTTGTTTTGAAGAAGATTCGAAGTCTCCGACCTCTCCCATCTATATCAAGCAACACCTCCTTTGGAACCCCAACCAATGCTAGTCCTGATAAAGGTGATAAACCAGAAAACCAGGACAACAGCAGATCATGTATGATCAAGGAGGAAAGACTCATAGTTACGGTGGCACTGATGTGGATGACTTTAGAGTAAAAGTAGATGGTTACCTGTTGCAACCTGCCGTCCCTCTCCGCCACTCCGTCCTCCTTAATCAAGGACACGAAGATGCCAGAGTCTCCCGGAATGTATTCGTTGTCCGTCCCTCCCACTACGTTGAATCCGAAGCCTCAACAACACCTTTCAACACTATCTACAGTAACCTTTTGAAACAATGATATCTAATATAAGACCCGGTGAAATAAAAAGTCAGCATGGTATCTTGGCACAAAAGCAAAATGCCAAGATTATTTTCTTTGACTTTTTTATTTCACCGGATCTTATATTCATATTTTGAGTTCATAAGTAATTGTTGAAATAGCATAAGGTGTATACAGTAGTCACAATATACTGTAATAAACCGATCCGTCAGTTTATTCCGTTCCAAAATGAGTCTAATTCTCTCACTTTTGCACACTCTCTCGTCGTATATTCGGAATGATTTTCCGTCGGATCTTTTTAATCCATTATATTTTTATCATCAAGTATGCCTATGTTTTTTCTGCCGAAAGTTTACCGGCAACTCTTTGATTAGCCTACTGGATTACTGTAAATCATTCTCTAATCAATAAGGTTCAGATAAAACGTCTTAACATTGCAATTAGAGCAAGAATTATACTATTTCACCATCCTCACATGAAGTATCTACTGTTTCCCATTAAAATTAGTCAGGAAACAGCAATGGATTACGGTAGTCCCTGGATTCACCGTAATCGTCCTTCGTGAGCTCAATAACCGATCGATCACTGTCGTCTGTGGGAACCTGGCTCATCTTCATGGAAGCAGAGGCCGAAGTTGCCAGAAGGTCTACGTCGTGATTCGCATCGTCTACGATGGTACCGTGGGTCATTCTGAATGAGCCAATCGCATACTTGAACAGATACCTCTATCAAGAGGAGCCCACGCCGCGAACAAACGATCGCGAGTCTAACGAAGCAACAACATGATAAATAAGAACTCGTTCGCCCTACTGCGAACTCCTGGTACCCAAGACGAGTAGGGTTGGCGTGCGAATGGTGTTGACGCCTTTTGTGTGAGTAGTACACTTGGCAGCGTGCCAGGCTACCCTAACCGCTACATTAGCCTGCTTCATTATCATGACCTTCGACGGCATAGTCATATCTTAATGACCATTTAGCCTAGGATCAACGTGTGCTCTCAAAGTACATCGGTTCACCTTTCCTTTGTCGCGTCCCTTCAAACAACTGACCCTTTGCACTTTCCCGTACTCTAGCTAATCAAACCATTGCGCATTCGATATATTTGTACTATCCTGTCATTAATGACCAACTCGAGCCTTATTACCGTACTCTACAAAGTTCGCCTTCGTCTTCAGGTAGTAGAGTGTATGGCAGCAGCGGCGGTTCTCAATGGACGACCCCCCAATGGCCGTCCCATCGCCGACGCGAACAAACGCAGTGAAATCTACCGATTCCAATCTAACAAGCCCTTGTACGCGGCTGCTTGGAGTAACAAACACGACCAACGGTTTCGACTCGCTGTGGGAAGTGTCGTCGAGAGGGAACAGGGAAATCGGGTACGAATTCACCTTTACTATAGAATTTTTACCATACGCTTGAAAAGATCCTCATACTGTCAGAAAACTTGGAATCATTGTTTCAAATTCGGCAGAGGCATTTAACCGAATCTCTGTAACTCATCTACCACGTTTAAAGTATCGTGGATGAACTCTGTATTCACAGGTGACGATAGTTCAACTGGACGATACGACGGGAGAATTGGTGGAGAAGGGCAACTTCAACCACGAATTCGCGGCCAATAACATCGCCTTCGTGCCTGATCCCGTAAGACCGTAAGACTTGAACACTTTTATAAATCCCTTCTTGCAGAACAATGTTCTGCCTGATCTCATAGCGACTAGCGCCGACTATCTCCGGATATGGAGGATATCACCCGAGAACGTAGTCACCGAAGAGACCATGCTTAACAATGTAAGCCCGCTATACTCAACGAGTAAGATACCATTCCTTCCAGAATAAGGGCAATCAGTACTCCGCTCCGTTAACCAACTTCGACTGGAACGAGGTCGATCCTTCTCTCGTGGGAACGGCATCAATTGACACTACGTGCACCATCTGGAGTGTAGAAGTGAGCTCACTGCTTCATTACTTATCTATGAGACGACTGAACGTTGTCCGACTGTTTTTTTTCAAAAAAAGGCCAGTCGTCTCTTCTACATTCGTGTAGTTCCAAGTCATGTAAACAATGATCGTGATCATTGCAGACGGGCCAAGCCATCAACACAGTTCGTGCGAGTGGAAGTGTCAAGACACAGCTCATAGCCCACGACAAACCAGTGCACGACATTGCCTTCACGAAGATCAACAACGGAAAGGATCACTTCGCTACTGTCGGTAAGTATACAAATCACTATTCTGCTGACTATCCAACATGAATTCGTTATGGACGTATGTAAAACCACGAGAGCTCGGCTACCGTAATTCTGTCATGTATACATATCCCACCATCATGAATGTGATTGAGGTGCGGACGGATCAGTGCGGATGTTCGACCTGCGACATCTCGAGCACTCAACCATTATCTACGAGGACTCGATGAAGACACCGTTGATGAGATTGGCGTGGAATAAGCAGGAACCACAACTACTCGCGACCTTCGCTATGGACTGCAATGAGGTAGTGTCTGATTACTGTAGATGCTGTTTGCTGTTAGTTTTATTCGATATATGCAATCTCCCTTGTTTAGGTGATCATCTTGGACATTCGAATGCCATGTAGTCCCTTGTCTCGTCTAAAGAACCACTCTGCTCCAGTCAACGGTCTTGCCTGGGCTCCGCATTCAGGACATCACATCTGTACTGCTGGTGAGATTAAAATTGCCATTTGTCAATTAACATTTCCATTGCCAGGAGATGACAAGCAAGCATTGATATGGGATGTTCAATGCATGCCGCGTCCAGTTGATGATCCCATTCTGGCCTATACTGCCCAGGGAGAGGTTAGCTTGCATTTATTAGATGTTTATTTCTTTACAAGACGCCGCTTTGTTAGAAATATAAAGGATAGTTTAAATGAATTCAAAGACTTGACCGTTACCGTATACATAACTGCTTCTCTTCTTTCTGAGAAAAATACCGTACCTGTGTGGCTTTAAAGCCGTTAATAAACTTCAGCGTTTCCATAGTTATTAATATTATTTCCATCATTTAGGTCAACCAGGTTCACTGGGGCAGCGTGCACAAAAACTGGATAAGTATCTGTTTCAACAAAACCCTTGAAATTCTCCGAGTTTAAGTTAATCATGATGTTACATCAATCTCAAGCGTTCCATAACTATCTCGGTTAGAGCTTTCATCAATTCCACGCTTTACTCTCCTATCGCATTATTCCATCGCATTAATCACCTCCCATTCCTAATCTCCTCTTTCAAAACGTTGTTAACTTGCTCGAAGATTCTCAGGAACTCCTATCCAATAGGTTGAAAAATCATATAAACAGTGTATGTACTAGGTAAGATGACGTTACTTCATAGACTATCACTTGTACGAGCTTAATCCTATTCCATTGTTATCCGTACAAATTGTATTACTTCAACGACTCTCAACCTCTCTGATCGTCACACTATGAAATGTTCGCGGAATAAAGCACTGCCATAACAATGTTGCTGCTATCCGTTTGGTAGACTGTTCTGTGACAGTACCCATACCTCTACCTAGCCCTATTCCTCTTCTCATTCAGTGGATTCAGATCCGCCGTGCACTGTAAGGGGCATGCAACGGAGTGGAGGTGTGTCCCAGGACGGGACTGCCCTGGCCGTGCCTCCCCTCTATGCTAGGGCCACTGCATCGGCTGACCCTTCCACCTTTCCTCCCCCTCCACAACACAACAACTACCAAGGAGGGGGAACGCACGACGGAAATGCACCGGCTAATGAACAGTTCGAGGTAAGATTAGCATGGAATGAACGCGGAACGAGGAATAGCATAACACGCAGTAAATTGTAATGAAACGAAGTAGATAAACTTGTTAGAAGTAAAAATAAAGAGCATAAACAGCGAAGAAAATTAAAGCAAAACTGGCGGACACGGCAACCGATCAACTGCACTCGCCCCAAAAAGCTGCTAAATGTCAATAATGCGGAATTATGCTAATTAGTTACTGTAGAGGATTTTCATAGTCATCGTTGCAAGACTCGCTATGAAAACCCGGCGGTAATTCAAAAAACGGAAGAGTGTGATAGGGTACTCCTGGAAAACTCGATAATTCTATCGTATTTTTCTAATTTTTCACTGATTTGCGCGGCAAAAAGGCCATTCAAAAGTCGCGTTTGAATTTCAGTCCGCGATAGATAACGTTACAAGCGTTTTTCATTATTTTGGGGCGAGCGCAGTTGATCGGTTGCCGTGGGCGGATCCGTTCCGATGATGCTCTGAATTGCGCCCTTTCTACAGTATCGAACTTTGAGCATACCGTAATACTGTTTTTTTGGGGCAATGTGTGTTTATCCTTTTTAGATTTTTTAAATAGTTTCATGAAATATTTTAGTTTTTACTATTTTTTAAGCAAAAATCGAAAACCGTTCAGATGGAAGGAGCGTCACCAGCAAGCGACGAAAGAAAGAAAGAGCTGTATGGATACGATGCTCCGTATGCACTCTACTCTGCAGGATGGTAATACCTCATCCTTTCAGAGCAGATTAGAATGATTTTTAAACGTGTAAATTTTAAAAAAAGTGTAAACTATTTTATTCGTACAATTCCCTCATTGTCAGGTCGCACGCCACAGATCCACAACGAAAGTTTCGTCTGGCTGTCTCGTCCTTCATAGAAGAGTACAATAACAGGGTAAGATAAATACTTCTTAATCTTATCTTTTCGTAATTCTAATAAATATAATTTCAGATATCGGTGGTGCAATTAGACGAAGAGCAAGGAGAGCTCGTTCTTCGATCCTCCTTCTACCATCCCTACCCTCCCACCAAAATACAGTGGATCCCCGATTCGAAAGGTTACTGTAGCTTTGCAACTCTCCTAAATTTCCATTCAGGAAACCATCCTGATCTCATAGCCACATCTGGAGACTATCTACGATTGTGGCGAGTGGGGAAGGACAACAACGTAGTCATCGGTGAGGCAGATTTGTGTGAATAACTAAAACTTTGCTTTTGCAAACGACCGTAATTGATACATGTAGACCGATACTTACAACATGAATAATAACTGTGCTATTCAGAAGCCCTGCTGAACCCCAACCGAAACGCCGAGTACTGTGCTCCTCTTTCCTCCTTCGATTGGAACACTCTCGATGTGAATGTGCTCGGGACCTCATCAATCGATACGACCTGTACCATTTGGTCTCTAGAGGTACGTATCTCCCTGATAACTGCGTATTCTTCTTCAGAGTAGAGACCTTGTTTACAGACGGGCCAAGTATCGGGTCAGACGAAGCGAATCGACGCGACGTTGAAGACGCAGTTGATAGCTCACGACAAGGAGGTCTTCGACATGGCCTTCTCCAACCATCGACAGCATTCCTTCGCCAGTGTCGGTATGATGGTTTGCATATTGTACCGTATCCCTAACAATAAGGGGGCCATCTATCAGGAACTGAGCGTGTAGTTCACCCTGACTTCCTTCAGGTGCCGATGGAAGTGTGCGTCTCTTCGACCTTCGCCATCTGGAGCACTCTACTATCGTCTACGAAGACCCCATGCGAAATCCGCTACTGCGATTAGACTGGAACAAGCAGGACGCCAACTATATCGCGGCTCTCGCTAAGGACTCCAAAGAGGTAAGACTTACAATTGTGAAATCCAAACGGGAAGCATTGCAGGTTGTAATAGTGGACCTGCGTGTCCCGTGCACTCCAGTTGCCAAACTCGCGAACCACAAGGCTACAGTGAACGCCCTCTCGTGGGCACCCCACTCCCTTTGTCATATATGTACAGGAGGTGGGATAACAATAATAGAATCGAGAGTATACTGTATCCTTGAGGTGACGACTCGCAAGCCCTCATATGGGACATTACCGACATACCGAAACCTGTCGAAGACCCCATTCTTGCATACCAAGCGTCCTCTGAGGTTAGACTACTTTAAATTTCCTATCATAGAACTCAAGTATCATGCTCTAAAAGATTAAATGCTTCTGGATCTCCCTTAAATTCCCTGATCATCCCGTTGACAGGTGAACCAAGTCCACTGGTCGTCCTCCTTCTCCGATTGGATCTCAATCTGCTATGCCAACCGCATCGAGATTCTCCGTGTTTAGTCTCGATTTCCCCCCTCGTCTCCCGATATATCTATATATAGAATACGAAATTGTCTCTCATTACCTGCTCCCCTCTTTGAGTGTGCCTTACTCTCCCTGTAAGCATTACGTGTCACCTTAGTCTAGTAATCTTATCTCGACTTAGCCTCCCTTCAAGGCTGTCTACATACCTATCTGCTCTCTCCGATCGTCTTATAATCCCAGTCTCAATTGCCTCGAATTGCTCATAATATTTGGTTTGCTCTCTTCTCTACTCCCTATCAGGTTCTCCACATGTTTCCTACTGTGAAGTGTGTTTAGCGACGTCCGAAAGACGATTATCTTTCATCACTGGTCTCCTTATTGCTTTCTCGATTGATATTGACGAATGAAGAACGAAAGTACAAATGGATACGGTAGATACAGTACGCCTATCGGAGTACACTCGAATTGCTTATGGATGAGATGACAGATAGTCGCTTTTGAGCTATGGCCACGGGTGCGAGTAGATCCTGAACGGAGGAGATTATTGTGGCTATTTCTAATAGGGCGTAGTGTCATCAAGGCTCTTCTAGATCGTCTAAAGGAACATTTCATTCTCCAGGATCACTCCAACCAAAGCAATATTTACCTCATCGTGCCACCACCGTCTCGTCCGAAACCGAATACTCTTCGACATGGCTGCCAGTCCGAAATTGTGCTCAGCCGACACGCACGTTATGTATCTGACACGTCGACGCTCTCGTTGGACTACCCGACTACCGTATACCTCGTATCAGGGAGGAGGTCGGGAATGGTGAACTTGGTGACGGAAGCACAGCGATACCGACTCCAGTATTTGAACTGAGGAGCGGGTTCTTGAGCGAAGAGAATGACGTACTTCTGCAATAGGGCCGTTCACTATTATGAACGTCGTAGACGTAGATATAGGTAATGATATAGGTAATGGAAGAATTCTTTAAAAACAACAGATGAGGATAAAGGACTTTGTTCGGCAACCTGCCAGGCTCCGCGTTACTGCTAAACACGGTAGACAAGCGGATAGCCCATTTTCTCCGCTAATACTACAACGAATATGAAATGTATATGACGCTCAATAGTGAACCTCTTGTTCACAAACGGTACTAGAAATACCCGACCTCGGCTCCGTTATTCTTCTTTGGTGCTCTCCATGAGAGCGTGGCTGTTTCGCTGCTCACTGCCTCTATTCGAACGCTTTGAGGGACGGTACATGGCTCTACAACGACAGTAGTCGACTTTCTCTACGTAGAAGGTTACCGGTGTATTCCTGACAACTCGTCGGCTTGCTGCATCCGTATCGAGTAGTCACAACTAGCGAGAACTGATACAGAGTGAAGGACCTGCATTGTACAATGGAAGACGGAGAAATGACACAACTTACTTAAGCCCGCGCACTTCGTAGTTCTCTCCAGTGATAAAGTCGACGACGGTCGCGTTGTTCTTCCCGAACCAATGGGGATTACTGTAACCAAAGCCGTCTCCTATCTCCCCCCCCCCCGCCCTACCGTGTTCGATACGTGAGAGTGTACCAGTACCGCCGTCCCTCGACCACTCTTATCGGAGGTTTCCATCGAAGACACACGGAATCGGCTGTAGCATTGTACGAACGGAGACTGACGGGAGGGAAGGGGACTGAAGGAAGGAGAGAAGTTCGATAGATGAGCCAAACTAACTCGGCAGCTCCAAATCCTCTATGTTCTCCTTCTCGACTCTCCCGACATCCAACAGCTTTTGCATAGCTGAAAAGACCAATTCATAGATTCTGAGAGACGGCTTACTCGTAAATCGAATATGATGCAATGCAGTGACGGTCTCGAATAGCTTCCTCATCGCCTCTCTTTTCATCGCTTCAATCCGTTTCTGTTGTACAGCTTTCAGCCAGGATAAGGGATCCTGGAAGAGCCTTTCATTGCTAGATGTGTTAATCTAGCTATGCCGAAGAGGAGGTGAAAGGATAAACGGGATGAGCTCACGCAGACTTACATCGTCGATGGTTCGACCGAAGAAGTGCAACTTATCGATGTAGTAGGCACCCGCGATATCGATGGAAGTGGTGGCCAGAACGAGACCGAGAAGAACGAGAAGAGTGTGGAGAAGAGCGAAGGACTCCGAGCGGGGGACTACGTCTAGGATATGGGTTAGGGTTAGCTATTATTGTTGCTTCAGTAAACTCATTCGTATAGCAAGAATACTGTGTTTGCACCCCGCACCCAGATCGGTTGGCTCTTTCGTCTGTAAGCAGGAGTGATGACTTTTTTCATTTCCTTAACCATAATAAGCTAAATGGAGGATAGACTAATGATGCACGCGGTTTTCCATAATTACTTGGTGTTCGTATTGCAAGAGCTTACCTCCAAAGCCGATAGTGAGCACACTCATCATAATGAAGTACACGCCGTCACCCAACGTCCAGCCCTTCACATTGACATTCCTTGCGACTGCATTGCCTACTTACTTCTTCGGTCTTGGAGATGATATACGAGGCGAGGGATATGTACGAGAGGAGGAGACCGTAGACGAGGATAAAGGGCACCTATATTATCGGCTAGGAGGAAGCATAAAAGGGGAACGAACTTCGACAAACTGCGCAGCTTCAAGATGAGTCCACAGAAACTCGGCCACCTTCAATAGATTCAGTGAAAGTATTACACGAAACCCACTAACATCATCGTCTCCCCCAGCTATGATAACTTGGTTGATAGTAGTGCCAGCCAGAGAGTCCCTCCTTCCCTTCTTCCACCTCTTGAATCGACGTCCAACTCGAAACCGCCACTTCAGGTACTCCGTGTACATTCGATTCATCGCTTCCGTGCAGAACTTAGCCTATTCGTCACTTGAATAATACAAGGCAGGCAACGCTCATTGAGCTTACTGTGTCGGCAAGAGTTATCAAGTAAAGTGGAATGCCGCAGAACAAGAAGAATATGCAGAAGAGACGACCTGAACATTATTCGGTGTGTCTTCACTGATACTGCATACCAGGAAAGGAGGAAGGTGAATCGACTCCATATCCAATAGAAGTCAGCGAGGTCGTAGTTAGAAAGAAGGAGCGAAAGGAGAAAGTTCGACGTTGGTCCTGAGGAGGGAATGGACACCGTCACGTGAAGGGCACACCTTCTCTTCCTCCAACAACAAAATGTTCTTGGGATAACGACGAAACAATTTGTGGAGGTTGTGAGTGAAGTTGGTGAAGGCTTCGTTGGGTGATATGCTACGGTTGAGCAATTGCTCAGTGAATGACGCTTTGACCCTGAGATACGCTCTTAAATTGTATTCCTGGAAGGATGAGCATGTTTTCTTAGCTCACGAACTCGTGCAATTCGGATATTGGTGTAATCTCATCGCGAGTAGTGTGCCGAATGAAGGAGAGAAGAAGAGATCCGGAAAGGGCATAGACAAGCGAGAAGAGCAGTAGAGAGACGTGTGGAAGGGCTAGACGGAGGACCTGAAGAGTAGTCTCTCACGAGAGATGTCCCCCCTCCTCACCAATTGCTTCGTCAACCCGAATTGTCCTGGTTGCAGTTCAGCAAAGCGACAAACTCCTCCCTTGATGATTCCACACATCTCCTTGCTCTGCGAAGCTCAACCCAATCGATGAACAAGTTCGGTACAGGAGGACTTACTCTTGTGTAGTTGGAAAGGGGAAGCCGAGGTAGAGGGATGTGTTGTGAGAGATTGGGGAAGGAAGGATCTCCGTTGAGGGAGGAAGGTACGCTCTCCCTCAAGAAACATACCGACGCCTCTAGGGAAATTTGTCATTACGAAGGATGGAGCAGGCAAGGAGGGGGATAGTAGAGGAGAGTGAGAAGTGAATGAAAGAGGGAATCACGGAGAGGGAGGGAGGACTGACGAATGGGAGGAGGTCCTTGGTCGGACTTAGTCCAATTTGGGGAGAAATTAGCCAAGACTGAATATTTTCGACCTTTGGTTATAATAGGGTCGATACATTTTCTTCGCACGCTATACCAACTAATCGAACATAGATATTTCAAATAAATTGTTATTGTTGACGGAGAAGTTCCGTCAGTTATCTCATTTCTACTTTGTCTGCGCTCTCTTCATACCGCTCCGCTCTCTCGTCGGAAGTAGGAATGAGGCAACTGACGGAACGATTTGCTCATCCAAATGATGGCTAACATCTTGAATCAATAATAAGAGTAAAATCAATTATACGTTAAAAATTGAAGCCTTTGCCACGACAACAAATTTGCAGAAAAAAGATGCAAAGTGCAAGAACGGAACCAGAATTTGTGTACGTACTCTTGTTTTTTGCCTTGTAGTCCCCGAGGTCAGCCCTACAGTGCAACCTTATCTGCCGTACCCCTCGACACCCCCGTACCCACTCCTGTCTAGTCTCGTCACCTTCCCTTTCTTCCTTCCTCGTTCCGCAAAGTTCCAGTCTCCTTGCATGCTTCGCTCCCCTCCCCGACGCCCTTCCCCTCTCCTGTATTTGGCCACACTTGCCTCAGGCACTTTTTCCCGTGTGCGCCCAGAACAATCCCACATGGAGCGAGATCATGATGCAGTTCAAACAGAGACTTGTGGAGACTCTTCGTCTTCGCTGAGACAAAGAGCCCATAACCCCACTCCCTAATTGTGTGCTTAGCAAGCGCATCTCGCTCATTCGGCGACATTGCTACGACTAATGATACCTCCTCCCCCTTCTTAGGCTGACGAGACTTGCGCACACAGCGTCTCAAAGATTCGTCCGTCGGTTTAGTATAGGCGATACCGTACTTCAATTGGTCAATTGGAGCCCCCATCTGCGATATGTGCAGAAAGTCTCAAGATCACGGAGAGATCGGCGGAGCTGGTTCATTGGCAGACAGCTGAAGGAAGACTCATCGTTTGATTGAACTCTCAAGAGCTTCCTCGTCGATATCATGCGTAGATCGACTCCAGTCAAGTCTCCAGTGTCTACTACACTTTTCTCTGTGACCAGTCCGTTGCCTCGTAACCGATCTCTAGATCTCTCGAGTAGTCACTCAGTCCCTGCAGTACACGCGACGTCGTGTCTTCTACAACGAAGACCTCAGACCTCCCCTCTCCCCGCCCTCTCCTCCCCCCTTCCCTTCTTCGGTAAACACAGAACATCACCAAGCCGATTAGTCTCCTCTCCACCCCCGGAGGGAGTGTCGTCTTCTTCTCCTTCTCCTCCTTCTCTCACTCCAAACACACCTCCTCCCCGGAGGGGGAGGGGTCTATCCCCTGTGTCACCCCTTGATATCATCCCATACTCGATGGTCCCGGTCATCATCTGTCTCATCATCCCCTGACTGAGTATCAGTCACTTCCTGGGTGCAACCGGCCCGCATGCTTCCATCCGGTTGTGTCCCTCTCCCTTCCCTTCCCTTTCCTGAGGGCGGAGTTGCCTTCTCTACCCTCCGACAGTTAGTGTGTCCGTGTCTGTGTCTAGGTGCATCATCCGTCGTGGTGCTCATTGTTCATCTCTCGTGTGCCTCCCCTTATCCCCCGTCCGTTCCCTTCACCGTGTCCCTCCCCCTCCCCTCATCCCTTTCCCTTCAGGAGGCGATGAAGCGGTTCGTGCTGTCAACAGCTGTCCTCGCGTCCGTTGCCTGCCTCCTCATAGTCCAAGCACAAGTGAGTCCCTCTCTTCCCCCAGCCCTCCCATCACCACCAATCAGGATAACCCCGACACGCCGGATTCTCCCGAGATCAGAGGCGCCAACGTAACGGTTTCTAGGTGAGCCGTTGTCCTTCCCCTCTCAATCTGCATTCTGCATGGTGGCTCCGAACACAGAGCCCTCGCTCACTCGCTCGCTTTTTGCTCCTTGCGATCCCGAGCGGTGAGTGGACTTAGCAAGAGGAGAAAGCACAACAGTGCATAGTGATGAAAGCTTTTGCAACGACGATACTGAATGCAGAACGCGATAGGGTCTCTTCTTGAAGGAAAGCGACCGTGCGAAGTTTGCTCTTTCGTTTCCGACCATGTGATGGTTGATCGCTGGCCCTCATTCATTGTAGATACGGAATTCCCTTCGTAGTTCTCCCTTCGCAGTCCCAGCGTGCGCACTGTCCCCATTGACTCTCTCTCTCTCTCTTTCTCTTTCTCCGAGTGCTCGAACCGTCATAACCTTTCGTGCGCTCAATCAGCATCTCCTACGAGAAAGGCAAACATGAGTGCGCGAAGAAGAAGAAGCGTCCGTCGAGGCTCTTTTTACCCTCCTTTTCTGTTCCCTCGACGGGTGGACAAAGAGGGAGACGAGCACAGCATGAAATGCCGGCTATTCATTGATCGGCCACTTGAAGGGAGACTGTCCTTAGGGGGCCGACGGTGTCTCGAAGATCGCGAGGGTGAAAAAGCGTCGTCTTGGAGGGGGAAGACATCAAAGAACGGGGCGGTTCAGGGCTAAGCGACAGTTCGGCAACTGTCCCGTGGGATGCTACTCCTCGTGCCAGTCGACTTCGCAGTGTCAGATGTACTCGATGCAGGCTGTGTGCATCCAGGGATGCTGCTGTTCCTCCAACTCCCTTGACAGTCAGTCCACCTCCCTTCCCCCTTCCCTCTCCTTCCTCCCTACCAATCCCATTCAGCTGCCTGTTCGGGAGGACCCGCAGTGGCTGCGTGTATCGGCGGTCTCTGTGGACAGGGCTACTTCTGCTCCTCGAACAACTACTGCTGCAGATGCGCGTCCGGCAACAGCACCGGTGAGTAGTCTCGTCGACTATCCGGCGAACAGCAACTCCGAACACCCGGTTCAGGTCCGTGTGTGAACCGCGTGTGCCCTACGGGTTACCTGTGCAATACCAACGACTACTGCTGTCCCCTCGGATCTGGAGGTAGGCACGCTTCGTTTGCTGCACGCACCTCGCGCTCCAATCGCATTAGCGTCGTTCTCGAACTCGTGGTGGAGTCATTACGAGACCGTTGTTAGTGCACAGACCAAGACCTTGGGGTGACTCAGTGTAAGCCTCTTCTCAGGAGTCCTCGGAGTGTGCGTCAACGGAGTGTGTCCCTCTGGCTACACTTGTGGAGCGGGTAACCTGTGTTACGCGACGAACGGATAAGCGGCGGCAGTAGACGACTCCTCGCTAGCCACAACCACCTCTCATCGTCTTCTTCTCTCCCTTCCCCCCTTCGCACACCACACACACGTCCACTCCATCTAACCGTGTGTGTTACCGTATTGTTGCCAGCCGAAATGTCTTCCTCTGCATTCTCTTCCCTTCCGATTCCATATTTGCCCTAGCCAAAAATTCCAGTCGTCCATCGTCCGTCTCTCGTTCTGTGTGTGTAGAGAAGAGGGTGTTTCAGGAGGGACCGAGGAGAGGGAGGGCGACGGGGATGGGAAGGGAGTTCCCTTTCTGTCGCTCGCCCCTCCCTCGTCCTGCGCGTCCCTTCGTCGCCTCCCTCACCCTTCCCTCCCTTCTCATTTTCGTGTCCTCGCTCACTCCTCAACAAAAGAGTGTGTGTTTGCCCCCTGTAAGACCGTCGTCATTAGCCTCCAAATTGGCGACCGTTTGCTTTAATTTATTTGAGAATGTTAATAATATATTTTTGGCATAAAGTGGAAAGTCCAAGCTCACATGGTCATGGTGAGGGTTACGCAAGAGAGGACGCATACAGTACAGAGTTCAATGAGACAGTCCTTTGAAAGAGTCTCTACATACATCCTACACAAACTAGAAGCTGATGGTCAATATCCTGTTCTCAAGTTGGTGAAGGTAAGTGATTTAGTCGTCGGGTACACAGTTGGAATGAGAACTGAGGTGCCTTTTCTCCTCCCCATCGGACGCCATAACGATAATATTCCCGAGCGACAGAGGCGCACTCAGGCTGCAATTCTTTCGAGTATCGAAAGAGATCGACCACCGCATTCTTCGCAATGCTTCTCCCAAACATGAAAGGTAGGCATCTATCCGAATAAATAATGATAATATGCTACAGCCGAATCTGACGCCTCCTCCTATGACTATTCTGGTCCATCGGGTATATTTATGCAAGACAGGTCTGAAGACGATCCTGAACCATCAAGGGGTGAATTGAAGGGATATTTACGTGTTCCTTGTCATTGCACATGCCCTTCTCGTTCTCAGCACAATATCGTCTAATGCTCTTCTACAGTCTCTCATATTCCGCTCCAGACAACAGTTATTTCAGGTTTAATACATATTAATACATACTTTATGGCTAAAATTGAATCGCTTGCTTACACTGGTTGAAGAATTCATTTACAGCTGCCCTTCTACTACATAGTGTCCAATCTCATCTTCTTCACACTACTCAAAGGAATCGCTCAAGCAGTGTTCCAAGTCCCGCAGTACATAACCAAGGTGCTAGGGTGAGAGGAATATCAAACCAAGTGATTGACAGAGCGACACATACGGCGAGGGCAGTCACTTCCTCATGCTGTTCTTCGACTTGTTCTCGGACTACGGTAACATTGCAATCTTCATACCGCCATACACACATCACGAGCCGCGATATGCAATTACCGTTGCTCGAACGTGTTTACCACTTCGAACAAAAAGACACCCTTTATGACTAAGAAGCTAAGAATAGCACGTGTTGATAGGTATCGACACATGCTATTCTTAACTAAGAATAGCACGTGTTGATAGGTATTCTCTTCTTCTCGACATTGATGACCCTCAATCGCTTCGTAACCTTTTCCGTGGGAACCGATGTCTTCTTCTTCCGCAAGTGAGCATCATATGTACGTATGTAACGAGACCGATGACATTGAGACCCGGAATCTTCGTCTCGATCGGACTCACCTGGATTTGTATCACGGTGAGTACAGTACTCGTCACAACATCGGGATGTCATCGTGAATTCAACACCAACATGGACACTTATATGGATTGGTGCCCAACTATACAGAGTCAGAGGAAGGGAGCAATTATCACTATGGTACTATCTGTAATCAGTAGTGAGACGAGAGTCCGATTGAGATATGTTCCCATCTCTTCACTCTCTTCAGCGTCGTCAACATTGTTCTGTACGTAGTCACCTTCGTCATGATTCGTCTCAAGAGGTAGAATCACATCTTGTCTCTCCTATACTGAGGCCTTTGAGGGGACCTTTCTTTAAATGCGAGTCCGAAGGTTGCAAGCGTGGTCCAGAGAAGAAGATCTTGAAGCAAGCGGTCATCATATTTCTACTCTACGTGGTCGGAAGTAGCCGAAGGTCCTCGCACGTATCACATTGCAGGCTTCAGTAATCATGATGTTCTTGATTCCGTTAGTCCGTTGTCGGGAGGAAGTCTTCTTCCTGCTCACCTATGCCATGAATGTCGTCCAACTCCTCCTTGCACTCATCTTCCCCTTGTTCTTCCTCATATTCACGCGTGAAGTGCATAGGTAGATTCCGAAGAGTAGACCAAATCCTTTCTTCTTTACAGAGGTCTCGTCTCTCTAATCTGGGAAGCTCTGGGTGTCTTCGGCAAGAAGCGTCGTGTCGGGAGTGCATCGCTCATCTCTCTTGTATCGGCTGGATCGAGTTCGGGGGAGAAGAAGAAGTCGGATACCGTGCAGTCGGTAGCTGCTCTACGCAAAAGACGAGCACAATCCGTTCCCACCCTCAAGCACAGACCTCTATGACTGAAGACTTGCACAATACGTCAATCTCATAATTGACAACTACTGGCATTTACAAATATGTACATAATTTTGCATGCATATTTTTCCAAAACTATCACGAATAAATTATTATTTAACCCGATACAGAACATCTGTGCGTAATTCCACGTTATCAAATCTCAAGTCTCCGTAAATTCATTATTATGCCGTTGCGAAATGAGAAGAGTTCTTACGCGTGACTCAATCGAGGCTGCATTCACCCTGCAATTTGCTGTGACAAACCAGGCTTTCAGTGCGTCTATACGCTCCTTCCAAAATGCTACTGCCTATGAAATGTGAGTGTCCATTACGTTAGTATTGATATTGAAGGTTGGGGGTTCAGATGATGATGATGATTACGATAGCACAACTTTCGCTACTCGTTCCATTGTTGTCGATAGTCCATCGATTCAACCCATCTTTATACAAGATAGGTTAAGCTATTCTGGATAACGAAGATTGAGTACCTCGTCAGGGATGTGTATACGTTTCTCGTGCTCTTTCATATCGTACTCGTCGCACTCACAGTAGCGTCTAACCTTCTTCTACACACTCTGATTTACAGATCGAGATCCAAGTTGCTTCATGTAAGTTTATTTTTCTCGATTACTATATGGAAGACTCAGGCTCCCTTCTATTATATCGTTTGGAACCTCATCATATTTACGTCGCTAAAAGGAATCTCGCAAGCAATCTTCACGATTCCGCAATACTGCAAAAAGGTTCTTAAAAACTACAATTAATGTTTTATATCCGTTTCTTATACTTCCTGATCCTTTTCGAACTTTTAGACACTTCCAGACCGCTTTTCGGACCTCCTAGCCTTACGATAGTATTTCGGATGTCCGGCCATGTCTAGTGTGTGCCTCGAAATCAAGGAGGACTGACCGGAAATCCGAAATTCGACCGGACATTATTGGAGGTCCGAAAAGTGGTCTGAAGGCACCGGAGGAATGAAAATTGACCAGGTAGATTGGAAAAAGAACGGGAACTCAACTGGAGGGCTCTTATTTTCTATTCCGTAAAGATAATGAGCATGTTTTTGCGTAATGAGTAATGCGCATATCTTTGCGCAATTGCGCAATTAAATAACATCTTTCAGGGCGATCCGTACGGAATTGAGACTCACGCCGTTATGTTCGTTACAGATATGTTATCGGATTATGGTAAGCTTACGACGACTATTTAGACTCTGACTTAGAAGCTTACAATTCTCGGTTTCACAAGACTAATTGTAACTATTCGCTATGCTCTTCTAGATAACATTTATTTATTTATGATCCATATAGGAATTCTCTTCTTCTCGACTCTCATGACCGTCAACAGACTAGTCGTCTTTACTGCAGGAACTAATTGCTTCGTATTTCGCAAGTACGCGCAACCGCATACGAACGATGAAAGATAGAGTGAGATTAAGGCCAGGAGTGTTCGTCGTGATTACCGTCACGTGGCTACTTGCAATTGCAAGTTGCGTTCTTCTTTCGATCTCGGGATGCGAACGCATCTTCGACACAAAAATGATGACGTTCATGGATAACTGTCCAACTATGCAAAGCGGACAGAACGGGAATGGTGTCACTATGGTAGTTAAAGTTTATCGGGGTTAGAATAAAATAACGCTCAGATCCTTTACTACATCTTCATAGCACTGTGCATTGGCAATATGATGTTATACATTACCACTTACATACTAATCCGACTTAAAAGGTGTGCTCGAAATCATTCCAAAGAGGCTAAATGAGTATTTGCCTCAGAGGAGCATTATTTGACTGTGAAGTCGGTAAGCGCGTTCCGGAACGAGTCATCCTCAAGCAGGCAGTCATCATATTCGCACTGTATACGGTATATCACTCAATATGTTTCTCCCAAGCCGCAAACTTTTAGATTTCCATCGCGACAAATTATCTAATGCAACTTGTCGTCTGTGACGATACCACGTTTTTCCTCATCTCTTATGCTATGAACATTGTGGAACTTCTAATCGCATTCTTCTTTCCATTTTTCTTTCTTCTGTCTACCAAAGAGATCAAGAAGCAAGGGAAGAGTCGAATAATCTAGGCTAATTTGTATTTCAGGGACCTCATCCATTTAGTTTCCGAGCTTCGTGCCTCTATACGTCGTAAGAACAGCAGAATAAGCAGCGCTGGCCTCCCCACAAATCTGACAGCTTCGGAGCACCGAAAGCGCACATCTTCTGGGGAAGTAGCGAATGGAGTAGTGAATCGGGACAGAAAAAACCATTCCATTGCATCACTCAATCTCGTACAGTTCTAAAGAACAATTTCAATACTATATATGTTTGTATACTAAACATATTTGTTTTATGCATATTTGTGTCTGTTATATCTGCTCTTCGTTATAAATGTAGTCTACCCCACATGTTGCGAGTTCAAGGGAGGTCAGAGCGCACTAGCACTCCAGAGTGCATTACAGAGTGCTCGCCTCCCTCACTGCCCGCTTCCTCTCGCCACTCTCTCCGCTGCCTGTTATCTCTCGCTAGCGTGCACACAATATTGTGCAATAGCTGTTCTCTCTTCATAAGATCAAACTTCGCCAGTCGCGTACCACTGATTACCATGCAGCTGGCCTCTCGCCTTCTGCTTTTACTCCCTCTTGCTACATCCTTCAAATACCTCGTCTTCAATCCCCAATTCGCCTCTTCGCACACCAATTTCATAGCGAAGATTACTGATCTTCTGGTGGATGCCGGCCATGAAGTCGTACGTTTCATTTGCTTTTCATTGTATTAGAAGATGGAGCCATTTATATAATAGTATTCTGTTCGTTGGAATATGTTCTAGAAAAGATTGTAAGAAGAGTGAAAGGTG
Organism: Micoletzkya japonica; assembly: GCA_900490955.1. NCBI lineage: Eukaryota > Metazoa > Nematoda > Chromadorea > Rhabditida > Diplogasteridae > Micoletzkya > Micoletzkya japonica. The sequence continues at coordinate 205,507 of LS874581.1, read as the reverse complement.
CCATTCAGGTCATGCTATCACCCAAGCACGATACGAATGTGGGAGGGCCGAGAACGAAAAAGGCTAGGGTTATCGAGGTAATATATGACGCGCCGTCTGAGAGGGTCGACCTCTCTGCAGCATAATGGTGGCCATCTGCAAAATATTTTCTGATTTGCCTGAAAACAAGCTTCCTAGGGTAAAATTACACGCTGAACACGACGGTTTTGGTCCCAGGTCTCGAAAAAAATTTCTGATGAGTTATGATTAAATATATGTGATTTCATATTAAATTAATTATCTCATTTTTCATATTAAATTAATTATCTCACACTTTTTTGACAGTATGACTTTTATCGTGAGAAGTAAAAGCCGCACTGGGAAAAAACGCTAGACGAAGACGGCTATCGAATACCTATGCTTGCCAAAGGCCAGAGCTGTATTCATTTCCTTACCCACCACAATTAATATGATAGAATGGCCGGAAAAAGTACAACAAAAATGAATAAAAAATGATCAAAAATGAAAAAAAATAGAATCAGGCAGAAGATGAGGTTTTTTTCTGTACTTCTCTGTCATGACATGTCATATTCCCTTTCGTGAAATGGAGAGGCGTGGTGAAGATGACGAGGAAAAATTGATGGAAAATGGGTGGCGAATAGCAAAATAGAAGTGCCTCATTGTCGGAATTTATTACCACATTCTCCACTCTGTTACACATATCGCGCTATCCGAGTGGACATCCAACTTTTAAAAGAACAGTAAGATTTTATTATAGGTATTGTGAAAAAGATATGTATTGTGAACAAAAAATAGTTTAACTATGTTTTTCTGGACTATCTTACTAATTATTAAAGACAATATACGATCGGAACTTCATAAAAGCAGCCTAGCATGCGATTGCATGGGCATTCGTCTACAGATGAATGTGCCTCATCTCCAGATACTCATAACTTTTTTCAGGTTATTCTCAATTTTCAATTTTACTGATGTATTATACGCAGAATGAATTCAGAAAAAATGATTTCGATGAGAAAATAACTGGCCAGACAATTTGTAGTGCTGAAAAGACCATTTTCCACTACTATTGACGCTTTTGGCCTATTTTACTGCTTTTTTATTACCTCGTGGTTTGTAATATTTGTAGTCTTTATATGATCTTGTAGAGAATTTAATTTCCTATTGAACTTATTTTACAGAACGTCTTTATCTTCTCTAGAAATTGAGTTATTCCAATTTACCTGAACTGCACCTAATGCCCGCGACCTCTCCATGGCCCTCTTTGAGTGCTCATAACTTTTTTCACGTCACCCCAAAAATTTCGATTTTATTGACTTAATCGATGTAAAATGACGTCAAGAATCCGATTCAGATGAGATAATGCGTGGCCAGAAACGTTTTGATGACGAAATGCTCGAAAATCACGATTTTTCAATTTTCTCATTTTCTTTTGTGAGATATTAATCTGTCTTCAGATAACATTTTGCACAACTTATAAACTGTGTTTTGTAGAGAATTTAATTCTCTATCTAATGGTTTTTACCTCATCTGATTTAAAGGGAGGAAGCAGCCTCTAACCAAAAGTTTTAAAATTCGATGAAAATTCTTCTAAGGTTTCAAAATGTGAGAAAAAACATAGTGACAATAAAAAAATTGAAGAAAAAACTCGAAAATCGCATGTTTTATTTTTTCGTTCCGGGCTTCCGTCGTTAAGAGGAATGTCGCTTTTGGCTTAATTCCTTTCGCTAAA
>LS874581.1:155076-198063 GCA_900490955.1 Micoletzkya japonica | reverse complement strand
CATCTCGCGTCATGCATTTTTTGACATCATTGGATAGCTCTCAATGTCCTGAGTCTCATACTCTCTCCTTTTTGTTGAAACTTCGCCGTTGCTGGCAAAAAGCTGTGCAAAGATTTCTCTCGCTGTCTGCGTCTCTTCATTACTCTCTTGTCTCTCACAATCAATCAACCGAACTTAATTGGTTGTCTCTTGAAATGAATGAGATGGTTGGAGGGGACCTTTAAGTGGTCATGACCCTCTTTAGGTAGATATAACTTATTTTAAAGCAAATAATACAATACCTATCAAAATTTATATCACTTAAACATTTTCTAAATACCGCACTCTCTAATAAAACAAAACCTAAAAATACAATTTTGTCAAACGACAAAATGAGTGTAATTCTCTCTGTCCCCGTCGCGAGTGGTCGGGTCTCCCAGTCGTCTCTCAATCAAAGCGGTAGTAAACAGTAAAAATAGGGCGCAACAATTACGATGAAGTTGCCCGATATATAAGGAGATCGACAATATATGACAAGAGTTAGAGAACAGCGAGAGAGTGTGTAAACAGGAGAGAGAGAAAAGGGTCCCCATTTATGGGGCACCTTTTACTCTCTTCAAAGCACACACTCTCTCGTCTGTCTCTGACCTCCTCGCCATAAATGGCGTACAAAAGCTGCGCAATTAAGGTCGCAATTAATTGCTCAATAAATGACGACCTAGGAAAAGAGTGTGGGAATGGAGAGAGTCAGAGAAAAAAAAGACGAGAAAAAGGTCGCAATTAATTGAGCATTTATTTCATCAACTTTTTTCCCAGATTAGACGCGCGGCAGAACAACAGCGGTTTAGACACTCTTCTCTATCCCGGATTACTGGAATCTCTGCGCAATGAGAAGTTCGATGTCGCTTATGCGGAATCTCTTGATCTGTGTTCTGCTGGTACGCTCGTATCACGGCTACTTTACAAAGAAGAATGGCAGGTCTATTCCATCTTATCGGAGTGAAGAAATTCGTCTATACGGAATCAATGGCGATACTTGATTCTCAATTTCATGTTACACAGACGCCATCGCTACCTTCCTACGTTCCATGTAAGATTATACACGTTCGTATCAATCCCAAATTATCAGAAAATTCAAATGGAGAAATTACTCCTCTATATGTTTTCTTGAAATTTCAGCAACGATGGATGGAAGATACGGAGAAGCCATGAACTTATGGCAAAGAACCTATAACTTCTTGCAAGCCTATGTATGGCAGTTTGTGACCAACCGAGATCTTTACCGATATCAGAATCTATTCCAGAAGCACTTTCCAGGAACACCCGATATCGTGGTTAGTTCGCGCGAAAATCAATCCTAACATCTCATTTAGGAGCTGACCAATCAAGCTTCTCTAGTGTTCTTCAACTCCGAACCACTTCTAGACTTTCCGCGACCAACGTCATCGAGAATGATTGACATCGGAGGCATCTCAGTTGCAGCAGGACATAAGCCAGTGAACAAGGCAAGTTGCGTTTTGAAAGAAATGCTAATAAGGATATGATATTCTAGACATGGTCTGATATACTCGACCTTCGCAAGCAAACAGTTCTTCTCTCGTTTGGAACGTTCGCGAAATCATATCTTATGCCCGAATCGTACAAGGAGAACATTCGACAGACGGCGAAGAAGTTCCCAGATGTAACGTTTATCTGGAAATACGAGGTAAACTGACAATGAGCTTTTTGATATTATATAATCATGAAATTAAGAAATCGGAACACAAGGTAGCCAAAGGTATCGCGAACATCATAGACGCTACATGGGTTCCCCAGCATGATCTTCTTCGTAAGTCAAGATTTATCATATTATGCTTTCGATATATCTAATTTTATTTTTAGATGACCCCCGACTAACCGCTTTCATAACTCATTGTGGACAGGGGAGTACCACAGAAGCGTATTCCGCAGGTATCTTCAAATCCCGAGAACATCTACAGTCGATGGTCGTATTCAGGCATCCCGCTCATAGTAGTCCCCGTCATCGCTGATCAGTTCCGAAACGCACAAGCGGTCAAACGAAGCGGAGTCGGCCTTGTGTTAGACAAGATGGACCTTTCCCAACCGGAGCCCTTGGAACACGCACTAAGAGAGATACTGAAAAAAAAGAAGTATGTTTTTTGGATGTGGCGTTTATCTTATCCCTCTTAGATATCGAGAGCGTGCGAGAGAGGTGAAGAGCACGATTGAAGATCGACCGTTCCCAATGACAGAGGTAACAATTCAAAGATATCTCACAATAAAATTTTATGAGCTAGTATTACATTCTTAATTCTGCTCGATCTTGTATTATATATCAATTAACTCCACCTAACTGGATCCTTAGATATTCGTGAGGAATATGGAATTCGTTGCGAAGCATGGGCCGCTGCGCCAACTAGACCACTACGGAAGACATCTCAACTTCTTCCAGTACTACCTTATAGATGTTATTGCGCTACTTTCACTAATTACTTTATCCCTTCTTTCCATTGTTTCATATATTATTTACAAGTTTGGAAAACTTATTTCAACCATAATCGTTCTCAAGAAGAAATCAGATTAGATCTCTTTTATGTATCATTCATATGTTTAAAACCATTTAAATATTAAGTTGTTTATCGAATATTGTTATTGAATGAGCCAGAACATTTTTTATAGTATCATACATATCTTCTTTGTAACATCACACTTCTATGATTGTACAGGTGTACAGGTTCGACTCCCTTGGTTGATAATAAGTGCATTGATACCGTCACACTCACTCACTGTCTCAATATAAAAATCATATGACGTTGACAATTTCTATTACCACCATAAACGATTTTAACTTTTATAGAAAAATTTTACCACCATCATTATTTGCCGGTGCCTCTTTCTCTTTTTTTTCGCAACTCACAGATTAGCACATTCTCCCACCCATAAGATCAGGTTTGATTTGCACAGTTCCTCTGCTACTCTATGGTGAATACGTTTAACAACGAACGCTTCTTCCTATATAAGGAAGTGGCGGTATTTAAACGTGTACACTTCGCAATTCTTACTTGCTAGAGCTTGGAATATGTGTTTTTAATGAATTATTATTATCTTTCCATATCAGGACCAGCTATGCTTCTGCTCTTGCTATTTGCGCTCCTTATTAATCGTTCCATCTCCTTGAAATTCCTGGCTGTATCTCCTCAAATGGCTAACAGCCACGTCAATTTCCTCGGCCGAGTCTCCGATATTCTTATTGATGCTGGACACGAAGTTGTAAGTTCCGTAACGTGCCATGTTGATAATTTGAACAAGTTGAGGTTATGCTGTCCCCAGTGTATGATACTATCGTCGGAGGTCCGGGCACGAAGAAAGCAAGAGTCATCGAGGTGCCCATTACACTTTCATAGTGTAGGTATCTTATATTTCTCTTGAAGATCCCCCAAACAAAGACTGCCAAGGAAACTCAGAAAATGTTCCAAGGACAGGGAGAGCTCGATATTTGGAGCATGGACTCGAAATTTGGGCAGATCAAGGTAAGCCAATTCGGCGACGCTTTAATAAAAAGTAATTCATTCAGAACTTCGATACGGTGAAGGAATTATACGTCAATGTGTGCGAAGGTGAACATTCGACAATTTTAATTACCTATAAATATTTTTAAGAAGTTCTCCTGTTCCCGGGATTACTCGAAAAGTTGAGGAACGAACATTTTGATGTTGCATTTGGAGAATCATACGACTTGTGTTGGCCAGGTATCTTATCGTTAAAAAAAGATTAGAATTTAAAGCGAAATAATCTTGAACTCAGGCCTGTTTCATTTGATCGGAGTAAAAAATTACGTGTTCACCGATTCCATGGCCATGCTGGACGCCAACTTTCATGTTACCCAAACTCCTTCACTACCGTCTTACGTTCCAAGTAAGGGCATCTCTGTCCTAAACAAAACCTTCATTCGATTGCCCACTATCGAGCCACTTGCAGCCGTACTCAATGGAAGATATGGAGAAAAGATGAACCTGTGGCAAAGAGCTGAGAACACTGTGATATTTTGCTTATGGAAAAGAGTTCTCGACCGAAACGCAAGAATGGTCCAAGACATGTTCGAGAGAAACTGGCCTGGATTCCCCGACATCGTGGTTTGCTGAAATGTTCGGATTTGTATATAAGAGAGCGACTTAGGAGCTGTCTTCGAATGCTTCTCTCGTATTTCAAAATTCCGAACCTCTCGTTGACTTCCCACGTCCAATGTCATCAAGATTGGTGGATATTGGAGGAATTACAGTCTCATCTGGGCACAAGCCCCTCAATAAGGTAAATTCAAACAGGTGCGAGGCTAGCATAACAAGTCTTCTCAGATCTGGTCAGATATCCTCGATCTTAAATCGAGAACAGTTCTTCTGTCCTTTGGGACATTCGCAAAATCGTACATGATGCCTGAGCTGTACAAAGAGACTATCCGCCAAACGCTTGCCAAGTTCCCGGATGTTACGTTCATTTGGAAGTATGAAGTAAGTTAAAATACCATGAGGATCCGAGAATCTCATGCTTCAGAAACCGGAACACAACGTATCGAAAGGAATAGCCAACATAATCGAATCAACCTGGGTGCCTCAACACGATCTTTTGCGTAAGGTTTTTTTCAAGACAAGAGTAGAAGATTTTTTTAGCTTTCTTTTATAAATTTTTTATAAAAAACTTTTATAAATTCAGATGATCCGCGTCTCACAGCTTTCATAACGCATTGCGGACAGGGAAGTACGACAGAAGCATATTCAGCTGGTACTCACTTAGCTCACGTTATTTATTATTTTCCATGTATTGAGGCATTCCGCTTCTCGTTATTCCCGTACTCGGGGACCAGCTGAGGAACGCGCAGCAAGTAAAACGCAACGGTGTCGGAATCACACTGTCGAAAACCGATCTCTCCCATACGGGGCCCTCGAGGAAGCGATCAGCAGTCTCTTAAACGGCAATAGGTAGCCTCGCCATAAATATTAAACCTCCATGTTTCTTAGGTACCGAAGACGTGCATTGGAAGTGAAGAGCATGTTGGAAGAACGGCCATTTACCATGAAGCAGGTATGGTTCTTGTTACTATGTTGATTATTTGCTTTAGATTTTTGTGAAGAATATGGAGTTCGTAGCCAAACATGGCCCACTCCGTCAATTGGACCATTATGGAAGACACCTCAACTTCATTCAATATTATCTGATAGATGTCATAGCTATACTCTCTCTATTAGCGATAACAGTTCTTTTATTAGTTACATACATAGCCTACGCGGTGTTCCGTTTTATGGCAAAAATAATCGTGCACAAAAAGAAGACAGACTAAATATTGTCGCGGATTCATCTAGTGCATACTTATTTAAACATGACGTCACTTAGCATCGGGTTTCTGACAAGGGTCTATGAATATTTTTGTTGCTTTGAGTTAAATAATCGTTTTATCGAGCAATTGTAATTTCATAGAGGTATTCACTGAAACGCAACGGGTAGGTTTACCTATGGTGTTTGAGTTTTGCTACAATATTTGATAATATTTCGTCAGTTATTTGATATATTATGTCATAACAAAGTGTAAATAAAATGAAACCTCTTTTACAAAAGAACAGTCCAAAATACCGCATTGCACTGCGTTCTGCTCTTGTTACTAGCAAAAATATATTTTATATATAAAAATTTAGCATGCTTATGTATCCCTTCTACATTTTGTGTGGTTAGAGCTTAGGGTAAGCGGGATCTACTGGCACCAACTAGAGATCTGAAAAAGGGCGGAGCTTCGAATTAGCAGGCCGGAATCGCGGAAACACAAGGACTGTTCAGAACGCTGTGTAATTCTTTAATTGCAAGTGCCGAAAAGGCTTGCTATTCACAACGACGTCGGAAAACGTCAATGATCACTCTTATCTTGTCATCGAAAAAAAACTAATAATGATAGCCGTGTCCGCGTGTAATTAAAGTGAAATAGCATGTTAACACAAACAAATTACTAAAATAATTATGATGAAAAAACCAACTTGGTATTAGCGTATTCTCAATTGGTGCAGACGCTAATACTAATTGAGAAGAGCTTCTTCCATAATACCGAAAGCAACTGAAAATTAAATAAGTAAGAGGTCAATAAAACGCATACAAATACGGAGAAACGTTAAGAAAACTTCGATCACCAAAATACCGTAATCGTGAGAACCTAACGGCTTAACGGCTGAGTTCGATGTGTCAACATTGGTATGGTGGGTCATTCCCGTAATCTGTAGGACACGACACCTTTAAAATGAAATTATTTATTCGGCAATTTCTTCGTTGTTATTTTACTTCTTCGAGGTAAGAGTCAAATGACAAACACGTCGTGGAATTCGTTCATTATTGCGTAATCGCTCACAATAACAAGAATCGTGAAGGATGTGCTAGAAATTGTCTTCATATTACTGATAAGACAACTCATTATCATCGTTCATGCGAACCACCCTTGTCCATAGAAACACTATCGTTTACAGTATCCACAACTCTCCTTCACATGCAATCCATGATTACTTTCTGTTGACCCAAAAGAGAACACTGTAATTAGACTCAAACTTGCGTAAGAAATACACGGAAATGAAATGCTAAAGATCACAAATTATATCAGAGAAATCCATTATATAATTCATAACCAAGCTCTGGTTTATCAACCATCCACAATACGCTCCAGGGAATAGCCTACACCTCAAGTTGAAAGTGTGCCTGTAGTGTTCGACCGAGTGTGCACCCACCCACCCCACCCCATTCCACATTCCTTTCCCATCCCTCACCCCTTTCCCAGCACACATTCGCACAGTCTATCCCGCAGCTTCATCATGTGAAGAGTGTGCACCCCTCGAATGTTCGGTGTCACTTTTGCTGCTTGTTCCTGCTTGAGTTATCGTCGAAACGAACTCGTCCCTATAAAGCAAACGGCCGTTCGCTGGGAGGGGACAGTCAATCACCTATTCACTCTCACTCCTCATATCAATATAGTAACACTCTCACTTCCGCAGACCCCTTCAGATGCATCGTCTGCTCTCCCTTCTTCTCCTCATACAATCTACCGTATCCTACAAGTTCCTGGTCTACTCCCCTCAGATCGCTAACAGCCATGTCAACTTCCTCGCACGAATTTCCGATGCTCTCATTGATGCAGGGCACGAAGTTGTGAGTTTCAACCGGCTGAAATGAGAGGGAAAGTGGTCGCAGGTGATGCTATCCCCAATTCACGATCCCGGCGTTGGAGGTCCTGGTACTAGAAAAGCAAGAGTCATTGAGGTACTCCAATTTCACGGACTGAGTTTCATATATCTTGCAGCTTCCCCAACCAGAAGCAGCTAAGGAAATGGAACGATTCATGCAGGGAAAAGGCCCGATGGACATATGGAAATTGGATAATATTCTGCAGATGTACAGGGTAAGCTAACGTACGCGATTATAAACGATTCTAATACTCGCATTACAGAATATGGACAGTCTCAAGCAATTCTCAGTGAAGGCTTGTGAAGGCAAGCGACTGGGCTTTTTATGTTTTAAAAGTCAATTCTTTAGAAATGCTTCGCTACCCCGGGCTCATCGAAGCTCTTCGCAACGAATCATTCGATGTCGCCTATTCGGAATCGATGGATCTGTGCTTCACAGGTAGCGTACCCTGGAGCAACACTGATCATCGTTATACTCAGGTCTTTTCCATCTCGTCGGGGTCAAGAAAACGGTAGTGACGGAATCAATGGCAATATGGGATGCGAACTTCCACATAACTCAGACTCCGTCCCTTCCATCCTACGTGCCATGTAAGCATCTACTTCTCCGCTAAGATAAATATGATTTCCATCTTCAGCTACAATGAAGGGAGAGTATGGCGAGTCCATGTCCCTTCTCGAAAGGGCCCTCAATTCCGTATCCTTCTACTTTATGCAAATCGTTGTCAATCGGGATCTGGCCAGACATCAAGACATGTTCAGAAGCAACTGGCCGACTATTCCGAGTATTACGGTAGGATAAGATCACTATCGGATCTATCGATAACTGCAGGAATTAGCATCGAGTGCCTCGCTGGTTTTCTTCAATTCGGAGCCCTTGGTCGACTTTCCCCGTCCCACTTCTTCCAGAGTAATCGACATTGGAGGAATATCCGTCTCTGCGGGACACAAACCCGTTAACCGGGTACGAGACTGTCGAAGACTCTCAAGAAAGTGTGAACCTCAGACCTGGTCCGATATCCTGCATCTTCGACCGAAGACTGTCCTCATGTCCTTCGGAACGTTTGCCAAGTCGCATCTTATGCCTGAAGAGTACAAGGAAACCATCAGACAAACGCTTGCAAAATTCCCCGAAGTCACCTTTATTTGGAAGTATGAGGCGAGCTTCCAGGAATAATCTGGATTTTAGTTGTATTACAGAAGCCAGAACACAATGTCTCGAGGGGAATCTCTAATATTATCGAAACGACTTGGGTGCCACAACACGATATTCTACGTGAGTTCTCCAAAATTTTTTTCTTTGTTGTTCGACTGCGACCTTCTCTAGGAACCTTACTGTTGGTCATCGATAGACAAAACATCATCATCCAAAGTTTGTAGATTACGGAAAATAAACTTTTAAGATGATCCTCGACTCACAGCATTTATCACGCATTGTGGACAGGGAAGCACGACGGAAGCCTATTCAGCAGGTTTTCAGCCGAATCTCTATCGCTCTGAAACCTTCCTCTTAGGAATCCCCCTCATCGTTATTCCCGTTCTGGCTGATCAACTGAGAAATGCACAACAAGTCAAGAGGAACGGAGTGGGAATCACATTGTCGAAAACGGATCTCGCACAAGTTGGACCCTTCGAAGAAGCTATTCGAAGGATTCTCACCGACGATCGGTATTCACTCTTGGGAATATCCTAAAAATCTGTCTTTGCAGATACAAGAAGCGAGCAGTCCAAGTGCAGACAATGCTCAATGAACGGCCTTTCACCATGAAAGAGGTGATCAGAAGGTTCACTCATCTGACTAAAGAGAAACTTGTAGATATTCGTGAGGAACATGGAATTCATAGCAAAATACGGTCCCCTCCGTCAATTAGATCACTACGGTCGTCATCTCAACTTCCTTCAGTATTATCTCATCGATGTCATCTCAATACTCTCTCTAGCTCTGGTTACGATTGTTGCAATCGGTCTGTATCTAGCTTATTACACTCTAAGCCTTCTCTCCACTATCATTGTCATTAAGAAGAAGAAGGACTAATTTCATAGTGTCATATTTTCGTTGTTGTTGAATCTCCTATGTGATCTTCAAGTTATCGTGGTAACCAAATATTGAGTACCGGTAGTTCAGTTACAATAAGCACATTGCTATCTTATTTCGTTACTGTTTTTCTAGTAGAAATAAATGAAGAATTGATTTTTTTATTGTATCTGCGCATACAAACTTTTTCCCCTTCATATTATTACATTTGACAATCTACTAAACTGCTTTATCCAGAATGACAAAAGTATAAATGGATTAGGATTAGTGCATCGTATTTCTTGCCTTCCCCATCCCGTGGATCCCCTGATTCCCTTCCAAGTTCGCTCATTCACCCTTCATGTCTTCGTCGCGGGTGGCAGCTTCAGACAAAATGGTCCGAATTGTTACTTGGGAGAAAAGTTCTGCGGTTATAAAAAATGAGAATGGTGATATATGTCTGGAAGCTTGTCAATGTGTTACGGTGCCCTTACCACTTTAGCTTCCCTCCTTCAAGTGTGGAATACTCCGTTTGTTCAGATTTACAACTTTCCCTTCCTCGAAGCTGTCGTTCAGATGGGAAACGTTGATCAGTTGATAGAGTGAGCTATTCTCTCGTTGTCGGATCACATAACGCTAAATCAGTGGGAAATCTCTCACATGCATTCCAGGGCTTTCGGTACGGGAGCAAATTTCGAGCTGACGGACAGTCGTGGCAATAATATTTTGCATGTGGCATGCAAGTTAGGCAAAGTGGCTAGAATATAGAACTCTGCCAATGGTCGAAGTACCGTAATTGCGTAGACGAGAAAGATGGAAAACCTCTATCATCTTCAATCAGCAATCTTTTTTTTTAATTTTTTAAAATTTTTTTAGCACGAACGATGAGAGTGACCCTCCTATCTTATGAATAGAGCCCAAAGAATTATCAGTGAGCATATCACGACCAAAGTGCACGAATGATCCGAGAGAGGCAAGTGGGCGAAATTTCCCCAATCCGTCTGGAGAAATAATCCCCAGGGTCACACCTTGGGAAAAAAATCCCCAGCCGGCTAAGGATATTTTGCTGAGCGTGCAAAAAGCAGTGTATTTAAACTCCTCTCACTTTTCAGAAAGGCAAACCATTGATGGTTCGTGCCCTGCTTGTCCTCACGTCGGATCTCAATCTGTGGGATAGAGAGAACAGTCGAGGACAGAAGCCGGCTCAAGTCACCACTGATCAGATGTGAGCAAGAGCTATTATACTATTATGATTGGCCGATCTGTCTACTTTCAATTAGGAAATGGCTCATTTTATTTTGCCTCACCACATGAAACATGGGTTGTGGGCTCTTGAAGGTGGATAAATTAACCCAATTCTCTTCCTTTCCAAAAGTTGAACGTCTCTCGAGAAAAGCTATGTCTTACAGGATCGTGGAAATGATCCAGATCTTCGAACAGATCAAGCCTATTCCGCCTTTCGGTACGGTCACTGATTAAATTAATTAAATCTTGGAATTCGGGAATTGAGGTCCGAATTGGGAGGCGAGCAAGATTCTCGCTCAGAAGAAGCTTGCCTTGGCTGAGGTATGGGAGGAGATGAATCGAGAGGGGATAAAAGGAGAAGAGGGATAGGGAAGCAGGGACGGTTGATTGCAGGTGGGAGAGGAGAAGGTTCTCTTGTCTCTCGATGGAGGAGGAGTCAGGGGAATCAACGCCATTCAAGTCAGCTCTTTTCTTTACCTTGTTCTCGCTAGTGAAATCCAAAAGTCATCCTGCTACAGCTGCCGAGAATAATTGTATCCTACTGTACTCAGACGCTGATCCATCTGGAGCAACGACTGGGATTCCCTCTGAGCGAGGTCGTCGACTGGATCGGGGCCACGTCCCTTTCGGCATTCATCGGCATCTCCATCGGACAGGGTACCCATCAGGGAAAGATACAAAGGGACCCCAGATGGCTACTTGAACGTTCGTCTTACAGGAAAGAGCCTCCGTGCGATCAGCATCGACTTCATCAGACTAATTCAGCGAGTCTTCGCCAAGCCGGTCAACGTAAGTTCACCAGAAAAAGGCTTTTGTGAGACGTGAAGAGATGTGTGCGAATTTGAGGCGATTCCCAAGTACCCCGACACTCCTCTCATTGCCGATTTGAAGGCTAATCTGGGATCCGAGTCTCTCGCGAGCCTTCAGAAGAGGTGACCCTTATAGGAATTCTTGGGAAGGGAAAAACCCATGTGATAAAAATGAAGAGATGTAGTCGTACATTTACTTATATTTATGAACCCACCTAATCTAAATACAACCGCCTTTATTTTTTGAATACAATAAAATCGAAAAATAAAATTGATTGCAGAGTTGTCATTCCCGCAGCCGATCACGAGAAGTACCCCGTCAAGCTGGTCAACTTCCGATCTTACTCCCCGAGGTTGACTTTTTTGACAGTTTCTTGGCCTGACCGAATTTGCTGGAGGAAAAAAGAGCGTGTTGTTCAATATGACACCGCCTATGTTGGAGGTTTTCTCGATTTGGAATTCACCGCAGGGGTGCATCTTCTGCCGACGTTGTCTTCATCGACCCAACGAAATGCGAATTGTGGAAGGCAGCTAAGATCGCATGGTCCGTCTTCATCATGCATTTGAAAACTTGAATATTCACTTGATCAAGTTTTTTCCTGGTCTTCATGACCCCGTTTTTGCCATTCCTGGTCTTCAAATTACACGTGAAGTGTCACTTCCCTCTATTCAGTGCGGATCCCGTCTTCCTCGGTCCCTCAGGTCTCATGATGGACAGTTCCATCTTCACTCCCAATCCCTCCTCCCTACTCCTCACCGACTTCTTCCGATTCCAGAAGTTTGAACAGCTCAAGGGACAGGTACTGTCATTGTGACAGTGACATGGACTGTCATTGTCAACAGCGAGAAATGACATTGTCAGGACAACAACGAGCGTATCCATGCCTTCATCAGTGTGGGATGTGGAAAGAGCCCGGGACACTATAACTTTGGTAAGTAGCATATGTAGAGAAATCTCTTGTTTAAAGTATACCTATCTGTATCTTTATGAATAATCCTAATTGTAGCCTCGAACAAGATCGAACACGTCAAGGAAGCTGCTCTGCCGAGTGCATTGCAGAAGAAGGCGCACACTGTGTCCACCTTCATTCAGCAGGTTGATCTTTGATCTTTGAGCTTTCGAACGATCTTTGATCTTTGTGATATTGAGGCGGGCAACAGCGAGGGTCTTAGTTCGGAGTGCGCGACTGAACTGGCCCATTCACACGACGTTCCATTCTTCCGTCTCAACCCGAGACTCTCGGATACGGTAGGATGGAAGTATTGTAGTGTTACTCTGAGCGACGAATGTGAAAAGAGGCAGTGAATACTTGTTTTGAGGTTCCGTACGACGATGCCCGTTCCATGACCCTTATCAACATGATGTTCGACACGGAGGTCCGTTTGCTTCGAAACACCTCGATTTGTCCAATGTGTCGGATATAGCGACTTTATTCAATCTTGTCAGCTTGTCAAGGAAGAGTCCTATCCGTGGTCAGGGTCATTCCGTCCATGACCGTATGCTGATTCCTCTCCAAAGTGGTATTCCATCCAGTGCAATGTCACCCTTCCAGAATCAGCTTCGTACTTCCCTCGCATACGAAGTCGACCTCCTTGTCGATCTTCTCTGCACTCTTCGCGAGAAGCGCACGAACATGCTTTAATGCCCATTTGTGCGGATCGAACTTATTCTCATGTAGTCCCGTTAGTCCCCAAACGCTAATGATAAAGAAATTGTGGATTTTTTGGAGATGAATAACCACACGACGTTTTACCAGTCCGAGTTCCGAAATTGCGAATGTCTCTGCGTCTCTCCAATTTCCACGCTCTCGCCTTCACTCCCTTAATTTGCATACTGATCTATTCTACGCAGCATGCAGAATGCAGAAAAGAGATACTAAAACATGCTTGCGAATAAGTAATAAAAGTAACAAAGATTACGGTACATCCGCTATGAGAACCGTCATTTAGATTACAGGACAAACGTCGCCTTTGCGCACGAAGCCCGTGATTATTCAGCGAAACGTAACGCACCGCTGCTTCGTTTTCGTGGCTTTCCTCCTTATCTCTTGGCCGTATTTACTCGTTCGCTATCTGTCGTCTCTCTCGGGATGGTTAAGATGTCGCTGTTCGATCGATTGATGGTCTGTTGCTGTGGGGAACAGGGCACGGACGAGTCGGACCTACCCTACGAACCTCTCAATGACAACGAAATCGCCTCTGTTCGATCGAGGGTCATCGATCACGCACATTTCCGGTATGCATGGTGTTTGAGATTATTGTCTGCTAACGTGCCCCCCTCAATTTTCGATGCTACTAGTCATGCTATCCATGAACTCCATATATTTCAATTGATGACTCATGAGGGAATCCTGTATTATTTCAGAGAAGTAGCACATGATCTTCGCGAACCCTCACCCGCGCCACAGTCATCTCTCGAAGGCTCACGTACAGGTTGATACTGTCTACTTATTATTCACGGCTAAACTTTACTTATTGTTTAGTCTACCGTACGGTATACCGTAAACCATCTATCGTTTCTGTTTTTATTTATGCTTACTTCCTTTTAATAGTTAGTGTGTCTTTTTTAAAAAATATTATTAGCAAACGTTTAGATGTGGCTGTGAAATCGAAGAAGGAGGAAGAGGAGGAGGCACTCAATGCGATCATCGACAACACACAACTTGTAAGTCTCCTTATAAGAGTTAGCATTTCTTTCCCTTCTTTGCTGTAGAAAATCCTTAAAGTGTTCTTTCTTGTAAAAGCCAAAATAAATTTCCTAAATTCTAAGCGATAGTGAGTGAATGTCGATCGATTCATTCACTGATTCACATCTTATTAACCTATATGAAATTTGAAAGAAACCCTATAAACTAATGAAGGTAGTCCTATACATCTCAACATGCCTCTGATATTATCTATTATCCTATTGAAGAACATAATCGACATGAGCCAACTGGAGAATCCGGAAATGCTAGCCGGGGAATTGGTTATGCGACAAAGGAAGTACGAAGAGGCTGTCAAGTGAGTGTTTTGCTCGAATTGCAAACTGTTCCTTTGCCTCCTGTTGATAGAGGTGTTGTTAGAGAGTGAGAAGGGAAACCAATAATCGTAAAAATAATTGTAGATTAATAATCTCATACTTGTCAGATCTCACGACGCGAGATTCTCCCGAAACGGTGTCTCATCTTCACCAAAGATTCCTGGTTAGTTTTGTTTCTTTTTTTAATACTGATTGTCTACAATATGTTATTAATGTATAATCTTACAAGCTTTTGCGTTCAGCTCTATTATTTCTTGGTGCTATATTTTTGCGGATGAACCAATCAATCAGGATAATGATAAAAAGCTGCAAGTGCAACTGATAAAGTGTCTCCTTGCGCACAAATAAGCTGACATTCAACTCGAACTTTCTACCGGGTCTTATCAGTTTCAATTTAATGCGTCGAACCACCTCTCCGAATAGCTTATTTTATGAGTTGCACATTAAATTATTACTGTTTGTCATGCATGGGCTAGGGTTGCCCGGACATTTCAGTAGGCTGCCTCACATAACTAGAGAAATGAAACGCAGTCATCCTCACAAGCGTTTTACACTATGCATTTGTGGTGCAGATCGGACAACCGCGCCCATATATGATGCTTATCCTCTATGCCCTTTTCACGGTAGTCATACCAGCAATAAGCTTGCTGTAATAGTGCAGTACCGTTCGCGTAATATTTCATACTCATACGTACTGCTAAAGTTGTTTTATTGGGTAGTTGTAATACAATTTCATACGTGGGCAGGTAATCCCCAAAAATTAAAAAGGGGGTACCATTCCAAAAAAAAAAACGGGGCTACCAGTCATGTACCACCGGTTTTTACTTTCCCATAACCATACAAAAAAATTTTTCGGGCTACCACCCGCACTTCCGGACCGTGCCCACGAATGAATACAATTCCCGTAATCTGCCACTCGTCCAGGTGTAATCCGTGGCCTAACGGGTTCCCTGCTGGAAGACTCGTCTTCTCGTGTCTCCGATTGGCTGGGTCGCCCTCCCCTTCCCCGAAGGAGAATCGCCTCTGCTGTCGAGACAGCCCAGAAGGTCGAACAGGCACTCAACACTTCGGTTACAGTAACCTCCACCAAGCCCCTTATCGTACACATGGACCTATGATAGCATTCATCCACTTTATTTGAAGTTTTACACGTACATGGACCGCTCTATCAGCCCATACGTTCGCTATCATCGGTAGTTTCCTATCCTACCTTGCAAATCAACCCTTTCATACGGCCCACATACGCTGCAAACTGTAGTTTCCCTTCCTTACTCTATCTACGTTTAAATATATTTTACCCTAATTCAGATTTCCGTACTATTCTAGATTATATAGCTAGGCAGAACAAGAAATGAACTAAACTGCCCCTTATAGTATTTAGTCCCCACAGATTACCGTATCGTGCTGTTTACCTACAGTTGCCTTCCACACAATTGCGTGTATTCCCCGCTTCTGGCGAATCTATCCAATATCTGTCGTTTTATTTTGAGAAAGTTGCGTATAAACTGACACTGACTACATGCCTTTACAGTACTATAAGACACTTTATATGAGAAATGAAACGGAAGCAGTGGAAAACAATGTGCAGATCATGTTTGACTATCTAACAGCTATAACGAGTTGACTATATCCTAAAAACAGTGGCGAAAAAACGAACAAAACTCAACAAGAATTGGAAAGCCCGAACTCGGTTCGAGAGAGTATCGATGGTTGACGATGAGCAACTACTAACTACTATGCACTGCCTATGGCTGTTTCTACTATACTTCTTCTCGCTAATGTTGACCGTAATGAATCGTGTTCACATAGAACAACTGTATACCACAAGCAAGTCATGAGAGATCGTGCCTCTTTCCATTTCCTCCCTCCTAGTTCTTCTTCTCTTCCTTCGCTTCCTTAGCCTCCTCTGCGTCCTGCGCTCCCTGGTTGGGACCAGAGTTCTGCTCGGCCATCTTCTTGTAGGCAGCCTGCACAGTCATTGTCAGATGGAGGTTCAGAACCAAAGGAACAACAAAATCGTTTACATGTTAACCCCATTTCCCTTATCAAAAAGTAATAAACCAACCTCGAAGAGCTTGAGGGAAGCTTGTTGCAGGGAGTTGACGGCCTCCTTGATCTCCTCGGGCTTCTTGTTCTCGGAATTGGAGAGGATCTCGCGGACCTTGACACATGACAATATAATTTTTAGTAAAAGCATTTATTTGTTCAAAATTCGATAGGTGCACACGAAGCTCCCCTCTCCCTACGTACCTCGGTGATCTTCTTCTTGATGTCCTCAGTCTGATCTTGCGGCAACTGCGACGCGAACTCGGTCATCTTGCTCTCCGTGTCGTGGATGATCGACTCGGCTTGGTTGATAACCTGCCACCCAATCATTCGTTCAGAGACCATTCCATACACAAAAAAATATTGTAAATATCAGTTGCAAAGCGTAAAAGAGTAGATCCGGCGCTCACCTCGACTCGTTCCCTCTTCTCTGCATCTTCAGCCGCGTGTTTCTCGGCCTCTCTGACCATGTTCTCAATCTGGTCCTTGGACAGACCTCCCGAGGACTGGATCACAACTGAAACACACACCATTCGAGGCGAATCATCGTCAATCAGTAGACTATCGGTATCTTGTGCCTTTTGCCTCTCTCGTCAATCGCAAACTGACTCTGCTGTTCCTTTCCGGTGCCCCTGTCGCGAGCCGACACGTTGACGATTCCGTTGGCGTCAATGTCGAAGGTGACCTCTATCTGGGGGATTCCACGAGGAGCGGGGGGAATGCCGACCTGTAAGGGGAGGGGATATGAGGTATTAGTGACGGATTGTGCCACAGACAATCATTTACAGACCATCCTTTGTATAAGCGTTGAAGCTGTCTTAACTTTCTGCATAATTTTAACGGTCGCGCCAGAACAATGGACAAGTTACCTAACTAAGTGTCACAAAGCCCAAAGAAGAAGACTGACCAGCGAGAACTGTCCGAGGAGCTTGTTGTCTGCGGCCATATCACGCTCTCCCTGGTGTACTTTGATCTGCACTTGAGTCTGTCCATCGGCGGCCGTCGAGAACACCTCAAAGTGAACTATCGATACTGCAGACTACCCAATGCCCCCAAACAACGTAGTGGAACATCATAACGGAAAATAAAGGGAAGCCATTCATTACCTGACTCTTCTTGGTGGGAATGGTGGTGTTCCTCGTGATCAGCTTGGTCATCACTCCTCCGAGAGTCTCGATACCGAGGGACAGGGGAGTCACGTCGAGAAGCAGCACATCCGTCACATCTCCAGCAAGAACGGCTCCCTGAGAATGACAATGTCATTAATTTAAGGGTTTAAATTGACAGTGACCTAGTCGCTGGTCTCACCTGGATGGCAGCTCCGATGGCGACAGCCTCATCAGGATTGACACTCTTCGAGGGCGCCTTTCCGAAGAGTTCCTGGACGAGGGACTGCACTTTGGGCATGCGACTCATTCCTCCCACGAGGATGACGTCGCCGATCTCAGAGGGCTTCACCTCCGCGTCGTGCATCGCCTCAATTAATGCAACGTTTACTTGGAATAACGAAAAATATTGGTGACGGAACTCAAACAAACAGAGACGTCACTTACCTTCTTGCACGGCTCGACAGTCCTCTTGACGAGATCAGCCACCAACTGCTCAAACTTGGCCCGAGTGAGACGGTGAGTCATGTGCTTGGGTCCAGTGGCGTCCATCGTGAGGTAGGGGAGGTTGATGTCCGTCTACCGAATAATCGATTACGATGCACAAACACGACCTTTTATCCCCCTTCAGAAATAGTATCAATTGAAGGTATCCGAACACCTTCCCTACCGACCACCCCATTTATAATAGACAACCGTAACCAACACCGAACCTGAGTGGTGGACGACAGTTCGCATTTGGCCTTCTCTGCAGCCTCGCGCACTCTCTGCATCGCCATCGGGTCCTGCAAGGAAAATCGATGATTACCGTATCCCAGAATTAATTGCTATACAATAAAAGGCTAGAAATGTTGGACGAATCTTAAAAGATCGCAGCTCATGGACCGCCTCTTCCGGTAATTCGTCATCTCAAATTTACTCTTGCACTTGAAACCACGCGAAAGCCTACTGAGCAAGACATTACACGCTTCTCGAAGTGCTGCACTTTCTATCTATTACATTCCGACTTGACTGACAAACAAAGATATACCTTAGTGATGTCGACTCCCTGTTCCTTCTTGAACTCAGCCACGAGATAGTGCACGAGGGCATGGTCAAAGTCCTCTCCTCCCAGGAAGGTATCTCCATTGGTCGACTTCACCTCGAAGACTCCCTTCTGGATCTCGAGAATCGACACATCGAACGTTCCTCCTCCCAGATCGTAGACTGCGATGCTGAAGATAGACAATGATATGCTTTGAATCATCGAACGTCGAATCTCATATCTCGAGTAAGAGTAGTAAACATATGGCGCAGCCTTATTTAGATATCCGACGAAAACACTTTTGAACGGGTGTCCGGGGGAGAATATTATGGCAAACTCCACGTGTTTCCGGTCCAAAATAGTCATTTTTCAATATTTTCTTCATGTATGGTTAAAAAGAACGTGTTTCCGGTGATGAAATGAGTTTTAACTTAATACGGCTGCGCAGCAGGTATGGTAGTAAAAGAGGAATTTGTTATGGAAATATAAAAGGGAAAGTACATCTTATCGGAAGTCTTGTCGAGTCCGTAAGCGAGAGCGGCAGCTGTCGGCTCGTTGATTACTCGGAGCACGTTCAGTCCCGCGATCTGACCCGCGTCCTTTGTGGCCTACAAAGAACGATCATCACTGTCCACAGCCACCGCATAGTTCGACCACCAAATACTATACGCTATGATAAAATATGTAGGCATGGTATGAATAAAAAAAGGTACGAGTCGACTACTGACCTGTCGCTGCGAGTCGTTGAAGTAGGCGGGGACAGTGACAACGGCATTGTGGACAGCAGTTCCAAGGTAGCTCTCAGCTGTCTCCTTCATCTTCATCAGGATAAAAGCTCCGACCTGAATTTACACATACAGTGACTCTGGAATGAGGTTGATTGGTAATCCTGCGTGACTAATACACAGCTTGTTCGGCGGCTTAGCTACCACAAACTACAACGACACAAAAAAATTATACCTGCGAGGGAGAGTAGAGCTTTCCTTGAGCCTCAACCCAGGCATCTCCGTTCGATGCCTTCTTGATTTTGAAGGGCACGACCTTACTGAAAAACAGATGAGTAATATCACTACAAAGCAGAACTTGAAAAGCTTTAAAAGAGTAGAAGTCCTTTCACAAAACGCACATGTCCTTCTGCACTTCGGGATCGTCGAATCTACGTCCAATCAGTCGCTTGGTAGCATAAAGCGTGTTCGTGGGGTTGGTGACTGCTTGTCTCTTAGCGGGCGCACCGACAAGACGCTCGCCATCCTCAAAACATTACGTACTACTGCTAAATATGAAGCATCGCACAGCTCACTATTCAAATATCTTCTCGTATATTATTTGAGAGCACGACTGTTAACTCACAAAAACCGCTCCACCTATTATAATTTTGTATGCATATTGTATTTCATCATTCGCCGTGAAACAGTTATATTACTATATGTGTTAGTCATCTTACAAAATAACCTTAGAAGGCTACGTGCAGATCGTAAACTTGTACGGGCAAAATGATTACCTTTCCGAAAGCAACAACAGACGGAGTTGTTCGCACTCCCTCAGCGTTTTCGATTACCTGAATGAAGAGAATAACCACTAGCTTGAGTTCTTAACTTCTAAGAATAGTGAGCTATTCATCTAAAAATAACTTGAATGCTTATTCACCTTCGCTTGTTTGCCCTCCATCACTGCAACACACGAGTTGGTGGTTCCCAGGTCGATTCCGATGACTGCTCCTTTAACACCATCGGACCTTAAACCCGTTGTTGAACAACAGATTAGAAAAGGAGAGATCGGAAAGCTTACTTGAATCTGTGCAGAGAGGGCTGGCGAAGAACGGGAGATCGGAGAATGTTTCGAAGTGCGGGTAGAAGCATAGTGTATGTGTGGGGAAACTGAAAAGGGAGTTGATTGGCAAGATGAACAGGTATTTCACAACATATACTGTCTAGAACAAAGTTCACAAACAACTTCGAGAAGGATCGTCGAAGAAAATTTCATCAAGCTTGAAAAGGTACAGTTTTCAGTCTCGTACGGTTCATCGCGGTGGGACGCAGTGGGCTTGAAAGTGAGAATGAAACGCGCAAGCATTTTTTGCTTACCCTTTTACTGCGTCCTTGCCCCTTTATAGAGTGCGGCTGTTTGTGCTACAATTTTCATAGGTCTAGCATGTTTTCTAAATTATTTCGGGTGTAAGTTATCATGTAACCGTGTAATCATAAGCTGAACGTTCAGATGGCCTCTCGTGCCGTCGCCGCAGCCAATGCAGCAGTGCGCGAGCTGCGCATTCACGTCTGCCAGAAGTCGGCTGCTTCTGCCGGAGTCAGGGAATTCATCGAGAAGCAGTATCCTGCCCTCAAGAAGGTACCGCTCATTGCGTGGGTTTAAATATGTCTCCCAGAGATGCTACAATACAAAACACTATACTGAATACTGTAAGACTCTCAGTGATAGCTAAATTTATCATTGTTTCGTATTGTTATGAAGTAGCGGTATAATGTTCGCCGCAAAATAGGCAGATGCCGTAGAAAGGCTTATTGGAAGTATTCATGTGCCATAATTACTCGTTGTTCATTCCAGGCCAACCCTGCCCTTCCCGTTCTCGTACGTGAGTGCTCTGGAATCTCCCCCCGGATCTTCGCCAGGTTCGATTTTATACTTCTGTTTTCGGGCTTTTTTGAACTGTTGACAGCTGTTATGAAAAGATCTTCCCTTGAAAATGCTTAAAATTCCGATACAATTCGGAATTGACAGGGATTTTGCAGTACTTGATACCGTAACTTGAGAGTGAAAATTTGTTTTTTCGAAGTACGAAACATGCTGCAAAGTAAAAGTAAATATAACGTAACTCCGTGTTGTTAGTGCGGGACGTTCGAGATTTTACAAGTACAGTACACTTATAAACTAGGTGTGCCGTAATTCGAATGTTAAAAAAGAAAAAGGCTGCACAAACCTTTGAAAATGAAATAAGGCGTATTTCAAAACTAACTACTTGAAGTATGGGTCAGTGCCCACGTGTAATGTTCTTTTTCTAATGAAGTCCGCGCTATAATGGATAGTAGATGTATATTGCATGTAGTATATCCTAATAATTGATAATTTTTGTATTCAATATTTTTCCTTGAAAAATCATTCAATTAGAAAAAAACAAAAATAGTTCAAGCATATTTTTGTTCGAAAATACCAACGAGATTCTAGATGGCATCATAAGCATGCCATTTTTAGATTGATGGCATAGATTGCATATATTTATACCTGTCTTTTTGTTGATTCCCACTGTCGTCTGCTGACAGTCTTATCTGCCATGTAAACGCAATAGGAATGCACATGCCTCTGAATAGGAGATGTGCGTAGTCAGCCATCTAACGTGTAATCAACCTTCTACGTGGGCTTTACCGAAGATGATTCCCATTCCCCCTCTTAAAAGTTCAACTACCGATATCCTGGTTGATGTGAACTTGGACAGTTAATCCGTTAATTCCGCTAAAATGGCGTTGGCATCTAAACTGATTAGCGAGTTCTTCAACCCACTGAATAAGCTTAATTTCACGTAGTCTCCGTGTTAGCCTAAATGACAAATGACAGTAGTCAAATTTATCAGGATCGGAGCCGATTGCTACAGAATTTCTTATTTAGTTAAAAAAGACTGTGTTATATTGGTGTTAGGAATAAATTTTATTAGAAACTATTTACAAATAGGGAAGACTAAAAAGTAAGAAATGCCCAGCTAGATAAATTTGCCAAATAAAGAGTGCATGGCTGTTTCGCTGTCTAGCCATCAGACAGCCATGCAATCCACCCGGGACGAGCTCATCAGTGATGAACCTTTTTTTACCCCCTTTTTTATTATTTTGGATCCGAAAAGGGATAGAGTGTTTTTTGGAATATTTGCCTATTGATTACATTATAAGGAAATTAAGCTTATTTCAAAAGTTTTTCAGAATTTCAGAATTTAGTAAGACATATCCTGGTCGTGAATAAAATAAATCTCCTATATATCCATTCGAGTATCCGAGAGACGATAGACGGGGAGAGGTGAGAATAGGAAGAGAATGACGGCCAGCCAAATGAACTGCTTAGGAGGAGTATTGATGCTACATTCATTGCCCACTTGTTGGGTAATGCCAATCTGCAGAGGGGAAAGCTTGCGTTGTAGTAAACAAGGATAGCTGGGAGAGGGTAATTCCAACTTCAAATCCGCCTTTAAATAGTCTTTTGTGTGACTCTGCGTGTCCACAAAGGCTGCTATTATCACATGTACCCTCTCCTTTTCTCTCTTCGTCTTTCGCTTATACGAACTTATTGTTGACTACGTCACATCTTCATACGAATGATCGACTATCGAAGTGTTCCTTCTTGTGCGAGATTCGTTTGACGACCGGAGATCATCATGTCCAGCCAATGTATTGCTTTGGGTGGACCCAAATCAAGTAGTGCTTAAATACTTTATTGCGAAGTATGGCAATATATAAGATGGATTAACTATCTTCGAAATTTTCAACTGCCTATTACATTTTGGGAATGTTTTTATAGGTTCCTGTAACGCAGCTGTAACAATTCCTGTAACAATCTACAGTAACGCAGCTTTTTGGCAATAATGATTTTGGTGCTACAAGGATTACGGTACATCTGTGATTACTGTGCCTTCAGGTACGAGTACGGAGTGGAACGGTTCGCGTCCCTCGAGAATCTCTCAGAAGACAAGGTAGCCGGAATCGTGAGGGATCTTCTGTCGAAGAACCACTAATAGAAGAGCCTTTTGGTGTAGATACGAGAGTAAGATAAAGCATTACTTCCTCCATGGATAAGGCACTTCTCCAGCAAATGTCTCGTTTGCATTCTCGATATACCCATGATACCAGGAAATTCATTAGTGAAGCAATAAACACTCCTCTTCATTTCACCTTTGCCAGTGGGAGACATTCTCATTAGCTTCTAAGTGGTTCGAGAATGAAATGGATTAGCTTAAATGATGTGGGCGAGTTCTCCTTCTAGTTAGTAATTGAGGGATGGGCAAATGATAACCTTGTCTCCTCCTCTCTTCCTTCCCTCTAGGCATGAAGGTATAGCTCCTCCCATTTCATCTTCTTATTCCCTTCGTCTTCCACTTCCCTTTCATACCGATGGCTCATCCTTCTAGAATCCTAACTCACCAACTCTGAGTTCGATAAATCAAAACTTCCTCTTTCATACTTTGAAATTTTAAATTTTGCAATCGAATTCATAATAGCATATTGTATACTCTTCCTAGATTCTATTCTTCAGTTTTGTTTCGTTTGTTCTTCTGTTGCAAGGTCCAGTCCACCTTCATTACGTACCGTACTCTTACAGTATCCTACCGTAACCCGCGTCAATGTCTGATTCTCCCTCACTCAACGGAGTTGCTCCCCACAGAGGGTTCAGTACCAAAGCTCGTGAGATGCTACTCGATAAGGGTACGTCTCTTGTTTGTGCAGAAATCATTGATCAGCAGACGAGACTTGGCCATTCTTGCTAGCTAGTTATCGGGCGATGCCTTATTATACAGAAGCGGAAGAGCTCTAATCTTGAGCAAGAATCGTCTTTCTTCTAAGAAATACCTCCCCTAGAATCAAATAATTTTTATTTCCATAGATCCAAAGTACCGCAGACACGAAGCCCAACTATCATCATTTTTTCGCCTCATAACGTATAGGAAATGAGATAGTAGAGGATATAGATGACACGTTATAACATGTGGAGGAGGGGATATACGGGAGAGTATGGGATAGCGTCGTTAGTAGAGATTGTGAGGGAGTGACGTTGAAGGGGAGATTAGAGGAAGAAGAAAGAAGAGAATTTGTATAGATGAAGACCCGTCGGTGACTAAGCGAAGAGGAAAACTGTCGAGTAAGATTGGACTGGACCGGACCGACTCGCAGGCTACAACTTCATCCAAGAGCTCCACTCAATCCATACAGTCTATTCCCGAACCCAGTGAGTTTACATGGGATTGAAACAAAAAAAACTAGAGGAATCGGTTAAGCGAGTACAAAGACTCAAATCTTCGTGGAACCGTGCATATTCCAGAAAACTCATTGATCTAGCATTCTTTGATCTTTACACAACATAGGATCGCGGAAGATGTGTACACTTCCTTTTTAGACCCCATAAGCACATCTCATCTGCCTATAACAGCTTATCCTCAAGTACTGTGGTAGCTCATTAGTCTCCTTTCATCCCCGTATCCCATCCTCTCATCCATTCTTCACGTATCTTCCTCGATAACTGTCCTTCCGTAACATGACCTACTCCAATCGTGAAATGAGCCCATTATAAATACCCCTGAATCCCTCATACCCTGCAGACATCCCTAAATAGACTAACGAATCCCCTGTGTCCTCAGTCAGCATGTTGTTACCACCGCAGTCAAGATCCCTCTAATCCCTGGGAAGGCTATGATAGTGAGAAGGAGAAGAAGCTTTTCAGTGAACTTCGACAATATCGATGATGTTGCCAAGAGGAAGGCTAAGATGCACAAGACTCTTGGTAGGTTCAAACATAGAATAGAACTGAAACAATGAGACTCATTTTCAAATCTTAAATGGCCCCTCTGAGCACATTGCGATCCCTCAAGAGCGTATTTTAGACATTCCTTTAGCTTGGTCCTTTTCAGAAGACATATGTCTCCATTCCTTCAATAAACTATGCCTACGAATCAGACCGTTCGAGCGCTACAGTATTCACGAAATGACATTCGTATTAGCGCTGGTTAGCGGAGTTCTGGCGACTGTTGTTAGGGATTAGGCAAGTGATGAGGTGCCCATGCGCTAATAGAATCCGAGCATTGACGCATAACGTGACAATCGACGTTTTCTTCTTCGCTAAAAGAAGAGCATCGCGTCTATTGATAGTTGCTTTCCTTCCCAAACACAAGTTCTCGTATGTTTTGCGCTTGAAGTAGTAAATACGAAAGAAGGTCGTCATCAAGCTTGCCTCTCATTATGGGCCATTCAAAGCACCCTTCGTATTCTATGAAATCACTTCGACGTGAAAAGGATAACTCATTGTGCGTGTGAATAGAGGCGAAAGATGCCCTTGGCATTGGGTACATCTCATCGTAGTACAGATTGAAGTGTGTTGTGGAGATGTGGAATAAACCAAATTATCCCTGCAGGTGAACTGGGCAAAACGCGATCGGTGGACCAAATCCGAGCTATCGACAGAAGACTGATGAGAACCTTTGCCAACGATAACATTTTGAGACTACCGAGGTTAGCTAGAGCGCATAAATTTACCAGGTTCTTGCGATGGGTTAGCAAGAAAGGCAATGGTTAATTGCTTTCCCGGAAGCGTATTCATCACAAATACAAGATCCATCTTCCCCTCCTTCCTATTCAGAGATATCGTTGTATCTATTTGGGTCCTCATTCAGCAACCGCACAAGAGTCTAACAATAAATAGATAAGAGCGCAGCATTTGAACTTCTTCTTAGTCTAGACACGCATTGTATATTCGCTGTGTGGGATTGACGTGGGTATCTAGATAGATAAGAGTCGTCTAGATAGACAGAGGGGAGACGCACTCATTTCCCGTGAATCAAGGGCATTTCGAGTATAGCTAATATTTTGAATCTACAGCATAGAGAACATCCAGATCTCTGCTATCTCCTCTTATCCAACTCGTCGTTCCCTAACCAAGCCAGTGCTTTGCAGTGCCGATTCCGACCTGGGTGACTATCCCTCCACAACGAAGCCTCTGCCCAAGAAGTCGAATAAGTACGAGGTCGCTCTGGACGAGGAGGAATAGAGAGAAGGAGAAAGGGAAGAATGAAGTATTCGTCGATCGGCTGTTTCTTGTGTCTATTCATGCCGTCCCGTTCTTACTCCCCCTTGCTCTGTATATAACCCCAGTCCCCGTGCCCTCCAACCATCCCTTCCCTTCTTCCTCTTCTCTTCCTCTTCCTCCCCAATGAACTTCTCTCTCCTCATTCTCCTTTCCCTCGCAGCCTTCACTCTCGCTCACTGTACGTTCTCCTCCTTTTCTTACTTCATAATCGAGACCCTTCGGCTATGCTTCACAATGAGTGATACTTAGAAATGTACTTCAACTTCGATTTGCATTAGCCGTATTTCACAATTTATCCTAAGAAGCACGTGAATAGATGATCAAAGATGTAATCGATTATCTCTTTGTTAATCCTTGCAATGCCCCCTCCTCTATTGTTTGCCTTTTCATACCCATTACTCTGTGTGGGAGTGAGCAGACTCGAGTAGATATTATCCAATTTCCCTCGTATTTCGTCATAATTGGCTGATTAAACACTTATTCGGACAGTTAGCTTGGTGCAATGACAATGACTGACAACCCATGGGAGCGCAACTAATTTTTTGATAGGGTCTAAGACAGGAAATGAAAGTTCAACATTCCTTCGTGCTTCCACAAACTATGGAACTCTTTCGATACCGTGGTAGGACTAAGGAAAGGCTTCTTCGAATAGGTTAGAGTTAGATGGAGTGTTCAGACTACGGTGACCACCATGATCATCACGATCATCACGGAGACCACGGTCACGGACACGAACACGATGGACACCACGGGGGAAGCTATTACGGAGACCACGGTCATGGAGATGGATACCACAAGCACCACGAGAGGGGAGACCATGGGGAGTACGGTAGCTACAAGTATGGAGGACATGGAAGCTACGAGAAGGGAGACGAGTATGCTAAGGCTCACGAGGAGGTACTGTTGAGGGAGTTTACGGTAGGGGGAGAGGGTAGGGGTACGGTAGTATGACAGGAACAAGAAGGGAGGTAGCCCTCTTCAGGGATACGGTAAGGGTCACGGACACCACGGAGACGAGCACCACGGACACGAACACGACGGATACTACGGTAGGAGTACTGTAGATCGGTTGGAGAGGATGTCTCCGGTATACGGTAAGAGTGTTTCCCGTTCAGGCTACGACCACCATCCCCATCACCATCACCACGATGACTACAACCACTACCACCACTAGACCCCCTTCGCCCGCCTCGCAGAAGAAGCAATCTCTGCCCCTTTCCTCTTCTATTCACTCTCTGCTTCGACTCGAGACTTGAAAACAATAAAGAATGTGTCTTATTGCATGATGCGGACAGCTGATCGCTCTTCCCTTCCGGTCGAATCCCTTCTCTCTCTAGCTCATCCCTCCCTATTCTCTCTCCCGTTTCCCTCTGCAATCCTCTCCCCTCTCCGATCACTTCTTGTCTAGTAGAAGACATCACACGAGTGGCCGCAGGCAACGGGATATTCTTAGCCTTGCCTCTCACTCTGCCTCCGTCGTACCCTCTCTCCCTCGTACTCTCTCTCTCCCCTTTTCCCTCTCCTACTGTTATCTACAGTCTTTATCCGTACTCCTCTTCTCTCGATTACAACGCTCGAGTCCCTTACAATACAAGATATGCAGCAAAGGCTGCAAGCCGAATAATCTTGCAAGACACCCACAGGAATGCGTGTCCCTACAAGGGACACGCATTCCTTAGTGTGTGGTTACGTGTCCTTAGTGTAAGGTTAAGGAACTTATCCTTAGAATAAGCATATCTCTACTACTCTTAGCCTCCAATGAATTCCCACTAAACAGTCATAATCCGTCGGAATAAACTCCCCTCGGGGCTGCAGATCCCCCTCTGCAAGTGTACTCTCCCCACCCCATGTACTCCCTCTGCTTCGTCTAGCCGTCTGCGTCTCTTCCCTTCCCTGCTCTCTCCACCCTCTCGCTGTCTCTTCCCTCCTCCTTCCCTCGCCTCTCTCCCTCCTTACAATCAGTCTATTCTATCGTCTATCGTCCCCCGCATCCCACTGCCCTTCTCTCTCTTCATCTGCCCCTTCCCCCAATGAGTCCTCCTCGGCATCATGTCTACGGCTTATCACTGTCTCACATCTTATAATTCACTTACCGTACCACTGTCTCGTGTATTGAAGTCCTACCGTAATCCGCCCAGTCTCCACTAACAACGCCTTCGATATACCGCCCAAATCAGATTAATGCATCTCCCTATCAGTATATGTCTTCCTATTCCCTGTGAATCATCATCCCTTCTCTCATCATCCACTCTCATTTTACTATTACGACGCCCGCCAAGTGAAAGAGTGTCTCCCCCTCCGTCAACCTCCTCCTCCTCCTTCTCTCCTTCTTCACCTCCCCCTCTTTCTCCCTTCTTCATCTCTTTCTCTCCCCCATTCCTCTGAGAGAACTTTTCATTCGATTTATCTATGGTTTGATTGTCTTCATTTATTGTCGATACGGAGATACGGTATTCTATGTCATTCCGTTCGTTTCTCGTTGGAATGGTTGATTGCAGATGGCTGAGAATTTCGAGAGCGATCCGGGCTTCCCCTACTTGGGAATCTCTCGCGAGGTGGGCATTTTGAAGAACAACTACGATTCTACAGTATTCGCAGTCATTTAGTCATTTGCATACCGTAGCTCAATATGAACCTCGTTTCCGGATAGGCCTAGGTTACTGTATTCGCGTTTTTTCCGTTCAGGACAAGGCGAAGTCTCTCGCGAGGCCCTTCGACTCGAAGAAGAACGTATGGGTACCCGATGCGGAGGATGGTCAGTTCACATTGATCTTTGATCTTTAGCCTATTATTGGTTGAATCAGCACAATCCCACCTGAAGGAATGTACTATGTTTTCGTGTGCGCGTATCTCACTTCTAGAAGATCGTAGATCAAGAGGCTCTTGGGGGTGGCTGTAAGAGATCGCATTACGTAGGGAAGCATGACTCTGGTCAATCAATGCCCAACATACGATCGATATATATATATATATATTATGACCCCTAGGCAGTCTACAGTATACCATGTTGACCATAGTGCTTTCCTTCACCCTATGATCTCCAGTTTCTCGTCTTTCTATTTTCCACATTACCCTTCTCCACATTCCTCCATTCCCCTCGCCTTCCACCCACTCTCTTCTCTTCTCCCTTTCCCTCCCCTCAGGGCATATAGACACAAGTAAAAAAGAGGGTGATTGACCGTAGAGCCAAAGCACGCAGTCAGCTGCTCCCTTCCCTCTCTCATCTCTGTTTCTCTGCGTCTCTGACCACTCTCTGCTTTCTCGTCTCTCTGGCGGTCTGTCTCCTCTTGTTGACACTCTTCTGCAGCAACTTCACTCGTAATGTTCCGAGAAACAATCGGTCGGAGATCGTGATAAGAAGTATAGATAGGTCACACACGACAAGACCAAAACCCAAAACTGCTCAGGTAGTTATTAGCACACAGTGAAACATGCGACTGTAGTTACGTCTTTAGGGGAAGCATCTGAAGAGGCTTTCTGGGCACAAAGCCCTGAAAATCAAGTTTCGAATTTGTTTTGACTGCATCTGCTGCAAATCTGAAACTCTGCCTTAGAATTCATATGAACAATTTGATCATTCTTAATGCGCACTTCTTTAAAACGATTAGACTCGCCAAGCGATCATCTTACTGTAGCTCTTCTTAGTTATTGCTTGCTGAAACCTGCTGAAACGATCGATAGCTACGTGTGAATTATGTAGCAGTGTGTTTTTGCGAGTCTTCCCTGCAGCCGCCTCTCCCCATCCACCCCCTTGCCTCCTCCTTCTTTCCCTTCTCCTCCCTCTACTTCTGCCCCCTCCACCCCTCACACACCACTCAATGCCCCATGGCGCTGCTTTACACTGCAGCCAGGCGAGACTCCAATCTCTGTCCTATACCCACCTACGAGAGAGATAGAGGGAGATAGGTTGGATGAGAGGAGAAAGGGTGTGAGAGGGAGGCGGAGTGATCTAAGAGGGGAGAAGGGAGGGGGTGGAAAGGAGGGCTGGAGCGACGACTCACCACGTGTAGATCTCTTGCAACAACAGCAGATGTGCTTTGATTCTCGGAAGAGGTTGAGGGGTGCGAAGGCATGGAAGGGGGGAAGACCATTCATGATACATACGAACTGACATGTAAAAATGCCATAGACATGAAGAGATAGCTAGATACATAGCAATACGTGAGATACCGTAAACCTAGCAGGGCTAAAGAATGGCCGTACTATCAGATAATGAATGAGTAATCCCTACAGGCTTCGTGGCTGCTGACATCACCGCTGTGAAGGGAGACATGGTCACTGTCATCACGTGTCGAGGCAACGAACTGACCTTCAAGAAGGACGAGGTCCAGGAGATGAATCCTCCCAAGTTCGACAAGTCAGAGGACATGGCCAATCTGACCTTCCTGAACGAAGCATCCGTCTTGGCCAATCTCAAGGAGCGATATGCTGCCATGATGATCTACGTGAGTGGAGGAGAATAGAAAGGGGGACTAGAGTGCGATTGTCGAAGGAGATAATGGGCACGTCGAGAGAGCGGAGAAGAATGAAGAGAATGTCAATGTACTCGATAGTCGCATTCTAAGGGAAACTATAGTGAATTAAAAAGATCCATCTGAAAATCATTCCGAATATCTGGCGAGAGAGTGTGCAAAAGTGAGAGAATTAGACTCGTTTTGGAACGAAAGAAACTAACGGATCGGTTTATTCCACTATATTCAAGTTACACGAATAAGCAGGGAAGACACAGTGAAGGAGGTGATTTCAGACCTACTCGGGTCTTTTCTGTGTTGTGATCAACCCGTACAAGCGTCTTCCGATCTACACGGAGAGTGTCATCAAGCACTACATGGGAAAGCGGTAGCCGCGTAGTCTAAAGTACCCTACCGTATTCCCTTCCCTTCAGACGTAACGAGATGCCCCCTCATCTCTTCGCGACGTCCGATGAGGCCTACCGTAACATGGTGATGGACAAGGAGAACCAATCCATGCTCATCACGGGAGAGTCCGGAGCAGGAAAGACCGAGAACACCAAGAAGGTTATGTCATCTTGATACCGTAGCTCTTTCGGACGTTCCTGTTTCCCTTGAGTAGTCCCTTCCACAGCATTCCAAGCGTTCTAATAGCGAATACCGGTTTCCGCGCATAGGATCCGATCCTGTAAGCGAACCAGTGAAAGAAAAATTATGAATTTAAAAACTTAAGTTCGTCTTTACGAATTCTAACACCTCCGAAAATTTGGTGTAGATCGGTTTAGCCCCTCTTGAGAAAATTCAAAAATGGTCGTCAATTCGTTATTAGACACATTCTTTACCGGGCGGAATGATGTGCTTCTTGTACCTGATTGATAACTGTCTCTCTCAGGTTATCTCCTACTTCGCCATCGTCGGAGCCACGCAGGCGGCGGGAGCGAAGGCTGAGGCTGAAGGAGGAAAGAAGGGAGTAAGTGGACCGGGAAGACTAGAGTCTAGGGAGGGAACTGACACACTCACACACAACGCTTAAGGGAACGCTCGAGGAGCAGATCGTCCAGACGAACCCTGTGCTCGAGGCCTTCGGTCAGTTACTCCTATCCTGACATCTTTGAAGGACACTTACATATTACATATTGCATAGCACGATGTTCATCTGTCCTTCCAGGTAACGCCAAGACCGTGCGTAACAACAACTCGTCTCGATTCGGAAAGTTCATCCGTACCCACTTCTCGGGATCCGGAAAGCTGGCCGGAGGAGACATCGAGCACTGTGAGAGAGATTACATGGCTGAGAGTAGATTAGCTTGCCTTCTTGCTCCTCTTAACCTAACTACTTCCTGATCATCTACTTGTCCGTCTTCAGACCTGCTCGAGAAGTCTCGTGTGGTCCGTCAGGCGGCGGGAGAACGATCGTACCACATCTTCTACCAGATCATGTCCGGCTTCGACCCGGCCCTCAGGGGCAAGGCAAGGGAGAAAGACTGGGAAGGAGGTATACGGTATCCTTTAAGCTGAAGCTAGACAACGAGATCTCCTACTACCATTTCGTGTCGCAGGCCGAACTGACGATCGAGGGAGTGAACGACAAGGAGGAGATGGGTCTAACTCAGGTAGAGGGGAAGGGCCATGGAAGGGGAAGAATACTACGAGATAGGCAGACGAGATAAGGAGTACTTCATTGATATTGTTTTAAATGATGTACTCTGCAGGAAGCCTTCGACATCATGGGCTTCGAAGACCACGAGACCTACGATCTCTACAGGGTAAGTAGACAGACCGAGATTTCCCCCTAGACCACCTTCAGAACTGTGCTGGTATCATGCACATGGGAGAGATGAAGTTCAAGCAGCGTCCCCGCGAAGAGCAGGCCGAGGCTGATGGAGAGGATGGTGAGCCAAATGGGCAAAAGGTTTTGGAGGTATGGGGATTTGAACCCCAGACTTCTCGCATGCAAAGCGAGCGCTCTACCCCTGAGCTATACCCCCGACGAGACTCTCATTCGAGAAACGCGCTGTATACGCGTGCCGACTATTCGTTTCTCTCGACGATGAGTCACGTTGAGATGCCATCAACGCGTGCCACAACTTCGGAGTGAACCATGAGGACTTCCTCAAGGCACTGACGAAGCCCCGTGTGCGCGTCGGAACGGAATGGGTGAACAAGGGACAGAACCTGGAGCAGGTAGGGAGGGGAGGAGAAGGAGGAGGGAAGGGACACACTCACAGGTCTCGTGGGCCGTCTCCGGTCTCGGAAAGGCCATCTACGCCCGCATGTTCAAGTGGCTCATCTCCCGTTGCAACAAGACCCTCGACGCGAAGGAGATCGAGAGGAAGTGAGTGGAGACTAGAGTACGACAGGCACAACAAGACTCTTTGCAGGTTCTTCATCGGTGTGCTCGACATTGCCGGATTCGAGATCTTCGACGTGAGTCCCCTTCTTGCCACTCTACATCATCTAATCACTTCAGTTCAACTCGTTCGAGCAGCTGTGGATCAACTTCGTGAACGAGCGTCTGCAGCAGTTCTTCAACCACCACATGTTCGTACTCGAACAGGAGGTACCGATTATCCATTGCCTTCCACTCACTTGAAGATAGACTTTATTGGGGGCAAAAACCATTATCATATAGTGATCATTGTATGTGTTCAATGAACCCTTTGCAGGAGTACAAGCGTGAGGGTATCGCATGGACCTTCATCGACTTCGGTCTCGATCTCCAGGCTTGTATCGAGCTGATCGAGAAGGTGACCTAGCCGACGCCTTTCCTGACTACCGTATCCCTTCAGCCTCTCGGTATCATCTCGATGCTGGACGAGGAGTGTATCGTGCCCAAGGCCACGGACATGACCTACGTGCAGAAGCTGAACGACCAGCACCTCGGCAAGCACCCCAACTTCCAGAAGCCCAAGCCTCCCAAGGGAAAGCAGGTGAGAACTTAGTTAGAGAGATCGATCCTGGTTGTCGTTGAGATGCAATAGAGTGCATATTCAGGCCGAGGCTCACTTCGCCATCGTGCACTACGCCGGAACCGTGCGTTACAACGGAACCAATTTCCTCGAGAAGAACAAGGTTAGCTAGTCTGAGTACTTGACTATTCGTCTATGCAGGATCCCCTCAACGACACGGCTGTGTCT
Source organism: Micoletzkya japonica (assembly GCA_900490955.1). Lineage (NCBI taxonomy): Eukaryota > Metazoa > Nematoda > Chromadorea > Rhabditida > Diplogasteridae > Micoletzkya > Micoletzkya japonica. Next base: position 164,237 of record LS874581.1, on the reverse strand, counting down.
GTGCTCAAGAAGTCGACGGACAACCAGCTCCTCCTCGATATCTGGTCCGACTACATCACCCAGGAAGAGGCCGCCGCCATGGCCAAGGACGACCAGGGAGGCGGAAAGAAGAGAGTAAGATTAGACTGAGAAGGAGGGATTACACTCGTCACTTCAGGGAAAGTCGTCGTCGTTCATGACCGTGTCTATGATCTACAGAGAGTCCCTCAACAACCTCATGGGCATGCTGTACCAGGTAGATTAGAGTCTAAGCAAGAGAAGACAAGGTAAATTGCAGACCCACCCTCACTTCATCCGTTGCATCATCCCCAACGAGAAGAAGGCCTCGGGAGTCATCGACTCGGCCCTCGTGCTCAACCAGGTATATACAGTATTCTTGTCCATGAACGACAGAGATGGAACACTTCAGCTCACTTGCAACGGAGTACTCGAGGGTATCCGTATCTGCAGAAAGGGATTCCCCAACAGGTACAGCAAGTCCGACTCCTCTCCTAACCAACCCATCTCAGAATGGTCTACCCCGACTTCCGTCACCGTTACGCCATTCTGGCTGCGGACGCTGCGAAGGACGCGGACGTGAAGAAGGCGTCGACCGGCATCACCGACAAGCTCGTCAACGAGGGAGCCCTCAACGACGAGGAGTTCAAGATCGGTAACACCAAGATCTTCTTCAAGGCCGGAATTCTCGCCCGTCTCGAGGACATGCGGTAAGGGATACGGTAGAGATGGAAGGAGGAGATCACCTGTTCAGAGACGAGATCCTGTCGAAAATCCTGACGGGACTGCAGGCTTCCATCCGTGGATACCTCGGACAGACGGATGTCAAGAGACGCGCGCAGCAGAGAGCCGGTAAGGGACTGAAGCTCTTGACGGCTAGTTGACACTTCCCTCAGGACTCCTCGTCCTCCAACGCAACGTCCGCCAGTGGTGCACTCTGCGTACGTGGGAATGGTTCAAGCTCTTCGGCAGAGTGAGTAGTCCGCCCTCTTATCCGCTGCTCTCATCTATCCCCCCACACATTATCGCGGAATCTGCTTCCCTTCCCGCAGATGTTTCTTCTCCGTCCTCTCGTTAGCGAGGACGAGCTTACTGCATTTTTCATTACCCTTCGTTCCTTTAGATGTGCTAGGCGTAATGTTATGAAGTCTCTCTACTATAGCTACTCTTCTCAACTTCTCTTTCAGGTCAAGCCCATGCTCAAGGCCGGAAAGGAAGAAGAAGCGATGGGTGAGCTCGCTGTCAAGATTCAGCAGCTCCAGGAGAGTCTCGCTACCTCGGAGACCAACCGGTGAGGAGAAGGCAGTGAGTGTGGACTGATCGATGGCATTGCAGACGTGAGCTGGAGACTCAGCTGTCGAGTCTCGTCGAGGAGAAGAACCAGCTCTTCCTCAACCTCGAGAAGGAGAAGGCCAACCTTCAGGTACTAGTTGCTAAAGTATTTTGCAATCGCATTGCTCATAGGATTCCGAGGAGAGGAACGCGAAGCTGACTGCTCTCAAGAACGATCTCGATAAGTGAGTCACAGTCTAAACTGATCTGATCTAACTGATCTTATCTACTTTTAGGCAACTCAACGAGATCTCGAACAGACTTGACGACATGGAGGAGAAGAACAACGACCTCCAGAGACAGAAGAAGAAGGCTGAGGGAGAGATCGAGGGACTGAAGAAGAACTGCCAGGATCTCGAGATGTCTCTCCGCAAGGCCGAGGGAGAGAAGCAGTCTCGCGAACACAACATCCGTGCCCTCCAGGATGAGATGGCCCAGCAGGACGAGTCTGTCGCCAAGCTCAACAAGGAGAAGAAGCACCAGGAGGAGGTACACATTACGTAGGGTCATGATTCTCAACACTCACCATTCAGGTTAACCGCAAGCTCATGGAGGACCTCCAGGCCGAAGAGGACAAGGTTTGCACGTGAAGAAGAAAACGACCAAGAATAAGTTTAGGTCAACCACATGAACAAGCTGAAGACGAAGCTCGAGCAGCAGATGGATGAGATCGAGAACTCTGTTGACAGGGAAAAGAGACTCCGTCAGGACCTCGAGAAGGCCAAGAGGAAGGTGGGGAAGTGTCTAGAGTGCGCAATGAAGTCACTTGTTGCAGGTCGAGGGAGAACTCAAGGTGTCCGCTGAGAGCATAGAGGAGCTCACCAAGCAGAAGCACGATGTCGAGCAGAACCTCAAGAAGTGAATCAGCTTAGCCTAAAGATGATCAAAGAGTTCCCTTTGCAGGAAGGAGGTTGAGATGCACGCCATCGCTGCCAAGCTCGAGGAGGAATCGAACCTCGTCGCGAAGCTCCAGAGACAGATCAAGGAGCTCCAAGCTAGAGGTGAGTGAAGGGGAAGTGGACGGACACTAATCGATGGTTCAGTCGCCGAACTCGAGGAGGAACTCGAGAACGAGAGACAGTCTCGCTCCAAGGCCGACCGTGCCCGTTCCGACCTCCAGAGGGAACTCGAAGAGCTCAGCGAACGTCTCGATGAACAGGGAGGAGCCACCTCTGCCCAGGTAGGAGTAAACGAGGAAACAATGACCGAGAATTGGTTGTTCAGATCGAGGCCAACAAGAAGCGCGAGGCCGAACTGGCGAAGCTCCGTCGCGATCTCGAGGAGCAGAACCTGAACCACGAGATGCAGATCGGTGCTCTGAGGAAGAAGCAGGTCGACTCGGTCGCTGAACTGACCGACCAACTCGAGAACATGCAGAAGCTCAAAGCCAAGTCCGACAAGGTATGCAAATGGAAGCGACGATGAGTGTAAGTGACCTTTGCAGGACCGCGCCCAGCTCCAGCGTGAGCTCGAATCGGCGACGGCCGCCGCCGACCAGGAGACGCGTGGACGACAGGACGTCGAGAAGGCTCTGCGCGCCCTCGAAGTTCAGGTATCACGACCATCCCACTCTTCTCTCCATATCCTGGTTTCAGTTCGCCGAGGTCTCGGCTAAGGCCGACGAGCAGGGACGGCAACTGATCGACTTCGCCTCCCTCAAGAACAGATTGAACAACGAGAACGCCGATCTGGCCAGGCAGCTCGAGGATCTGGAGAACCAGGTGAACTCGCTCCATCGCCTGAAGACCCAGCTGTCCTCTCAACTGGAGGAGGCTCGTCGCACCGCCGATGAGGAGTCTCGGTAAGTTAGACAGGAGTGGAGGGGGAAGAGCACTCTCTTCAGCGAACGTCAGTCTCTCGCTGCTCAGCTCAAGAACTTCGAACACGAGAACGAGTCTCTCCGTGACCAACTCGATGAGGTTAGTAAGGAGTCAAGTGAAGTCGCTAAGGGAGACATTGCAGACCGCAGAAGGAAAGGCCGAGCTTCTCCGCCAGATCTCGAAGCTCAACGCCGAAGTGCAGCAATGGAAGGCTCGCTTCGAGTCCGAGGGACTCATCCGTCTCGAGGAGGTCGAGGAGGCCCAGTAAGCAACTCATCCATAGTCTTCCGAGATTGCCTTTTTTAAATTTCCGATATGAGATTGTCTGTTCAGGCGCAAGCTGCAAGCGAAGGTCCAGGAGCTGACCGAGTACAACGAGACCGCGAACACGAAGATCGCCTCGTTGGAGAAGACTCGGTAGGGAAGAGAAGGGAGACTAGACTAAGATGCGGTGTGATTGCAGCCATAAGCTCATGGGAGACCTCGACGACGCGCAGATCGACGTCGAAAGGGCATCGGCCTACGCCGCCGCACTCGAGAAGAAGCAGCGAGGATTCGACAAAATCGTCGACGAATGGAGAAAGAAGGTCGACGACCTCTCGGCTGAACTCGATGCTGCCCAGAGAGACAACAGGAACCTCTCGACCGACCTCTTCAAGGTATCCCGTCCATCCACTCTCCATCTACAGCATGCCTTCCAGTCTCGTACCGCTCTCGATGAGCTGACCGAGCACATGGAGTCCGTCCGTCGTGAAAACGCCTCTCTCGCCCAGGAAGTCAAGGACCTCACCGACCAGCTTGGAGAGGGAGGACGGTAAGGGATAGGCAAAGGTAATGCTTCAAGGGCATGTTTCAGCTCCGTCTATGAGCTCCAGAAGATCGTCCGCCGTCTCGAAGTCGAAAAGGTAATCGTTGTGATATTGCAGAGTATTCCGTGAAGGAAGATAAAATAGCAAGAAGGAAGGATAAGTTGATCCCTTGCAGGAGGAGCTCCAGAAGGGACTTGACGAGGCCGAGGCTGCCCTTGAGGCTGAAGAGGCCAAGGTGCTCCGTGCCCAGGTATGAACATCGTCGACCACTCCCTCAAGTATTCTCATCCTACAGATCGAAGTGTCGCAAATCCGATCGGAGATCGAGAAGCGCATCCAGGAGAAGGAGGAGGAGTTCGAGAACACCCGCAAGAACCACGCCCGCGCTCTCGAGAGCATGCAGGTAGAAATGGAGAGGGGAGAATGGGAGATGAAGAGATCCCTTGCAGGCCACCCTCGAACAGGAGACGCGTGCCAAGGAGGAGGCCCTCCGTATCAAGAAGAAGCTCGAAATGGACATCAACGACCTCGAGATCGCCCTCGACCACGCGAACAAGGCAAACGCCGACGCTCAGCGAACGATCAAGAAGTACATGGAGACGGTGAGGGAACTGCAGATGCAGGTCGAGGAGGAACAGAGACTGCGGGAGGAACTCAGGTAGGGGAGAGGGGAGAAGCGAGGGAACGAAGGAGGGGGAGAAGGGAAGAACTAAGAATCTTGCAGGGAACAGCTTCTCGCCTCCGAGAAGCGCGCCGCCCTGCTCCAACAGGAGAAGGAGGCCGCCATCCTCCAGGTATGGAAGGGGATAGGATTAGAGGGACAGTCCCTCTTCAGGCCGAAGCCGCCGAACGCGCCCGTAGAAACGCCGAGGCCGAGCTCATCGAACTGCGTGAACAGTGCAACGACCTCGCCAACCAGGTACGACCAGTCCCTCGACACTCGGTTTACGTTATCCTCTTCCAGGTCAACGCCATCAGCGGCATCAAGAGGAAGTTGGAGGGAGAACTGCAAGCGATGCACGCAGAACTCGACGACGTACTCGCACAGCTCAAGAACGCCGACGAAATGGGCAAGAAGGCCGCGGCAGACGCTGCGCGATTGGCTGAGGAACTGAGACAGGAACAGGAACACTCGCTCCACGTTGACCGCATCCGCAAGGTAAGGGGAGAGGACAGTCTTCTACGGTCACCGTTCTGATATCGTTACTTGAATGTAAATATATGGTCAAGTGAGATAGGAATGAATGTTTGTCTTGCAGGGACTCGAGGTTCAGCTCAAGGAGATGCAGGTCCGACTGGACGAGGCTGAGGCTGCCGCTCTCAAGGTACGAAGGGAGATGGAGGAGGGGAGAACGAGTTGGTTGAGGGAGGTAAGAAGATCATCGCCAAGCTGGAGGAGCGCATTCGTGCTCTTGAGATGGAATTGGACGGAGAACAGAGGAGACACCAGGTTAGGAGGGAGGGGTTGTATGAGGGGGAAGGATATGATTGAAGGACACCGACAAGTGCTTCCGCAAGTCCGAACGACGAGTCAAGGAGCTCGAATTCCAAGTAAGAAGGGAAGGAAGGGGAAGGGAGGAGAAGCTATTTCTTGCAGGTCGAGGAGGACAAGAAGGCCGTTGAGAAGCTCCAGGATCTCACTGACAAGCTCCAGATGAAGATCAAGGTGTACAAGCGACAGGTAAGCAGGAAAATGATGAATTGATGACGAAATGAGTAGCAAACGATGAAATGCTGAAGAAATGATTAACAAATGATGATGAAATGATGATGAAATACCCTCTCAGGTCGAGGAGGCTGAGGAATTGGCCGCCACCAACCTGGGCAAGTACCGACAGCTGCAGGTAAGGGGAGAAGGATATTGCGAGGAGGCTAAGCTTGCTTCAGGCTCAACTCGACGATGCCGAGGAACGTGCCGATCTCGCTGAGAACTGCTTGTCCAAGCTGCGAGCCAAGACGAGGTCCGAGTCCCTTCCTCTTCCCCCCTGATTCCCTCCTTGTAGATCATCCGCCTCGATGGCCCCTCCCGTCGCTCCCCTTCCCCCCGGACCCAACGGCCTGCCCACCTCTAGCAGCAGTGCGCTCTTGAGGTTTGTCCTCCGTATCTCCTCCCTACACTCTAATTATTACCCTCTTCACTTTCAGATCGACATCGTTCCTCAGGGAGTTCTAAGCACGTCGTTGCTTTCGTTTCTCGTCAACTGGTTCCGTATCCGCTCTTCTTCCACTAATCAAAGCAGCCTTTCTTCTCCATCGCTCTTATTCTTTTCCATTCTCAATCCCTACCTATCGTCTCTGTTGTAGTGAGAGTGAGTAGAGGAGAGAAGCCTCGCCACCTTCTTACCTCTACTCCTTTCCCCCTTCTTAGTCCCTTTTGTAGAGTCCTTCTCTTCATTTATTCATCTCGATAATTCATTATTCGCTGAGTGTGTTCTAGTCAAGAGGGGAGTCTTCTTCCCTGGAGGGACCTCCTTCCCTCTCACTTCTTTCCCTCGAAGACTCACTTCCCCGTGGGTCTCCCCTATGCTTCTTTCCCATGCTTGCTTGTATCATACACGACGAACGCTCAATAAATTGTATATCAACTGAGAGACACAGCCATAGTCGAGACGAGGGAAAGTTGTCCGTTTGTGAAAGAAACGAGCAAGAATGCTGAGCTGAGCATGTAGTGGATCGGGTTACAAGAACGGACTCTGTACTCTCGTCATAAGGGGACGATTACTTAGGCTAAGTAGGGAGAAGGTGAGAGGCTGTGAATGGATGGAGGAGCACGTCCTTCCGATGAATTACACATGAAGGACTGACTGAAGGGGGAAGGGTTATAGAAAGGAGGAAGGGGAAGAAGAGTGAGACGAGTGAGGGACGATGAAGGAAGCGCCGTAGAGGGAGGGAGATAAAAATGGAGTAGGGGAGGGGGACAGCAGAGTAGATACTTATCGCTGTCCAACTACTAACTGCAGCTCATCATCCCTCCCCTCATTCCTCTTCCCCTCGTTCCCTCCATCTATCCATTCCCCCTTCTGTCCCCCCTGTACTCATCTTCCATTCTGTCCCCTACTCCTATTTCATCTTTGCTTATTCCACCTCGTACAAGGCTCTGGCCTAAGCCTCGTCAATCTCTCTAGAGAACGGCTAAAGAGAAGTCGACTGGGAGAGAAGGGGGGAGACAGAAGAGAGGGGGGAGACTATCCTCTCTTGGGGAGTAGCCTCCTTCTATCTCAACACCCCCGTAGCCTCCATCTATATCCCCTGATATACCTTCCATACATCTTGTTTATCGCTCTTACAAGCTGGCCTTCTTAGCGTACTTTTGATTGAACAACAACGGCCTAGAGCACTAGGCCAGTCATAAGTTCTGTACATGTGTTGAAAGGTGATAGTGCTTGCAAGGTTTGTCTCTCTCTTTTCCCCGTTACCTCCGTCTCCCACCCCTTTACCTCTAACTCTCCTCAATCCTCTCCCTCCCCTTCACCTCTCTCGTCACTCTTCTCTGCACATTCGTTCCCTCTGATCCTCCTCGTGTCATGAAACCGACCCTTCCTCTACCTCGCTACTCTCTAATTTTCCGCTAACTCATCCTGTCCCTCCCCTTTACCTCACTCTCCCTCCCTCTTCGTTCTCTGTTCTCTTGTCCTTCACATTCCCCTCACTCTGCCTGTGTTCCCTCCTTCGTCCCTCACTTCCCTCTATGAATAGATAGCCTCGCCCGTAATTGACTAACTCTTCCCTTCAAGAGGTCTGTTAGTATGATCCCGCCATTCCCTATCTCCCCTCTAGTCGTTCCCTCTCTTCTTCTAATCGTGAGACCATTCCCGTCAACTTTCCCATTCCGCTTCATTTCTCCCCCTTCTTCATCTTCCCTTCGTTTCTTTCTTTCCTCAATTTCACCCCGTTGAAAGTCGATGTTTGAAGTCGGAAGCTACCTTATAGTGGACAATGGGAAAGAGAATAGCGGAGGGAGGGAGGGGCGAGGGGATAGGTGAAAGATGTAGATAGTAGGCAGAGAAGAGGAGGGATAAGGAAGTCGAGAGGGGGGAGGAAGGGGAGAAGGAAGGGGATATTCTCTGTTTGTTCGAGTTGCGCGTAACTGCCAGTCAATCGTCAACTTGTCACAATTACTTGTAACCTCGCTATGAGCTTCTTCTTGTCCATAGAGAAAAAAGTGAAAAAATCCTCCCAAATAACAGAAATTTCTGACCATAATGTTGTTTCGTTCAGCTCCAAACGCTCCTATGTTTATCGCGTCTTATATTGTAGTATCCCCCACGTGATCCCCTTCTCAGTCTAGACTGCTCCCAAAAAGAAATAAAACTAACCCTCAAACATCTCGAAGAAGGGCGTCATGGCCACACCCATGTGGTTCTGGATACGGGCAAACAGAGAAGATTATTTGCTTCTTTATTTATTCAACTCGAGAAGCGTGTCCTGGCCCTCATTTGGTATTGTATTTATTTCATAACCGAGAAAAGCACGCTAGAATTTACTGCCTTTGCGCAAGATGAAGAACAAATTATAAAAAAAAAACTTACTACGACTAAACTTGGTCCCAGGTGGTACGGTATTGAAAATTGTTAACATTGAAAACTTTGGCAATTTGCCAACCTACAAACTGGGCTACTAACACGCCACTTAGTAGGTTGGAAAACTCGCTTCGTATAATACATAATCAATTGCACCACACGCCAGAAGAAAGTGCTAACCGCTGCTTTATCGCGAGAGGCTATAATAAAAGGGAATCTCCCCTACTTCTTCCGTCCATCAAAAGTATCACTCACGGGTTGTCTGAGCATCAACTTCTTCAGTTTGACCATTCCAATCTGCTTGTCATGATCCTTTCTTTGTTAGAAGCTTTGTTAGAGTGAACCACAGCTTGCACGACCCGCCGACCGCCTTGCAGCGTGGCATACGACTCTGAAAAGGTCAAAGTTCAAAATGGAAAATACAAAGGACGAACGAGACTCGATTTAATTCGTAAATAAAAAACCATGAAATTTTTATAAATTTTTCACGGCAAAACGCTAAGACGGGTCTAAGACGGCACGCGGCGAACTTACCGTAGTTAAAGAATGCGTCAGGGTTTTCAGGGATTTTCGTGGTAGTCAGCTTTCTACAGTATATATAGCTATCAGTCCAACTGTGTCAAATTAATTATTGCTTAGTATTTTCATCATAATCAGCTACTTTTTTCCGTGTTTTAGCTGCC
>LS874581.1:98812-147254 GCA_900490955.1 Micoletzkya japonica | reverse complement strand
CCCCCCCCGCGAACCCTTCCCAGTCCTTTGCTCAGCTTCCGCTCACTTGCTTTCTGCGGTCTCACTCAACCCAGATTAAGCTAGCTAAGAAAATAGACCATTCATCTATGTTTATCTCTATTTTGAAGTGAATACCTCCTGACTAACATCATGATCCTCCATAATATCGGTTCCCTCTATGATACAGCCAGCCCACCAGTCTCCGAGTCCCTTAACTCGATTCACCTTTCATTCCCTTCCCCTGTCCAAGTCTAATCATATCGTCTCAAGCGCAGAATTACTTAGATGCTGAGTGACCACTGCATTCTACCTATTATTGTCTCAACCAATCCCCGATTCTCGTAGTCGAAATGTATAGTGCATGCGGATATTGATGAAGGTCCGATTTATCTTCCTGACTCGATAATAACAGCATACCGCTTTGTCTTGTCTGTCATCCCTGTCATCCCTCCACGAGTGTCACAAAACACTTCGTTTCCTCCCGTCTTATCCCCTTCCCCATTCCCACTCCCATAGCGTAATTACTATAGAAGAAGTTTGCCTTCCTGTCGCTATACTATTATCTTCTTCTTTTCCCTCTCATAATATCTCCACTTACAGATGCTGCGTGTGGTATCGTACGTGGATAGAGGATCGTCGCCAGCCTCCCCTTCTTCCCCTTCCCTATCCCCTCATCCCCTCATTCTCCTCCTCCTTCTCTCCTTCATTCCTCTCATTTCATCTGTCAAATGCATCAACCAAATCGACACGAGTAGTTGTGAGTTTCTCAAAATCATGGGGAGCTAGGTAATTGTGAGCTAGATACTTTAATTATTGATCGGAATCAGATCTAGAATGGAATGACTATCCTGAAAGAGCCTCCAATAGATTTCAAACGCGCAATTGTTTCACAATATAAGCAGAACATATTTCAGCAATAACGAATAAATGCGAGGGTACGTACTGCATGTGGAGGGAGAAGAAGGGAATGCTAGTCGAAAGGAATTGTGACGGGAACGCAGCACATCAGGTAGAGGAAAGATACATATTTATTTATAGTATTTAATACAGAATTTTAATAATTCTAATCAATGAAGTTGGTGGATGCTGCAATTTTATCATGCGTAGCAAACAGTGATGCGAAGGAGCTTATAGGAGAAAGTATAGGCTGCAGAATATACAACGTCACAACGGGGTAACGAGGGATAAAACTTATAACCAGGCTTCTATAATAGATACTAAAGCGTGCTTTTAAAGAAATAAAGATTGCTATGACTTTTATATGATAAAATATAATGCAAACTCTGTAATTTATATGATCTATGTAATTCTAAAAGTTATAACATTTGCTAAATAAGTATTCCTGGCAGCTCTCGATCTGTCGCGAAGTGTACGGTCGTATATACTCGAACCTCGAAACGGGACACCAATCCGACTTCTCCCGGGTCTTCTCTCCGACGAAACAACCACTCTCGCACAAGAGGGTTTCCTGGGATAGGGGAGAGGTCAGCTATCCTAGCTTTTCTTATTCTATGATAATGAATCGCTAGCTTTTCGCCTTATATTTCGCCTTAGCGCTTAAACTTTTTCACCTATTCAACTGAATGTTTGAATTCAGACTCTAACCTACCGACGACTCGACGATTCCTTCTACGCGTCCCATCAAAGTTGCATGAATATGGGTGAATACGGTCGTGTGTGCTGTTGTCTTGGTGACTTTTGCAATTCGTCGTCCCTCTACACTGCCCTTCCCTTCACTCTCTTCACCCTCATCTTCCTTCGATTACTGTAGTTACCGTATCCCGTCCCCCCTTCGTCCCTATGCATTCTCTAGTACTTGTCCTCATCTATCTCCCTCTCCCCTCCCATCTCCCATCCAATCGGGTCTTCTCAGTCCATCACAGGTCCTCTTCCATTCTCCCTCATTCCCCTCTCAGACGGGTCTCTAGTATTCCGATAGACCAACATTCAGTGCCACAATCTTGCTTTCATTCCTCCGCCCAACATTTCACTGCTATACACAAATGTGCGACCAATAAACCGTCTAATCTCTTTATGCACGCACTTCTATTCATGTCGGTTTTCCGATAAGAACGACGAAGGTCAAGACGATATTGAGTACCTAAAAGAATCTATCGAGGTTCAGCTCTGATAAACAAATGAGAACGTCTTCGTGAAATATTCAGAATGTGTCTGTGGTACCTGGAAGAAGACCATGGCAATGATGTCTAGTCGATCGAAGATTCGCATCCATTGAGAGGCCATTGCATAGTCGGAGAGGAGGTCGGCCACGTAGAGGGACAGAAGGCGAAGCTGACGGGACAACGGGGTAGGGCTGAAGAACATCTTTTCCTGTTTACAGTTTTTACAGTTTACAGTATTTATTTCAATCTATTTACAGTATTTATTTCAATCTTATTGCGAAGTACTCTTCGTTAGGATGTTTTATGACGTTTTCCAGCCAGAAAACCCATAAAGATATCATATATCATAAAGTTCCTTAGACAAACTTGTCCCCTTCATCCTGTGCAGAAGCATTTCTGGCACGTACACGACTGTCATAGGACTTGCAGAGGAGTACCTGAACGAAGAGAATCTTCTAGTTCTCATGGGAAGACACGATAAATGACCAAAGGACGAGCATACGGCACCGTAGCCACTTTATATGATGAAACAAATCGAATCCGCCAGGATGGGGACTGGAAATTGAACTGACTACGGTTTGTAATGGACTAATGTTTCTAATATGAACGTTGAAAGAGCTGACAGCCGACAGAAACCGGCTGGGCCTCCACTCCCTCGTCGTGGCCCTTTCGTGTAGAAGGGAGAAGATGGCACTGACGAAGGTGGCGAAGGCGCACACTAACTCTTCCACCAACACGAACGTTCCTCAATGTAAATCGTCGGGTGGGACAACGATGTATGTAGAATAGACCGATTCGTCACTTGCAATGCTTCTAATTCTCTCACTTTTGCAACCATCACCCTTTTATTCGGACTTATGACTCTAAAATAGCTCAAATACCTAGCAGCGGAATATGCTTGGACTTGGGCATCGTAGCGGAGAAGGATTCCAGCACGAAAGACATTGACAGGAGCGTCGTGATTCCGAGAGTTACCTCAATTTTATTTCTGAAATTATTGGGGAATATTATTCGAAACCTTCTCATATCGGTATCCCGTGCTCTCAGAAGGCATGAATAGTCCGAAAATGCAGAGAGTCGCACAGAGAAAGGTCGGGACGATGACCACATTGAGGTAGAAACGCCACTTGCGACGGATCTTCACGTTGTAGTGCACCTCACAATTCACTTTTTGTTCTCTTGAGCTTGGTCACGTTACATAAAGAAGAAAAGTATCGCAAACTGACTTCGTCGTAGACCTTTCCATCATCATAAGACGAATCATGGTAGATGGACACATCGATACCCAGCAGATCCCATTCCGTGCTTCCCTTAAGAATCGACATTCCTTGAAGATAATGGTGGTCTAACAAGCACTTAAAGGGACATGTAAGCGACAAACTTTTTGAAACGGAATATGGCAATACTTGTAAAATATGTTTCTTAGACGACAATAAAGATAATAGCGTTTGAAAAATATTTTTAAAAAAATTTGTGGAGCGAGAAATATTTATTTGTTCCGGGAATGCCTCAATGCCATTTGCCTCGTTACTATGCGCTAAACGCAGTAAGACTGCGCCTTGGCTGGGAAACGATTTTTAGGATATCTCGCGAAGTAGAAATTTTTGTGCACTCTGGCTATTTAGGCGATAAACTTTCATATGAAAGGCAATCTTTTTTGACTTCCATGTCCCTTTAAGGAGTAAGGATAGCACTTCATTCCATTATTGTCCAGGAAAAAAAAGGCATTATCTAAACTGACCACGAAGCTTTCAGGATCCGATATGTTGAGAGGACCGACGATGGCAGACATTGCAACCTGATGAAGATATAATGAAGATATTGACTATTTAAAATGTTCCGTCAGTAAGCTCATTCCTACGTTGTCTGCACTATCTTTATACCGCATGGCTATCAGATCGGAAGAAGGAATGAGATGGCGGAACATTTTCCTCTCCCTAGCCACAGTGACATGCTATAAGAAAAGAAACGTTACCTCATCATTCCCATAGGTCCATGAGCCAACTTTGAAGAGACACTCCTGTTCGTCGAACGGAAACTTCTCCACTTGCAGATTACAGGGATTGAGAATAATCTGAATTGCCTCTCAACCACTTCACAGTACACTGAGCGAAATTACCCCAGCTTTACGCCTTATGGGGTAAATTTTTACACCGACTGGCTGGGGTAAATTTGAAATTACCCCAGATGGCTGGTGTAATTTCAAATTTACCCCAGCCAGTCGGTGTAAAATTTACCCCATAAGGCGTAAAGCTGGGGTAATTTCGCTCAGTGTAAATGTATTCCAACCTGGGGAGTCGTCCTTACTATCTGTCCATTGTATCCTACTTTGATCTTTCGTATCGAAGTCGGAATTGGAAAGGACTTGGAAACGGCGGAAAAGATGGTGATATCCGGGAGCCACACCGTCTTTTCGGGAACCTACAATCCTAGAAAAGTGTTTTTAAAAGTTAAAACTTTAAAATGCATAAAACATAAATGATTGGCTTTCCATTTACTATTCAAACGGCGAAATCATGTCACTCTAATCATTGTCGTATTGTCGTCGTCCAAAGCAGGATTCCATCTCAGAACTGGATCGACCCACTCCAATTGCATGTCAGTAAAGAACTTTATGGACTGGTCCAGTTGATCCTCAATCCAATAGATACACTGCTTCATTTGCGATACCACTTACGATTTCCTGTATTCGGAACTGATTGAGAGTAATGACGGCAGTGATATTCGAGTCGACATCTCCCGGTTTGATACTGTTGTTGTAGGTGGCAAAAGCCATATTGAACACTGTATACGGACCTGCTTGCACATCTAAAATAAGAAATTGTGAATTACTCATTTTTCTATTCCTAAAATGTAAACTATCGCCTGATTTCCGAATAATTATTTATGGTATTTTATAATAGTAATCCTCTATCTACAAATGAAAATTACCACGGTAGACGATTACGAGGAGGAGAAATAGCGACATTGTAGTATCGATACTATCGAGTGTCAAAGAGAAGAGAACGAGTGAGAAAAGAGGAAAGGACCCGTCTGGGGATACCTGTCACCATGGACACTGTCAAGTCAGAAGACTTCGAGGGTCGGATATTATGGTTGAGGAGAACGCTCCGTCGTTTGACTCATTCCTATTATATTTACGACAAGAGAGAGCGACGCGGAAGAGAGAAGAGATCATAGGCGAAGTAGGAATGGGGTTTACCGAAGGAACTTTTTTGCCAATAATATCCCCCGATTGGAGATGTCCATGCATCGTCAGAGAAGGCTGTATCGATTTATTCGTCGTATGGACTGTAATCGGGCGAAGAGACGTCCTCTCTTCTCTTCACTTCTTCCTCCTCCCCGTTTTGTTCTGTTCCCGAAGCGAGAGACTCTCCGAGTCTCGATTACTCGCTAGCCACTCCTTCGCGCGCTCCATCATTCCGCTAAATATTAATGATTAAATAAATATTGCGACAATTGAAGCTTCATTACAGTTCTATTTAAAATTCTTGGCTGTTTCCACGAGGACATGGAGAAGGAAGAATAATGATCGCGAACCCTTTTCTTGCAGCGGATGTCTTGTCGACTTTCTTCATACTCCACCATGAACGATGTTCACTCGTCGACTAAAAATGATCAAATTATTTCTAATTCTAAGATTTCAAAATCATACCGGGAACGCATAATCGGCCGGTCTGTACTGAGTGTGGCGCGGTTCATTGGCTGGTTCAAAGTTGCCTTCCGGAAGTGAAGAACGACGGGAGGGAAGAGTGGAGAAGGAGGGGATGTGGGAGAGATGTGGAGGGGTACGGTAGTCAGGGGGAGGGGGAGAGGGTGGGGTATTGGGGTACTGTCGAGAGGGTGGAGGAGGCACGGAGAGTGGAGTCGAAGGCAGCTGAAGGAAGAGCATCTTATCTATTCATTCAACGATTCCTTCTTAGCATTTTTAATGAAAAAACATCTGAATAGTATGTTTTCCTTTTCGTAATCTCTGCATGAAGATATTTCGTCCTTCTTCTTCTCTTCCCTCACAGGTTCCATCTCAGCTTCTTTACTCAGTGATACCGTAGCCTCGGTCGTCGCTTGGGATTGCATTGTGGGAGTAACCGCGATCGTCTGAACCACCTCATTGCACCTACCGTACCCCCCACCAAACTCGATACCGTACCTCTGTTTCTGTCTCTTCGGCTTTCGAAATCGCTTCCGGCGGCTCGTTATCCTAAAAGCCGGATGTCCAAATAATCAATAACTGTGCATTCAACCTCTTTCCGGGGTCCGGGCGGTGACAATGGAACTTCGCTCTGGGCAGTCGCGCTCTTCGCCTTAATTACGGTGCACTTCGAAATTACAGTATACCGCCGCTGTGGGACCAGTTTTCATAGCAATAGTCTGGCGTCTATCAGAACGTTTATAGCATATATCCTTTTAGAAGATTCGCCCACCTGGACTGGAAGGGGTTGTACAAGAGTAGTCTCCCCAGCCACTGCCTCCACTTCTCCTCCTCCTCCTCCTCCTTCCCCTTCCACGACCCCCTCCACCTTCCCTTCTTTATGCATCTTCTGCGTTTCGTCCATTGCATTTCCCTCTGCAAGCCAACCCATATTCTCCATTCTCTCATCTCTTTCCTCACCTTGTATACCGTAGCCTACAGTAACCTCACCAGGGTGTGGTTGTTCGTGAGCGAGTTGCTTGCTCAGAACGTTCTTCAACTGAAACAACGATTCGCCTTCCCTCCCCTTTTCATATTTCAATGAACTTCAACGACCAAACCTTCTTTCCCTTTGACTCAATTCGCATTTCCTCGCGAAGGTCCGTCTAAATTTTTTTATATTTCTATAAATAAAGACATTATATAAATATAAATAAAAAAATTACTTTTTTGTTCTTTCTGAAGACGACGATTGCTCGAATGATAATTGCGAGAAACAGAACGGGAAGCATTCCCGCGAATATGAACAGAACTCGACGTGGAAAACAACAACCTCAAGTTGATCTTTGATCTCTAAACATTGGTCTTTGATCGTTCGAACTTTAATCCTTTGCTCTTGGATCTCGTTTACCTGCGTTTAATAATACTACCATTGTTGATTACTCAGACAGGCATAGGAGAGAGATAGTGAGAGGCGACTGTGTGGAAGGAAGACAGAAGAGTGGAATGAGGGGAGGAATGGGGGTGAGGGAGATCGGGTGGGGAAAAGGCAGATGAGGTAATCTGATACATCCATCTTATTAGCAAGATCTTCTCTTCTATAAGCTCTGGTTCCCGAAAAACCCCGTTATACTATTTTAGAAATTCCATAATTTACTCTTCTATTGCAATAGTTATGCACCTTCAAAAGTGAAAACTGCGGGGAACATGTGAGGAGTGCTATCAATCTCATACACTATTGCTCGTATATCATCATCCACCAAAACTATGGTTCACTCGAAACTGGATACAGCTTCATTGAGCTGGTAAAATGTGCATTATATACAAAACTATAGGTACATAACATATGTATTCCATTGATAATGTTACAGATAACCATAGATGTGTACTCTTGTCTTAAAATCCTTCGCCTCTCTTTTCCTCAGCTCTGAGAGATCTCCGGTCACAACGAGTAGCGTCAACAATAAACAAGACGGGAGAGACGGAGAAGAGGAGAAGAGGAGATGAGGGAAAGAGGAAAAGGAGAGAGAGGCAGAGAGGGAGAGAAATTGGAAGGGAGGGAAGGCAGTGGAAGGGCATTGCCTGCCGTCCCTCGCGTTTCGTCTTTACTCTTTTCCTTGCAAGAACCTCACCCAACTACGTTTCTCACTCTGATTCTCACTGATTTCTCATTAATTCTCCTTCCTTATCTTATCGCTTCACCATCTCCAGAACCAACCCCTTCCCAGTGCAATTCCGTTCAGCTTCTCCTTCTTGGTCGTTCTCTGTGTTCCCCACCCTCGAAACGTGCCCCTGTCCAAGTGTCACTCTGATCATTCGGTTCGCTCGTCTTCCCTTCGATTCCTCTTCTCTCAGAGTAAACATCTCTGAATGAGTCAAGTCCCCCTCATCGATTTCGATGTCTTATCCCTTCTGACTGACCCTTCCCCTCTTCGTTGTGCTTCGTTCTCCCCTCGTTTTCCACCCTCTCCCTAGCTTCTCTCTAGAATGTCCTCGTCCCTCTCTCTACTCTCTCTCAAAACCCTCTCCCCTCTCCCTCCCTCGATAACAATAAACAGCAGTGTCCGCATCTCGTGCAAGCTTCACTCCCACTTTTCATATTTACTTCATATCTCCTATATTTAACTCATGAAATAATGTTAAAAACATTATAGTTATATTTAGTGTGTTTTATTATTGACGAAAAAGTAAAATAAATTCTTCTTCTCTTGCACTCTCTTCATACCACTTCACTGCCATGACTGACGGGACCTCTTCCACAAAGATCTCTTACTTCTGACCAACCCCTATATTCTCCGTTCCCTTCGCTTGTCCCCGTTCCTTCCCTTCTGCCCTTCATACTAATCGCATCGTCAGTCCCTCCACCGAACCATATAAAGACAACTTCAACATGTCAGCGGGCACTGTTGCTCAATTGTGAGTTACCTTTTATCCCTTTTCCCTCATTTTCTTGTTTCCTAATCATATGCTCATATTTAAGGACAACGTTTCACTCGGAAGCTTGGAGAATGGTAAGTAGCAGTAAAATCACTGTGGAATTATGTCCGTGCAATGTAATAGAACGCGAACTATATTAAATTATTGTTGGTATTATATTTGGTCTGCATCTACCAAGACGTTGATAAAACTTTGGTGAACATTAGGTATTTACAAGTATTGAAACCTAACCATGACGTGATATTGCAACTCAGAGTGTGTCTGTGTCATAATTCAGACGCGTGGATAGAGATTCAACAAATCATGCCGAGGATATCGTTGTATATTGCATGACTTTTGCATGACCCGCATGTTAGTTTAGAACGTGTGCTTAGTCCTCCCACGGGCTGTGTCTTTGGCATTTTGGAAGGGTTGATTTGAAAGTGTTCTATCCCATACCCGACCGAGCGGGATAACGCAACTAGCGGAAGTTCAAATCAACTAGAAGTGTGTTTGTTTCGTTAGTGGTTTATGTTGTCTTGTCAAGGGAAACGTGCAAGTTGAGAGGGTATACACAAGGAAGTTAGAGGAGAAGAGGAGGGGGGAGAGAAGAGGGAAAATGAAGAGAGGAATCAGAGGGGACATTCAGGCTGCTACACATCTCGAACACCTAACGAGACTGAATACCAGGGACATACCGAGTATACGAAAGACGGGAATCATTTGTACCATTGGTGAGCATACTGTAGATATCGAGAGAATCACCATGAGCAAGAAAATAATCATCTCATTCGAGGTCCATCATGCAATACAGTAGAAACGATTCGGGAGATGATTATGAACGGAATGAACATTGCGAGGATCAACTGCTCCCATGGAGACAGAGAGGTCAGATTTATATTATACTTATTTACATTATATCTCTTATATTTATATTATATCTCGGAGTTATATCTCTTATATTTATTATATTTATATTATATCTCTTATATTTATATGTTATATTTATGGAGTTATATTTATATTATATCTCGGAGAGATGACAGAAAATGCCTTTAGAAGGGCATGAAAAGCTTGAACAGCTGCAAAGTATCTAATGTTCATAAAACCCTTTCAGTCGCACATTCAAATGATTCGTGCAGTGAAAGAGGCGAGAGAAGCCTTGCCCGATCACTACACAGCTATTGCATTGGATACCAAGGGTCCCGAGATCAGAACTGGGCCTATCGAGGTACGCATTTTGCGTGATTTGAGCCCTTTTTCTATGGCATCGTATAAAGTGACCTATGATATTAGATATATATGTCAAATTTGAAACTGAACTCTTTGCAGGGAGACGGCTTCATTCTTCTGAAAGAGAAAGACAAGTATACAGTAACCATCGATGAGTCGGGAACGAAGCATTGTGAACAGGGCAAGGTGGGAAGGGGAGAGGGATCGAAGCTACCGTAATCTAGCTATTCGTCGACTATCCCTTTCTACTCGATCAACTGAGTCAGGGACAGGATCTCTTCATAGACGACGGCATTCTCTGCTTACGGGTCAGCTTTTCATGGTATAATATATTTTCGCAAATATGTAAATCATGAATTATTCGCTAACCGCTGTTTCGTATTATCCCATAGAAAATGGAAATACATTGAAGGTAGACTCGAAATCGACGGATTCACTGGAATGCCGTGTGGTGACTGGAGGAAAATTGTATGGCAAGAAAGGTATTTACCTAGTCCTCCCATGTTTTAAACCCTTCCATCTTCTCAACAGATAACTGATTGCAAGTGTTGCTTTCAGGAGTGAACCTTCCCTCAGTTCGCATTCGACTCCCGATCATTTCCCCCAAAGACATCGAAGACCTTCAATTGGCCATGGATGAGGGAGTTGACATGATATTCCTATCCTATGTCAGGAACGCCCTTGAAGTCGGCCAAGTTAGGAAAGCTCTCGAGAAGAGGTAATACAGCATCCACTGCTTTAGAAATTGTTTCAAGAAAATTTCGTGAACAATTAATCTTTTGCAGTCGAAAAAGAATCCTGATCATCTCCAAGTTTGAGAACGAAGATTCGTTGACGAATATGGAGGAGTTGATCACTTCATCGGATGGAGTAATCATAGCCAGAGGGCCTCTCGGGGTAGAGACACCCAGTGCCAAGGTCGCTGTTGTTCAGAAGGTATTGTTTATTACTTTTCACTCCTACAAATCGAGAATACGACTTATTATTTATAGAACACTTGAAACATATTACGATCTACTATGATCGTAATATGGACGCCATTCCAGATCATAGTCTCCAAGTGCAATCTGAATGGAAAACCGGTCATCGTCGCAACTCAAATGCTCGAGAGTATGGTCACGAATCCGAGAGCTACACGTGCAGAATGTGAGCATTTGCCATTTACTTACGCCAAACCCGGTTGATCTAGGACGCACAAATCAGACCGACTATATAAGCAATGTGCCTATTCGTCAGGTCGAGAGGTCCGGAGCCGCTTGGTTATTATGTGTTCTGAACGCCGAGCGGCGATGCTTGACCCTCACTTTTTGCCTCTATCAAGTCTTTGTTGAAGAATAAATAAGATTGTGAGCAATTTATTATTAGTAAGGAGAAAGCCTTGTGATTGCTCTCTTCTAGGCAGCGACGTAGCCAATGCAGTACTGGACGGTGCGGACTGTCTCATGTTGAGTGCCGAGACCGCGAGCGGACACAATCCCATTCAGGCTGTCAGGGTCATGCATGCGGTGAGTGACATACTTCAGCCTATCCATATTCATCCTACTGGGTATTTTCCAATTAAAGCAATAAGCAAACATTGCGTCCTCTAGAAAAGCTCAAAGGCATACTGTGCAGGCCAACATCTTCAGATCTGTGCCGAGGCCGAGACTGCGTACTACAGAAAGTGGCTAATGCAGGTTATTCTTCTTTATCGTACTCACGAAAGACGTTTGGCAAAACTACAGTAATCCACCAATCCGTTCAGGACCTGCGTCGATTCAAGAAGTCCGTGACCAATTTGGAGGCAATCGCAGCTGCCGCATCGACTGCAGTTACCAATATTCACGCTTCGGCCATCGTTCTCGTGACTACGAGTGGACGGTGAGAGTACGGTAGGGGTACTGTAGACCAACTGAGGGTGCTGAAGGGTTCCGAGGGGTACTGTATTATATTGATGGATGCTTTAGAAGGCTGTAGGGATACTGTAGGGTACTGAAGGATGGTTTAATGACTGTAGGGTAGTGTTGTATCACCAGCACTTGTGATTGTGAATGCAGAAAAATATAAAATGTATGAGTTAGCACAATGTTGATGTGACGACTTTTGGAGTTACTATATTTAGATAACGATAATTGGTATAATCTAGCCTTGATTCAGCTCAGCGGAAGTGTGTGCCCAGTTCCGTCCCCCCGTTCCCATCATTGCTCTGTGCTGCAAACGACACATTGCCCGCCAATTGCACCTCTTCAGGGGAATTCTTCCCTTCTATTTCGAAGGTCAGTCCCCGTTCGCATTGCCATGTATCTGTTATCCGTTCCCATAGCTGTCTCATCTGTTTAGCGAAAGTTTTTTCAACCTACGAAAATGATAAAGAGCAAATTTTAGATAGCGACTTCGTGCAAGAAATGGATAAGATTGAAGAGATGCTGGGAATGGGAATTGAAAAAGGTCAGGAAAAAAAGTAATCTATATCTCTGACGGTAACGCTAACCGTATATTTATCTAGATAAGTACTTGGGAAATAAAATGAAGTGAAAAAGGTCCAGAAATACCGTTCAAGAAGAAAGGGTTTCCTCTGATGGTAAGCAATTAGCAAACCGCGCTTCACACCATTGCTGCTGTTTGCCAGAGCGGCTAATTCTCTCAACGTGAATAATTCAATTGTATTTCCGTTAAGTCTCGCAATCCCACTAAACTTCCGTTACCACTTACAATTAGCAGTGTGCAGGATCGCAGTATTCTCTAATCTCTGAATTCATGGATATTTTAAGAACAAACAAAGATGCTTGATAGCTGTTTACAACAGCAAATATTGTAGTATTTTTTCGAATATTTGTTTATTCTCCTAACAATTTCTGCAGGGAAACGTCGTGGGTTCATCCGAAGTGCAGACCCCGTTGTTCTTATCACGGGATGGCCTGGAGGTACGTGTGCAGGGGGAATAACAAGTGAAGGAGGGGGGAGAAGGGTAGGGGAGAGAGGTAAAACGGACTACGAGGTAAATGGGAGAGATAGATCACACGGAAGAGGAAGATGTATTTATGCGAAGGAAGAGAGAGAGAGATCAAAGGGTCCTCGTTCCATTCCTTCCCTTCAGATAAACTCTCCTTCCATTCGATGATGCAAGTTGTCTATGCCAAGTGATCTTCTACATTTACTGCGAAGAAGCTGTAATATTTCGCTACGAATGTTTTTATTTTCCCGTCATTTTCGTGAGAAGATTGTTGCCGCTGCAAAAAGTATTCGTTAGTGCATTTCCTCGTTTTCCCCATGTGAACCTATCCTAAATGTCGGGGAATGCCCGAGTTGACAAATATCTACTTGCATGTTCATAGTTATGATGGTGCTATGAGTGTTGTTGTCTCTGTGAGATTGTAACTCATGAACTTTGTTTATCCTATGATATTGTATCTCTAGAGGATCTCTGTAGTTTCCTTTCCTCGTTGTCTCTAATCACCTCATTGTTATGTCGGCAGGATGAAGATTTCCCTTCATTCCGCTCACTTAATCTTCTCCTTCCACTCACAATCAACAACAATACTTGACTAGTGCAGCTTCGACTCATCGACACACAGGAAATTGAAGGGCTGAGGATGGGTAGAGGAAGGGAATAAAGGGAAGGGAAAGGGGAGGAGAGGAAAGAGTGGGAGGAGGTGATAGTACACAGCAGTTACAGCAGTGAATTTAGAAAAGTACATTTTGAGCAGTATCGCGTTTCCTGATAGGTCGTTTGATATAACCGAATATACCATTCGGAGCCCCAAGTGCCCAGGAACATGGAAAAACTGGTAATTAGATCCGAAAAAACTCATTTAGAAAAGGTATTCAATTAAAACCGAAATTTCTTGATACTGGAGCGTAATTGTTATGTAGTACATATGGAATAAGAAGAAGTCATAGTATATTTCAAAAATGTGATATTAAATATAAAAAAGAGAAAAAAGAAAAAAAAGAAGTCCGTCGTCGTTTCGCATAAGGGAACAGCAGCGAGGAAAGACAATGACGAATAAAGCCTTTACTTACTTGGAGATTAATCATGCCGTTGAATGATCGTCGTTCGCTGCATTTTTCTCATCTCATCAGAAAGAAAAGTAAGTTGGTCGTCAGAAGAATTGCTTCTTTCCTTTCAATAGATTTCTGCGGGTTGATTCAATAGACATGAAAAGTGAGCTAAAAGCCTACGTGTTTTCATCATCTGATCTCTCTCCCCTCATTCCTCGTCCCTCCTTCTTATCTCTCCAAGCTGTCGTTCTTGTGTCCCTCAGTGTCAGTCTGATCACCTGACCAGGCATCCCTCTCCCTCCTCGTTCCTCTCTCTAACCTCTCTTCCCTCATTCACCTCCTCCTCACTAAACCTCTACTGCTCCTTATCACTTCCCACCACTTTCATGTCCCTTACACGTTAGTTCTTTGCTGGACGGACCCTGTGTACTGTACTACATTTATTCTACTCTTACACACTATTCTCTCCTTTTATTTACTTACCTCACCTCTTATATCCATAATATGTATGTTTCACACTCTCAATATTTATCATCTCCGATTTAGATTTCTCTTCTACTTTGTAACACAAATTGTTTGCAACACACATTTTTATTGTATACCATGCACATAAACTACCCGACCCCATGTCCCTCCATTCAATTGCACTCTTCCCCCAATCCCCACAGTTCCCCCTAGCAACCCTACCATTCCCAACCCTCTTGTCCATTTCTTGCTCTCTTCTTCCTCCTCCTTCCCCTTCATTCCTTCCATACTGCATCTCCCCTCTTCATTTCACTAAGCCCCGCCCCCTTTTCTCCTTCGGAATAGACTGCATATGATGGTCTGTGAGGTGCTCACTACGTAGTAGTATCCCCCACCCTCGTCCCTCTCCCATCCCCCTTCTCCTCCATCCATCTCCCCTACCGTACCCCTCTCCCCTCTCTACCCCACCCTCGATGGGTTGTGCAGCGTCCTCAGACCGTTCCCCTCCCAATACTCCCTATCGCCCTCATTCTCGACCTCCCATCGCGACTCACGGTATGACGGAGAAAAGATGGACACTCGTCAATCCGCAAATCTCTCATTTTGACAAATGTATCCCGGAATAGTCTTCTATAGATCTACAATAGGACTTCCGTTACTGTCTATCAAACATTCTTCATAAAATGAATAAAATATTTGTCCAACATCATGAATCTTCGGATTGATATATGGCTTTGTTAGATGATACTCAAGCTTTCCTTTCACTTCCACTCACTCATTACTCATTTCCCAGTCCCCTTTCCATCTTAATTAAGACTCGTCTTTCATATTCCCATTCACCTCACAACCTAATCAGTGTCCGTCCATCTGAACCCCTTCCAATGGACAATTCTTCCCTCTCTTTACTGTTTGACTGTCTGTCCCCCTCTCTCAGTCTGTCTGTGTGTTCCTCTCGTCGACAATTATAGTAGAAGCCCCCCTTCGGTCTTCTGTTCACAATACAGCCTCAGGACACAACAATACCCCCTGGCAGAATAGCCATACAAATGCATAGTAGTCCTTCCAGAGTCTTTGTTTGACCGAGCGTCATTATCCATGTATGTGCACTTCTAGAGGTCTAGATATTGCAAGTGAATGGCATAAACAAGATAGTGGGTGAGCAAGTGAATTGCAGGCTACCACCCTCACCACGCTCACGGTCATGGGGTCGACTCGATGTCTTACGGTCTTATGCATCGCCATGCTGGTCTGTGGGTTGGCAAGTGGGAGAAGTGAGTGGGGAACCGGGGGATGGGGGAGATTACGGGGAAGTGGAGAAGGACTAAGCACATTCTAGTACAGTAAACGATAAGTGAGATGATTCATACGCATAGCTCTTTTAATGAGATAGGAGATAAGTTGGATAGTTATGAGCGACGCTTGTGAAGAGAAGCACGCAGACCTGATCTTTCGTTGTGCTGAGATTAGAGTGGAGTGAACTCTCTTCTGAAAGGGAACCGAATAATTGAAGGCAACGGACGGGAGCAAAGTCGCATTCGGATGGAACCTTTCCCGTATCCAGAAGGCTCGGAGGTGAGGGGGAGGGGAGTAGAGGGGTGGGGGAGCGGAAAGGGGGAATACCCTCTTCGAGGGGGTATTAATGGGAGAACGCCTACTCAAAAGTCTAGAGGAGGGCTAATTGTTCCTATGTACTTCGTATCCTATCAAGAATGATAATTTAGCAAGTGGTATCTCCATCGTTGGTTGTATAGCCATATATCTCCATTCCCATAATTCCCTTGTACTTCTCCCCCCTCCTTCTCCTAAGAGGTTATCTCATCCCTCTCAACTCTTCCTATGATGAATCGGTCTTCCCTCGAGAGACTTATCCTCAATATCTTCCTTCCTGCTCATTCTCCATTTCATCTCTTCGTCCTCTTTACCCCTCCCCGTCACCCCACTCCTTCTCTTTCCCTCCCTCCCTTCTCTCCCCCCTCTCTTTTCCCTCTTTCCCTCTCCTTATTCCCTCCGAAGTACTCGAAAGTCTTGATGTCAAAGAGTCATTGAACGAGAAGAAACGACTAGTCGCATTTCCCGTATTGGATGGAGGAATGTGCAAGGGAGATTAGAGGGAAAGAGAAGAACACACACAGACAATTCAACGGGCAGACAAACCGACTTACATAGGGCCTTTAATGAATTAGAAAAGGAACACACAGACACTTCTTACGGACTCACATACAGACACAAGAGAGGACATGTGCCTGGGGGCATAGTGAGACTAAGCCCCTCAGGACACCTTCGAACCAACCACTCCAATCATCACAAAGACCCTCTCTGCGGAATGAGAAACGTGATTCCAATTAGTGGCTTTCGCTGTAAGCGCGGGTGCTAAAAGAGTACTTTGAGCACGCTTCCTTTGCGTAATGACTGAATGCATCACGCACATCTTTGAGCGTCAAAGTGTTCCGAAATGAGATATAAAGAGAGAAAAGCAGTCGCTGACGCCCTTATTAATGCATTCCCCACAAGTTGGCCAATCTTCAAAGACGTGTGTCTACTCTGATATTCGTTAGTCCTTCCTTCTGTCTCGAGGGAAAGGTGTGAAGTGTGGATGTTGTGTGTAATCCGATCCACTTCGCTCATTAATCTCCCCTTCCTATTCTCGAGTCTACGAGGGAATCGAGAGATGAAGGTGCCTCTTGCAGGAATCTGTCATGGACATCGAAGACGACACTTCTGAAGAGAATCCACTCCAAGCCGTCCTCAACAAGATCAAGTCAGACTAGGGAGATATAAAATCGTTTCCGAAAATATATTACAAAAATCGTATTATAAATCGTATTAGTGAATCTTTAGCTAAAAATATTATAATAAACAATAAGATTGGAGTATAACCGTCCAACGGAATGGCATCAATCACCGGTCTCTCTTTTTGCTTTATTACAATGCCGAAAATAACCGAGGATATATCCATCCTATAGGATGAGAAGGGGAGACATAATATGGGTGTGCAAGAGACAAGGGAAGGGATATCCCGAGAGGGAATGATTATCTTCTATTTCCCCCTTCAGACTACGTCTTCGCACTGAAGATATACTGGCTAACCTCAAAGAACATATCAAACCGAAGGACAAGGGAACCTTCGAACGGTTCACTTATTTCGTGAGAAAGTGAGTTGAATTGGCCCCCAGGGCGTAATCTGGGAAAGACGCACATTTCATGCAATAAATCTCGCTGGAAGCGATGATATTTATGGCAGTCGAACTGAGTGGTGTTTAGTGTAAACGAAAGATGAGGAAGTTACCGCGTAGATACAGTGAACAGCAGGAAACGACAGATTAGACGGGAAAAATAGAGGGGAAACGGGGAGACGGGAGAGATTCCCTCTATTGCAGTTACGATAAGATTTACACGGCCAAGCGGGATGCATTGTACCGATTCAAGGTTTGTATGCCGAGAACTGGGGGATATTTTGGGGTTGTAGGAAGAAGCTGACTTCATCCTGAACGTTCTGAAAGATTTAGCAAACATAGCCACATACTAGCGTTTCAGTTAGTCAAATTGAATTGATTATCAATTTCCAGGTGTACACTCGCAATCTGAAGCTGGCTCGTATATGGCAAAACCAGGAGCAGGTATTTTATTTTTTTGCAAAACCATGTCTTGAGAACCTTAAAATGAGATAGTTATAAATACCTTTCCCTTCAGGGAACCGCAGTCTACGGCGAAACGAAATTCTCCGATATGACACCGGCTGAATTCCGAGAGGTTGGTAACGCTATTTGTTTGGTCCGTGCGTAACCTGATTACGGTCTGTCTCGATATATTGCAATGCACATTTCAGACGTACCTTCCGTACAAATGGCAGGAGCCCATTCATCAGCCGGAGCAGATCAGAGACGTCGAGGATTGGGGACTCAGTGGGGATGATGTACCCGACTCGTTCGATTGGAGAACCAACGGAGCTGTGACTTCGGTCAAGGATCAAGGTACGCTTAGTTCGTGATCTGTGAAAGCTGTGAAAGTGAATTGCTGCCAATGTAACGGGTTCCCCTGTCCTATGAAATTGAGGAATAAGACTGTTAGTATCCTGACAATGAGTCTCATTGTGAGAGCTATCCAGTCATGCCACAAATTGTATATCTGGTAAATACCCTATATTGTATATCTGGTAAATACCTATACCAGGTACCTATAGAATGGTTCTTTAAGGAGCGTGCGGTAGTTGCTGGGCTTTCTCCACTACAGGCAATGTAGAGGGCGCGTGGTTCATCGCGAAGGTACGCACAATTTATACCCTTCAGTTTCGTTGATTTAGATATATATAATGTGAATAGGTACACATCTTCATTTCTCTGCGTTATTCACTGAAATCCAAGGGAGCTCTATCACAAAACATTGGAATCCGTTTCTACAATCTCCTGATTCTGTTCAACACCTATCCCTCCCCTATCCATCCCCTTCTTATTCCGTTGTTTGTTCCTATTCTCTAGTTTGCAGAAGAAGCTGGTGTCGTTGTCTGAACAGGAACTGGTCGATTGCGATTCCCTCGATCAAGGATGTAATGGGGGACTGCCCAGCAATGCATACACGTATGTCACTATATTATTGGAGATACATATGTAGATAGATAGATAAGCCGTCCTGAATATGATACGGTAATCATAGACACAAACCTCTGAATTAGAGGATTAAAACGGTTCCTTTTGATGCTTATGTTTCACACATCATTTATAACCGCAACGGGTCTGACCACCATAAACAAAGAAACATATCGTCGAAAAGTAGCCGATTTTAAACCTCTACTCTGAATCCTAGGAAGGCACGAAAAGTGAAAAAAGAAGATTTCAGCGAGATCATAAAGCTGGGAGGTCTGGAGACGGAGACTGCTTATCCCTACCACTCCAAGGTACCCCGTTGTCTACCCATTCACTCTATCCATCCCTTCAGGACGAAAAGTGTCACATAGTCAAGTCGAAGATGGCCGTCTACATCAACAGTTCAGTTACTCTTCCCAAGGACGAGGAGCAAATGAAAGTGTGGCTGGCCACCAAGGGACCCATCTCTATTGGTCAGCATCATTCACACTTTAGCTCGGCTCAAATTAACCCCTACAAGTTACTCTAACGATCCCATAACCGATAGATAGCAGAATGATCAAACAAAACCAAATAATAGCCTTTATACAGCATACCCATAAACCTCAAATGTACAATACTCGTAGAGGAAAAGCAAAGGGAAAGTAAATAATACACAGTACCAGTAGGGGATATTGAACCCATTGCGTGACGTCATTCAATCAAATACCATCAAACTGGCTGCCCTTTCCGAATACATTGCAAGTCTTGCCGACCTACCGTAATCCCTCTTGGGCTTACGGGTTACGGTATGCTTGATCCGTTGAGGAACCGAGAAGGGGAGGCTGAAGGGATAAATTATATATGAATTCTAAGGAAGGGATTTGCTATGGATGGAGGAGACGTGAGGGGAACGGGATAAGAGAAAGAGGGTAAACAAGGGGAGGAGAGGTGCCACTTACCGTTTGTTATTGTTATTGCTATTGTACAAATCATCGGCTGGAGTCAGTAGGAATATGACCAATTCGTGCTGGAGACGCTGTAGAAGCCATGCGAGAGATTGAAGGACGTGCAGGACGAATTGGCACGTGGCTGGAAGGGGGGATGTAGAGGAATCACGGGAATATAGTAGATCTGTCAGTAAATCTACCTGAATATCAGGCGAGAGACTGGGCAAAAGCGAGAGAATTAGACGCATTTTGGAGTCGAAGAAGCTGACGGACCGCTTTATTCTAATAAGCTATGAATGTAGACTAGGGATAAGCTTGTCTACAGAAGAAAAGAGTCTAGGCTGACAAGAAATGATAAGCGATCTGTTGGGAAAGACGAATAGAAAGCATGGAGAGCAAACGGTTGCGCATCTCTAGAGAGCGGAGGAAAACATTCTCAATATCACTTACATTCCCTCCGTTTGTTCTGCTTTTTGATTGCCGCAGGGGACGACGAAGGGTTCATGTTGTAGCGAAGACAAAGGGGCTTCGTCGTGAATCTGACAAGATTCAGCCGCATAGACTAGCTATCTCTAACTGAAGGAGAGGGCAACGGGGAGGCAAGGGGGAGATACTACTTTTTGTACTACCGTGAGACTCTCTTCGAGTACCTGGGAAATACATTGAGATGGAACACTTCGTAATGGAGACTCTCCGAGTGTTCTGTTTTGTTGCGCTAGTCCAGACCAATCTCATTGAGACTAACTAAGCAGCTCCCGCGCAATTTCATCAACCTCTTATGCATACTGACTGCATACTCTCTCTTACATAGATGAACTTGCATACTCTCTCTTATCGTAGATATAAGAGGGATATGTAAATGGCTTTTAAAGGGACATGGAAGCCAAAAAAGATTGGCTTTCATATGAAAGTTTATCGCCTAAATAATATAAAAACCAAAATCAGAGTGCACAAAAATGTCTACTTCGCGAGATATCCTAAAAATCGTTTCCCAGCCAAGGCGCAGTCTTACTGCGCTTAGCGCATAGTAACGAGGCAAATGGCATCGAGCTATTCCCGGAACAAATAAATATTTCTCGCTCCAGAAATTTTTTAAAAATATTTTTCAAAGGCTATTGTGTTTATTATCGTCTAAGAAACATATTTTACAAGTATAACCATTTTCGGTTTCAAAAAATTTCTCGCTTCCATGTCCCTTTAAGATTCTCTATGGCATAAGTGATCTGACATGCCCCTTAAAAGATATTTATAATCTGTGTCCTTCAAATGCAAGAGGAAATTCTTTCAAGATATGCTATCCCGTTCCCTGTACTACTCAGAGGGTACCCTCTTTTGCCATACGAACAGCAAAAAAATTAAATGAAGTCTTTAAGAAATTAAGAAATTGAAACTACCGATCACCTATTCCGATTATGTAAAATTAATATGAGCCACATGAGTGAAGTCATTGCGGTTGATTGACCAATGTCCACTTTGACCCCGACCACGTCCTCCCAGGATATTTGGTGCTGAACGTGCGATCGAAGACAATGCGGATGATTCGCATCAGACAAATAGAAAAGTGGAAGGATGAGGGGGGGGAGGTGAGATAACGGGATAAAAGTTCATCACGTGAATGGCTAAATATATCTACACGCCGAGATCTTTTAGAGCTTATCAAAGCAGAAGTTGGGCAAACTTTGACGGGGCTCCTACCACTTTTTGTGAATACCGTAACCTTTATCAAAAGTGAAGCCACTTGAGTTCACTTTACGAAGGTTAGATAGGAAGAACTTGGAGGGAATTATAAAACCAGGGAGTCATTTGATCCGCTTGGACAAACTCAGTAAACCTACGTAAATGATATCGGGTGTAGGATTTCAGAATTCCGAACATACCAAATGAATTATTAGCTTACAGAATTTACTACACGCGTTTTAGAACGTGCATTGAGCAATCAACAATGGGAAAGGCATTGCGATTCTCAGGTGTATGGATAATTCCTAACCCTATTGCGATCTGGGAATATTCACAAACATATTCAAACAGTTTATTGCTAGACTTTGAAAAAGAGTCCCCACAATACCCGTTGAAATTCATTTGGTAGCTGTAAGGAAAACAATTATGTGAAGCAATTTGACCCTATCAAAGGGAGGGGAATGGGGTGATATTAGGAGTTATCACTATCATAAAAGGGTCGCTTACCTTAGTGGCTTAACCGCATCCTTAGCCGACGAGTTTCTGTTGTTGAACCTGGCAGGAGCACGAGGGGACATGGTGAAGGAGATTGAATGATAAGAAGGGGATATCGAGATACGAAGGGGGAGGAGAGGATATCCCTCTGTTTGCATTAGACAATCATCGATGACGTGTCTGGGGGGAGAAGTATACAAATAGGGGAGGGTCGATTAATCATCGGAGGGCGGGACTACCCCCTCAGGGGACCTTTGTCTAGCCCCGGGGCTTGTCCCCTTCTTTCAATCTCGCTTCTGCGAATTCCATTGAGCAAGCATGGCGCAGCTGAACTGGGGCTGTTTCATGTGAAAGGGATGGAATGGAATTATGGACGAGGTTGAGGAGATAGATACTGTGTGGGCACAAGAGCAGCGAATTTACATGTGTTTATCAGTAGACGACTGTCTATTTTCCGACGACGTACGAGGGGTAATAGTAAGAGTAGGGGTAGTAAGAGTACGTTCCGTAGTACGGGTACTGAAAGAGTACGGTAGTAGTGCGGTAGATGGGGTGGATAGGGTACGGTAGAATAAGTGGAGATACTCACGTAGGCGTACTGGGCAACCGACTCCTGGATGAGAAGGCAAGCGAAGACGAGAGCAAGGAGGACGAGGCTGAATGGGGGATAGGGGGGTACGGTAGGATGAGGGAGAAGGGTACGGTAGGGGATAACGGTAGGAGTAGAGGAGAGGTTACGGTAATACACATGGTAAAATATTAGGAGTAGATGCTAAGAGACTAGGGGAGGAGGAGATGAGTTAACTTACAAGGAGTTCATGTTGAAGTGTAGTTGAGGAGACTGCTGCTCTTGCCCTTCCCACCCCAACTCTGCTTATATACTTCTCGCTCCTATGAACATCTCGCACCGAGAATAAGCATGCACAGTACATAGAGTGGAGAGAGTTAAGGGGAGAGACAACGGAGGAATAGGAGAAGAGGGAACAGGGATAAGCTGCCAAGTTGCCGGAAATATGGGCAAACAGAACCCAAGCTCAGGATGAGTAATAATAACGACGAGTCGTGTAGTGTGGTGTTCCAAACAGCACGCTACCACCAACACTTCGGTCTTGTCTAATAAGATTATGGCGATTTGGAAAATTCTTACTGAACTGTACAACATCACACAATAATCCCAAAATGAAAAGTCGTAATTTTCTCGTCTGTTCCTTACTGATTACTGTGTTCCAGGAGTCAATGCCAACCCGCTACAGTTCTACCGTCACGGAATCTCATATCCTTTCAAGGTGCTGCAATCAACTAATCAAACAGATAGATTAAATAAGGACTCAATAATTGTTCTTTGTAGATCTTCTGTGAGCCCTTCATGCTCGATCACGGAGTTCTGATCGTTGGATACGGTCAGGAGGGAAAGAAGCCGTACTGGATCATCAAGAACAGTTGGGGTCCCAGCTGGGGAGAACAGGGATACTACCGGTCAGTACCGTACTCTTTCGACCACACAATAACAGTCGTGAAAACCTCCTTCTTATACGTCTACAATACAGTAACTCTGAAATTACCGTATCCCTTTGCAGCCTGTACCGCGGCAACAATGTGTGCGGAGTAACGGAGATGGCCACGAGTGCTATCGTGAACTGAACAGCTCCCAACCGTAACCCTCACAATGTAAAGTGCTTTGTTGTATCATATATCGGTTGTTCTCAATCTATTGCCTCTTCAATCTTGCTCATAACTGTACAATAAATGCCTTCACACTCAAAGTTCTCCAAAACGCGCGAGAAACACGCTGCACTGACTCAAACAGAGAAGTGTCTTCACTAGTAAATACCCTCTCCTCCCCCTCACTTACTCATCCAGCCCTCTCCTCTTTCCCTTCACTCTCCCTCCCCGTCCCTTTCCCCTTTAGTAGATTACTAATGCATTACTGGCTACGTGCTTGTAGTAAGTAGAACATTCTAGAACGCTGGTCTACCGTAATCCTAATCTCTAAGGTACACACAATCCTACAATCCTTCCAAACTCGCTCTTCCAAACGTTGCAACTCCCTCACCAACTGGCAAGATTAAAGTTCATATCTCTAACATATCTACAATCTCAACAGAATTTAACGGAATGTATCAATTATGTCCTAAGGATATCTCTACTACCTCCGTATTCTCTACCGTAATCCTTTCGATATCCTCATATCTTGAACTTCTTTACGGCCTCTTCTGAGACCATTTTAGCTATGGCAAGAGAGGAAGTGGCACCGGGCGAGGGAGCATTGCGGACGTGCAAAACTCTGAAGATTACTTTGTTCAGGCAAGATTGTTGAGATCCAACAATCGTGGATCAAATACTCTAAAGAAAACAATAAGAGATG
This sequence comes from Micoletzkya japonica, assembly GCA_900490955.1. NCBI lineage: Eukaryota > Metazoa > Nematoda > Chromadorea > Rhabditida > Diplogasteridae > Micoletzkya > Micoletzkya japonica. The sequence goes on along the minus strand of LS874581.1, from coordinate 122,859 downwards.
GCATGGTACTGACTACAAAATCTTTCAACTATAACCTATCGCTTTCTAAAAACAGAGATGATAACAAAAGATTCTTAAACGGAAGCCAAGAGTTGGCATACCTTGATCCCAATTTCCCCTCTCCCCCGTCGAAAACGAAATCATCAACGAGATTTCCTTCTGAATCCATCGCTTGAGCTCGCACTCCCGAGGGTCCCCTTAAGGGGTACTGTAGGCATACGGTATCACTTGACTGTCAATCATCGTTATGTGGCAAACAAGCAAACGCATGAACAAAGTCGCGCAATTAATGCTTCATAAGTATGCTTCACAAAGGATATTTAAAACCGCCACTCTTGACTAAAGACGTCAAATAACGTAGAAGATAGCAAAACTGCTAATAATCTATGACCGGAAGAGGGTAATCATACCGTACCTTGTGACGTCATTGACACTCAATTCGGGAATGAACCGCTGTAGTTGCTTCACCTCAATCGGCACACTTTTCATAGTACTGTAATTACTATACAATTGACTTCTTGTCAGCTACCAATTCCTCATACCCCTTCGTCCACACGGTCCTCAGCCATTACAAAAAGTTATCGACAGACCCCGCCCACGTATGCTCATGTCACACTTCATCACCATCACGAAAAGAGAAGGTAGAGTATCCTACAGTATACCTGTGCGGCAATGTAGATTCCCCTGTACATTTCCTTGACTCCGAATGACAGATACTTCCCGACCAATTTGTGCATTCCCCTAAACAACAACACTCAATCCTTTGACATCACCTTACTATATATTTCGAATAAGAAAATTAAAGTTTTAAAAATTTAAAAAAATTAAATCTGAATAAAGCATACTTGTAACTCAAAGCATCGAAGAGGTCCTTGGCCGACCATTGAAAGTACCTGCAATTACAGTAGTCGATTACAGTACCCCCATCATAGCTCATGTATCGTCTTTCCCTTCTAAGATGCCTTCCCCCTTAAAGGTCTACCCACTCACCCGTAACCCTCCCTCTTATACGCGAGTACGGCATTCGGTCCGAGCCACACATCTCCGTTCATGCGAGGGGTGAAATGGACTCCGAGGAAGGGAAAGCGGGGATCGGGCACCTGGGGATAGAGTACACTTGTCACTTTAGATGTACTACGACATCAAAAGGACAAAAAGCTATCCACATATAAGGTAGTGCATTCCTTTAATCGCAACAATCTTCCGCGGGAAATTACGAAATGTTTGGTGTGCGGTTTATCAGCTACGGTAATTGCAATCCATCGTGTGTTTGTTCTCAACTGGCATATCGACTATATCGAAAAGGAACTTCGCATGCTCTAATTCAGCTGACCGAATGCAATATTCATGGAATAGTAAGAATAGCGCCTGCACACATCTCGTGATCCATGGAAAATCCAATTACCGTTTCATCAAAGTTTCGTCTTTTCCTCGAGGCGAACGTGGATATACCTACTTATGGATGGGCAGACTCATGACTATGAATAGCGAAGAAGATTATTTGAGAGGAGGGACTGAAGAAATGTTCAGAGGGGAAGTAACAGGTATCGGAAGAGATGCATACAATTTTCAAATATGTTTCAAGCTCGACATGAATAGCTAAGCAAGAAAGAGAAACGCTAGTTCTCTCTGTTGCCGCGGCGGACGGTCGGTTCTCCTTCCTCTCTCGTCTTTCACCCCCATCTCCGCCATATTCCATCAAGAACTCAGATGAAGAATTCCTCTTTTCACCTTGGCAAGTGAGGGCGGTATGTTGGCCATCGTCTCTTTTCTTCGTCTCTCCCCTTTCTGTCGCGGCTGCCCTACCCCATAGTGAAGATTTTGAAGTGAAGCTTTTTGTCCCCACTCCCACCCCCGTGATATCCTTCTTCATCCCCCCTGCCGCACACCGTAAGGTGTAATGATAAAGATAAAGATAAAAGTTGCTTGAATACGCTCAACGAACGCCCATAGCTCGATTACATTCTATATACGAGAGAGCGGAGAAGAATGAAGAGAAACAGATATGGAGATTATGAGAAGCACTATTTAGGTGCATTATAGCTACGTCTACTAAAGCTCTAATACCTTACACAGCCCCATTCAACTTACGGGGTAGATGTTCGTCTTGACAATATGTCTCTTCTCTGGCTTCAACAGTAGATATTCCCCCCGGAAGGGAACGATCTTCGGGTCGACGCTACAACCTGAGATGACGGAGGTTAATGAAGGGAATGCTAGGAGGGGAATAGTGGAAGAGAACCATCAAATGGGTTAATCTTTTCCTAAAAGCGGTCAAAAGTTGAGTTATCGAGACAAGAAAAGAAGAAGATAAGCAATACCTGAGAGGGCTGCTACCCGATCAGCGTGGAGGCCTGCACAAGTTATCACGTATTTGGCACGAAGCGGAGTCTGAGACCAACTAGTTCACGATAGCTACTTATTCATAGATGTTGCAATGTTAATGTTCAGCGTAGTAAGAATAAAAATCGTACAGATGAGAAGGAACCTCTTCTACAGTATCCCTACAGTAACCCGAAGGACTCACGTATTTCGCAGAGGATCGTACGGTCACCGGAAAGTCGTTAGTCGCTGCGTCGAAATCGAATGCTTCGAGGGGATAATCGATGTACACTTTGCCACCTGAACACTATCTTCAATGTAGTCTATTAGTCGCAATCGGCTAATATCGTGCTAGTATCCATCACTTGATAGGATCGGAGATAACATAGTGCATTACAAGATAGACAAGCCATTGAAAAGCTTGCTGGCCCTTTGCCAGACAACAAGTCTGACCACTCTTCTGCAAGTCATCAGCATACGATTTCGTCACTACGCCCCAGTCGACGATTCCCGTGTGAGGAGACCACAGGGCACGCAGACCCTGCAGGCGAACGATACCATGCGATATCAGTGTCATGGGTCATGCTAGGGATGGTAGACTAGGTCATGCTGATCAAAGGAAAGTCATCCTGCAGGGGTATTAGGCTTCCTTTTATCTTATTGTTTTCATGGAAAATCGACTTAACTTGATTTCTGATTTCCAAATTGGTTAGAAGTACTAGACGTAGCAGTCTTCGCTCGAATACAGTCTATCGCCAACTGAGCTACCGTACCTTGCAGTGTGGTTCGATCTCCCTTATCCTCTCCGCGTCGATCATCTCAATGTCCTTGCAGCCATTCTTCGTCGCTCGCTCGAACAGAGCCTTTAATTAGTCATTCCTACTACGATTCCATTACCAATCACGCTCCTAAAACAGTAAAAATACTTCTAAATAATAAAATAAATAGAATACCTCCAATCGCGGTACTTCTTCGGGTTCCACTGCCACAATCAACTTGCCGGTCTTCTTGTGTGGAATGTTCTTCTCCTCGAAGTACTTGTAGGCCAGATCGAGTCCTTAACGGGGAAAATCACACAATTTCGTTGACATCTCTTCACGTCCTACTGTATACAAGTAAAAGAGTATGAACTAAAATGGCCCCAATTCGCTCACCCGCAACACACAATTTGGCCTTGAGACTGCCCGGTGCATAATAGATTCCCGCGTGTATCACTCCACTGTTGCGACCCGATTGGTGACACGCTCAACCTCTCTTTAACTACAGTACTTCAAAGTGTTCTAAACCTCGTCTGCTATTTGATACCGTATCTCATCGGATTATAGAAAAGCAAATATTAAACGTTGTCCGCATTATCCAGGTTTTCTGATATACCGTAAGACTCACCCAACTCCTTCTCCTTCTCAATCACGGCAATCCTCAACTCTGGTCGATCAATCAGTAACTGTCTCGCCGTCGCCGTTCCCACTATTCCACCTCCCACAACGACAACGTCGAAAGCCGGTGGACTACTGTAACTACCGTATTACCAAGTGATCAGCCGTTTACTGATTAACCATCCCTTACCATCTTTTCAAGTTAGTCTAATACCTTCCCGCCTTTGGCGCATGTGAAATGCATCGTGTGTATGTCTCGAAATGAAGAGGAAGCAGACGACTGATCACCCGAGATGACATCATCTGGTTACGGTATGCAACTACCGTAATCCTCGCTTAGACATAAGGCAGGGCATGCCCCGAATGCAGAGTATGGACAAGATGTCTACTATGATCATATTTATCAATTATCGTAACAGTAGGACAAATAAACAATAAATAGAATGGGGAACACGCTCAAAATGGAGAAAATAACACTCGATCATGATAGAACTACAACGGTAGTATGAACGGGATTGGGGTAGGGGAAGTATTAACAGATCTCTCAACACCGTATTAACACCTAGAGAGGGGTCTACCGTATTTAGGAAAACGAGGAAAAATGGATTACGGTATTGAACGAAAGAGGACAAACAAAACCAATAGATAGTACAAGACAGTGATGCATTACGCGTTTGCTAATTCCTACTGGGAGAGAGTGGACCAATTCGGAGATATTGTACACTAGAGAAACAAGGATACAGATGTTGAGATAGCACGGGGTAGTGTATTCGATTTCAGACAAGCCTGACACTATATTACAGTACCCCTTCAGTTGTCGATACTGTCCAATCCATACGATCCTCGATTCACTTCCTTCTGCAGACTCTCGAAGAGGAGCTTCAACTCACTCTGGTGCTTGATCATCTCCAACAGATCCCTTAGGGGATTCAGACGAGACGATTCGGGGAGACGCTGTAAGAAGGAGGATTGTTGTGCGCTTTGGGCAGTCTTGTACTTTTCACTCTTTACGTGAGCGAGTGTTACCCTAACATTTCTGTAGACTCCCTTATTTAAAGAGAATGAGGAGTAGGAATCCTACCAAGATATTTACACTAGCATTCTCTAGTGCATGCACCCATCAAAATGTCCGATCAGGCAATCAATATGAAATCTGCTCTCACCACGAGGGCAATAATCGCCCTTAGTACAGCCCTCTTCAACTCCTCAGCCTTGTCCACTTCTTGCTTCACCGAATTAGGCTTCAACTTCTGCATTAGTTGCGCCTGCAATACACAATGTTATCGCAAACTGAACTTTTCCTTTACAATTTGAGTACAGTACTCATCGTGCTCCATTCTGCATAACAAACTGAATAACGTCCACAAAACCGACCTTGAGTGGCTCACAGATCTTGTCAATTCTCTGAGCAACTTCATTCGGTCGAAGAACAGTCAACTTGCCCAGAGTGAGATACGAGAGCAGTTTGATGTCGTGTTGGTCCTGAACGGAATTGTATTGACGGGTTTACGGTAGTCGAGTATGATAGCCGAATCACGGATAGGGGGGGGGGGGGGCTTACTTTGAGCCCGTTCTCAAGGGCTTCAATAAAGGAGAAGATGTCGAGTTGATCCAGGCACGAATCAAGAAGAGTGTACATGCTGAAAGGAGACCGGATGGAAGGGATACTGTAACTAGAGCCGTCGAATCGAGTCTTCTTCGGGGTTTATGTTTCATGTATTACATAAAGCCGTCAATGTCTTGCTTATAAAGAACTAGATGGAAGACAACCATAAAAAGGACCTGATTCGACGGCTCTAACCATAACCCTTAGTCATCTACAGTATCCCCTCAACTGACCATTCAAAGGCACTCTTCCTCAGGTCAAGTCCATCGTCTACCGAATGCTTGAAGGGACCCATTTCCACCTGAAATCAGCACATAACTAACAAATGTCCTAACAAGACTAACAGACTATCCACCAAACAACAAAAAAACATTAAAAAAAGTTGCGTTCACCTCCCGAATGAGATCCTGTCGTACGTTCGTCTCTTTGTACACAATGGGTTGAAGTCGACCGAGAAGACTGCGAATCTGCAAGAAGAGTTACGGTAGGCTGTGGAAGGGGTACTGTAGCATGAGCAGATGCCTAGTATAGCTAACTTTGCTTCTCCTCATACGTGGACATGGACCGGAAGTATGGGTGGTAGGCCCATATTTCTTTGCAATTTTACTTTGGTAGGCCTATATTTCCTACAAAATTTTAAATGGTAGGCTTAATTTCGCACACTAGTAGGCCCGTTTCTCAAAATATTGCGGGGAAGGCTGCCCATGTATGCTTCTCCTCTAACACTAGCAAGGTGCCCTCACCAGATTGGGCTTATTGTGTGCAGCTGAATTGAGGACGACCAGGGCCACCCTTCTCACGTCGAGGTTCGCGTCTTCTGCCGTTGACAAGAAATCAGCCATCATCTCAAGGAATCACTTCGTCCTTCTTTCATAGTCAAGCCCCGCCACCCAAAGACAATAGACTACCAAACTGCAGACTACCGTAACCCTTCGCTTACCGCATGCAAGTATTCGTCAATAGGCCTGGGCTCATCGGTGATCATGAATTTGACCGAAGTGACGACCGCGGCACGCATGTTGAGGGACGGAGAGTTGATGTGTTCCTGAAGGAAGAAGGGGAGGTACAACTACACAGTGAAGCACTAGCAGCACTTCTCTTCATACGCTTCAAGGCTATCATAAATTGCGATCCTCCGCACGTAGAAATATTTTATTTTTTCTTCATTTCATCAGTAATTTGATCAACGTCTCACCCTCAATCGCGGCAGCAACACTTCGGGGTTGATGTTGCACAGCTTTCCGAGACATTCAGCCACCACGCATCTGGAAGGATTATGGTAGATTACGGTAAGGGATACAGGTCAGCCCACAATCTACAGTTACAGTAACCTTGCAACTACTCAAGGCTGTAATAATAAACTAGTCAAACTGCAATAATCCGATCTACAGTAACCCCTCCACTACCGCACCTCGTTCCCTCTTCGGCGCAATCGGCATGCTTCATGAGAACCTCCCAGACCGCATCGACTTGAGAGACAAACGAGGGATTTGCAGGGGAAATGGAGGTCTCGCAGGCAATAACCTGATATTCCCTTCTCAATCCACTTCTTCAGAGGCCTCTTAATTCCCAAAGAAAATAACTGTGCTTATGCTAATAAATTATTGAAACGACATATTTCCCGTAGGGATTACGAGGGTTAACTCGTGGTTCAGCTACTAAACCAAAGGCGGCCAGCTAACCTCCTTGAGTGCATGGAGTAGCATGTACTGCCTCTTGGGCTGCGAGGTGACTTGTTCGAGGAGGAAGGGAAGGTACACGCTGAGATTGCCCACGGCGAGGCCCCCCAGGGCAAGTGAGGCCGCCGATTTGATGTCTTCGTTGGCTGAGTTTAAGGCGCACACGATCAACTCCTCTGGTCTGCATGAAGGGAATAACCACAATCTCATCAGTGTTCTCAATGCTGCAGCTTATTGTTAGCTAAACTCTTCGAAGTTGTGCAAAACAGGTTTTTTCAAATGAAAATTGCCTACTTGAGAGCGGTGTTGTTCCCGTAGATATTCGGACATCGTCTTCCCAGTTCCCCGAGTGTCAACAAAGCGAAGATCTTCGTTGTCTCTGACGTCTTCCTATCTCCCAGTTGCTCCTTCAGCTTCTCTGCCAACTTCGGCGCCTGCAAACGAATTAATTGTTTGTACAGAAAAGACCTAATGTCCTTAGATAGCACAACACATAAGTGCCTACAGTACCCCACCCATAATTACCGTAACCCTCTCACATTGTCCTTGTTCGTGTCGACGGCTGCTACAGTAGCCACGAGGGAAGCGATCGAGTGGAGGGCTTGGCGGGAGAGGGAGAGGGGTTCAGTGTAGACGGGCGAGGAGAGGAGGTCGAGCAGGGCCTGAGGGGACGATTGGGGAGACTAGGGGCTGCAAGGGTCGTCAGATTCTCAATACCTACGAGCTACAAGTAAATATTCATAATCAACTCTCAAGGAACTGTATGAATACCGAAACTACCGTATACCTCAAAGGACAGCCGTCCGGGCACAGGATTCTGTACAAGGGCAGTGACGAATTCGAGAAGAGTTGCCAGACTGGTTCCCTGAAGAGAAGGGTACGGTAAGTACTGCATAAATCATCAAGTCAAAGGATAGTCAAAATACCTGGAGAATGGAGGACTTGGACAGTCGCACAACGGAAGAAAGGACGTCCTGTAGACAGTCTCCCAGTTGGGAGGGAAGGTAGAAGGCGCACCCTAAACACTTTGCTTTTATTTTGCTCCTACTGCAAGTTACGGTCTGGAAACCGTTTAGCTCGGTTGTGTTCTGTTTTGAGTGAGATACAGCGCATTCTTCTAGGTCATTCCAACTCAAACAGCACGATAAGTGATCCAAGACACGTCGGGCCTAACCCGTGAGAGTTTTGAGTGCCAGTTGGCTGATCTGCAGGTCCGTTTCCGATAGAAGCGTGTGGAGGGCAGGGACGAAGTCGGCCGGGATATCGGAGTGGAATCGAGTGAGGAGGGAAAGGATGAGGGAGAGCGACGAGATCTGAGAGAGAAGAGATTGTCACGGTCTACTGCCATAATAGGGAACGAACGATAGAAGAAGAACTTAACGAGTCAAAGATCAACAGGGTTACCTTGAGCGCTCGCGAGTTCTTGCGAAGCATTTGCGAGAGAAGAGGGACGAGGGAATTGAGGAGGGGATGCATGCACACTCCCTTCTCACTGTCCACGATCATCGACAACGCCTGCAACACTTTTCATCTGGCACTCCGCACTCGATAAAATGAAAATAGCTTTCTTTTCACTTATACATACTTATACGCTCTCTCTACAATATGTCGGTGTTTATACTACAGTACCCCTCCCCCAACAGTACCTTGAGTGCGGACAATTGAGTGGCCTCGTTGCTGACCCTCTCAATGAGGACTTTCAACAGCTCTTCCGACTTGTCTCCCATGGCAAAGTTCTTGAGAAGAGAGCCCATGGCCAGAATCGCCTTCTCCTTCACTTCCTGCGATAAACTCATTCTTATCCCTACTAGCCAATCTCACTTTACTTTCCCACTCCAGCTACTAACATGAATTGAAGACACGCTCGTCATTTATTAGAAGCTTTTAGACGCCTCAATTCATACACTGACAGTATGATACTAATGGACGATAATCATGTCCCCGTGCGTATGCAAACTGCACTCTAGGCTACCTGATCGACGTCTCCCTTCAGTTTGTTGAAGATAGCAGAGCAGAGAGTGTCTACTTGCTCGTTCCTCACATCTCCCTGTGCCTTCAATACATCCAAAACAAGAGAAGACACGACCAGGGCTTGAGAGGACACCTGAACCAGTTATCAAGTTAGTTGCTTCACCTTTCAAGCTCCAAATACTTTCTGGTCAATTGCATGGTGCCATCAAGTACAGTATGCAAGTGAGGCTACCCCATCTTCCTACCTTGTAGAAGGGATCGGCAACGCATCGAGAGACAGCCTGGACTAGTTGGGCAGTCTGGGGGAGGAAGAGCTCTAAAGAGAATGGGTTAGATCGACTTCAAACATAACGCCTAGTATAAACAGTTTTCAACCAAAAACTGTTCATGGAATAATATAATGCCCTATTAAACATCCCTTGGCATGACCCATGACACTGATAAACCTATCGTATCGTATCCTATTAAACATACGGGGTGGATGGCTGAGTATGGCCTGTTCCAGGAAGAAGAGAACGTCCATTTTCATCTGCGATGAAGCCGATTTGTCCCCGAGGGAAAGGACAGCTGACTCGACTATCACTCCCATAGAAGACTCGAGAGAACCAGGAAGGACTCTGCAAGGAAAGGAGAAGAGTCGAGATTTAGAGATCGCTTGATTCAGCTGATAAATAATTGCGAGCTTACTTGGCAAGAATGGAGAGTAGTCCAAAGGCCAACTGCCGTGACTTGGAGTTCTTTCCCTTGACATTGCGAACCATCGCTTTGAGAAGGGCAGGCAACTGCCCGTTAACTACCGTACCTACAGCAGGATCGCGACTGGCCTGAATTGGGATGGGTTGGGTTACGGTATTCGGAATGATGTGAATACTATGACAGCTAATACAAGGAGAGTACTGTAACAGCTGCCGTACCTCGAGACGCTTGATAATCGCCGAATACGCCGAGAATATGTCCGATTTGACGTTTTCCTCGCGCTCCTTGAACCGAGAAATAAGAAGCGGGCCGAATGAATTGGCAAGAGATGCCTGTTCCTCCCTGAAACGACGAAAGTATAAGAGCTATACTGTAAACCATGTTACCATATCGCAAACGATCAGAGATAAGCATGTTGTACCCCTCCCTAACTCATCCCCTGTCTACAGTATCCCTTCCCCTACCGTAATCCCTCACCGTCGTGTCTCAATCATGGCCTCGATTCCCTTACTCGCAGCCCTCCGAACCTTCCACGACAAATCATCGTCGTCTTCGTAGTCATCATCCTCTTCTTCCTCCTTCAATTTTAACCTCACTAATTCATTAAACTTGTGGAATCAAACTAAATAGTTTTGCATGTTACACTATACTATTTCTAGCCCTCTAATACAATAGTTCATTTCCAAGTGTAAATTTCCTTACTCCCTCCTCGTATCCCGTTTCCATCTCTTCACACTCATCATCGTCGTCATACGAATAGTTCGGATCGTACACCAGAGCCTCCGTCAACTGAAGATCAAAGATCAATTAATGGAGATCAAAGATCACATTCTGCTGAGAGTTCGCACCTTCTTCTCCATGGCTGCAAAGTAGGGTGTACTCTCCTTGGGGCAACGAGTGATCAGGGCCTCGACTCCCTGAAACGCAGAAACTAAAAAAAACTACCACTGAAGAATGTCCATGTATCTTGAATCAACTACCGTATCCCTTGTTCATTTGTTACATCCCCATACAGTACGCTCTACTACAACCATTGCCAACCATAGCTACAGTACCCCGCGTGATCATGATTGACCCATCTACCGTAACCCCCCCCCCCTCCTTCGATACCTGAATGGCCACCTCCCTCAACTCGTCATCTTCCGCATCGCAATACTTGAGGAACAGAGGGGCGACCTTGAATGAGAGAATAATGATCAAGCAATAAAATCGATAACTCACCGTAGGAATAAACGATGAAAAGCGGGAGGGACAGGAACGGAGAAGAGAGGTAAGGGCGCACACGAGGATACGGATATCCGCACGGGGGGCGGCAAGGCTGCAAACCCAGGATTAGGTTTCAGCAGGTAATCCATTCAACAAATGATTAGCAATATCCCAACGGCGACCACTCTTTTCGCAATCCACAACGTGGAATGAATGGAAAGGGCTGTGATAGGGGATCTATTGTATCATGCAATAACTGTCGTGAACTGTCGGTTCCCGAAGGGAAGAGAACGAGAACACGGCAATGCAGGCGATAATCGAAAGCATGATGCACAAATCGTAAGCTACCTTACCTCAGATTTACCGCATAAGCAACATTTTCTTGTTTCTATCACTTCGCTATCTCGTCGGCAGTAGGAATGCTTATAACTGACGGAACTTTGTTTTAGACAAAGAAGTTCTCACTTAGCGAGAAGCTTGTCGACGATGTCATTGTAGAGGTCTGCATTGGCCGAGAGACAGAGCTGTGAAAGAGCGCCGATCGCCCTCTTCCTCACAGAGGCACGACCCTCGCACACGTGCTCGAGAAGAACCCGCTCCGTCTAAGGTACGGGATTAGTCGAGGACTTAGGGTAAGGGGACTTAAGGTTAAGGAAACCTTAGTTAAGGACATCATTAAGTAATCAAAGAGAACCTCTTGGTGATGAGCAGCGAGCGAGGTTCCGTTGCGAGAGAGGACCTCTCCGATGATGTCGAGAACCTCGTTCTTCGCTGCTGTTTCGGCTGACAGAGCGGCTGCAATTCTCGAATGCTCTACTCACAATACAAAATAAGCATGAAAAACTGCTGAACCTAATACAGAATAATAACTAGTCTGGAATTCAACATTGAGCAAAGAATATACCGAGTACTCCATGTAGTTTGGGCAGTAGTCGTATGGCTATCTTGGTGGACACGATACCCGGAGGCATGGTCTTCACGAAACCACTCAGGGCAGTCGACGACACTTCCCTTCAAATGAAAATTCTATCAATTTACTGTTAGTACAAGATCTCTGGTCATTTAGCCAATACATTTAAAGTGGTCACTTCATTCAAGCTTTCAAACAACTGGATAGACCTATAACTGACATACCTCAACTCGTCCGCCTTACGGGCCATATTGTCGCATAGCGAATCGACCACACTCTCACACTGAACAGCATTACTTTAAGTTATTTCTAATACTGAATTAACTGAAAGTTTCAGTCTGAAACGATCAGAGCATAAAAGTGGGACGTGCGCTCACAATAAATGAATGTATTATTTTAAAACTCACGCTAATCTCCCTGACTCGCGGAGCCATCGTACTAAGACATCGCACAGCCAAATTCTGCACTTCTCCATTCTTGTCCTCGAGAAGTCGAAGAAGCATTCGGATAACCTGCAATATTCATTAGTTCACCTCAAATATCCCCTCCCAACCTTTCTTTCCGAATCTTCGTCCAGTCTGACGTTGTTCTTGATGAACTCGTTCATGAGATCAGACACGGCCATGAACCGGAAGTCCTTGTCGGTGCTGAACACAACAAATTGAAGGGGAAAATAAATTAAAATACCTTGACATCTTCTCGAGATAACTCGCAATTTGATACGCGGCCTTGGCGTCCGCCGTCATACTTGCTAAATATCTGAATAACTAGGAATCTTCCAGGTGAATTATAACACAAATAAGCTTTCGCAACAACACAACAACGATGAGAAAACAAAAGAGAGTGACCAATGGAATATTTCGTTCCGTTTTTTTGAAATCCGGTTTCCACTTTCCGCTAAACGCAGTTACGGTGTACCCAGGTTTGCAACTATTTTTTACAGCGGTTATAGTGATAATGCCGCTTATCGCTGAGAGGATTAATCTTTTATTCTTATTTTATAGTTAAACAATGATGATTTACTAAGTATTAATTGGGAATAGTACCAGTAATGCCTGGATTGCATTACAAGTGTCTCGACCTCTGATCTCTCTTCCTTGCAGATGGAACCTTGTGATGTTGTAATAGTCGGAGCTGGTATAGCGGGTCTAACTGCCGCCACTACTCTACTCAAGAAGGAACCCACTCTCAAAGTAACCACTAATTGAGACGTTTCCATTTTTATCTGAGACTGTTATCTTCAGATACTCGTGGTAGAGGGCAAGAATAGAGTGGGAGGAAGGACCCTCACAGTCAACATAAAGACTGCCAACCACTCAACGGACAAATTTGATATGGGAGGTAGCGAGATAAATATCTGATTCTGTACTAATCTTATTCAAGGTCAATGGGTAGGCGAAACCCAAAGGGAGATAAGGGCTCTCCTGAAAGAGCTGAAAATTGAATTGTACGATCAATACGAGACTGGAAAGAAGATGGCCCAACTGGGAACTGAAAAGATACGATCCTACTCCACGTCTCTGCCCATATTCGCCGCAGGGTAGGCGGAATTACTGTAGTTCAGTTCGCGATAAACATACAGTAGCTACCACGGTAGCTCATTTCAGAAGCTTCTCTCTGTATGAAGTCTTCGACTTTATCTACTCATTGTTTCGCATGTCGATGTGGACCAAGAAGGTACGAGAATACAGTAGTAATCAGGCGGTACAGTAATCCATGGCGTGGCATCTAGATTACGGTAGCCCCATTGAGGTTGACGTTCTGGATGCGTACAAGTGGGAGGGAAGCCGTGCAGCGGATGAACAGACGATAGGGTCGTTTGTGAGGAGGCAGACTTGGAGTAGGAGTGGCATGGACGCCATGAACATAGCCGTCAGGGCAGTCTACGGAGTCGAACCCAGACGGTAACGAGGAATGGTGGGATACCCTGAGGGACCGTTCTGTAGAATACTTCCCCAATCAATACGCGTATCATGATACTGTTGTCCATTGTAGGATGTCGTTCCTGTACCATCTACTCTATTGCAAATCGGCTGGAAGCTTCCTTGATCTGATCGGAGTGGAAGGGAAGGGAGCGCAGCGATGGAGAATCAAGGTTTCACTTTTCACGACTTAATAGAGTTACCACTAACGTGAACTCATGTACCAATACTCATGTACCATAGCCACACTGAAACATACTCAAGGTATGCGTTTTGAGGGAGGAGCCCAACAAATCAGTCAGAAGATGGCTGCGACCCTCGGGGATCGGGTGAAGTTGGGAATGGAAGTGGTGAAGGTGGACACGAGTGAGGGAGGACCTACCGTGGTCCATCTCAAGGGAGGAGAGGTACGGTAGGCGGAGGACCATGGGACACATCGATTACTTATGGTAATTACCGTAAACCGTTCAGAAACTGGAGTGCAAACGACTGATCCTCGCCATTCCACCCAGCCAGTGCCGTCGAATAGACTTCACCCCTCATCTGCCCTTCCTCAAACGACGACTCTGCGACAATGCTCAACCGGTTAGCAGAGCCAGAATGAATTATTTTTCACTACCTCTATATATATGAAGGAGACGGTATTGAACCAATCAGTCCGTGGCGAAAGGATAACAATACATATAGATATTCAGGGTCATCTCATGAAGTTCGTCGTAACATACAAATCGACATTCTGGAGGAAGGACGGACGATCGGGCGAGATAATCTCAACGGGAAGGACTATCATTCCGGGAGAGGTAAGAGGTATTAGATGCAGCATCTTGCTGCAGAACACATTAATATATTGGAAGTGTGTCAATCTTAAAGACGAGATGAACAGTTCCCCCATCAGATCCTTCCCATCATCTGTACGTACGACGCGACGACCTCCAATGGCTGTCCAGCCATCGTTGGATTCATTCACGCCGAACTACACGATTGGACTGTCAACGATCGGTGCAACGCCGTTGTCAAGGTTGTTCTAGATTAGCAGTTGCTCTCGACGTCGCTAATATAAAGTCACTCAAACATATCTTCTATTCTAGCCTTTGTTGAGTGTCCCTTCAGGATCTGGTCCGTTTCCTCGGCAAGCAAGCCTTATCCGAGTTTATCGCCTATGAGGAGAAGAATTGGGCTGAGGAACCGCTGAATGGAGGGTGTCCCGTGGACTTCCTGCCCCCAGGCAACATCGAGGCTTACACCGCCATTAGGGACATGCACTACGGGTACCTTAACCTTACCTTCAGACCTTAGCAACTAAGTTCGTCTTACAGAGTTCACTTTGCGGGAACCGAAACAGCGCTAGAATGGATTGGATACATGAGTGGGGCAGTAGAGAGCGGAAAGAGAGCTGCGAATGAAGTACTGTATGCATTGGACAAGAGGGAATCGGTCGACTACAACTATCTGGTAGGGAGGGATGGATGGTGACGGAAGAGTACGGTATACACTGCAGAAGGGATCACAATTCGCGCCCACATACCAGTTGGTTCAAGCACCAACGGAACACTATGTCACGGTACGAGACCCAATCAGGGGATTATTTGAATCCACCTGTTCCCTCACTTACTATAGGTATACCCAGTAGTACCCATCTATCAACTAAGCCTGACTGTTCCCTCAGTCATCGTGCCCCAATCCTCTCCCTTCCAGACCTTCTCCCCTTTCCTCCGTCGAATATGCTTCTTCTCTGCTGTTGTCTTCGGTATCTATGCAGTCAGCAAGAAGTACGAACTGAGCTACACAGCAAGGTACCTACTCCTCTTAGATTACTGTAATCCTATTCTGAACATTGAAAGTATAATAAAACACTCACTCCCAGTAAGTAGTCAAGCCAGCATTCCTCTAGATAGCGATGCCAATTCCTGCAGTACCCAACCTACCGTACCCCTTGCAGAGTCTTCCGTCCCGTCGAGACATCACTGTACAAGTGGATAACGGGATCGGAGTGGCCCCATTAACCCAATCCCCCTTCGCTATTCCCTCGTTCTTTCACTGTAATCACTAGTCATTTATTAGCATGGAAACGAGTCGAGTCACATGTTGTACAGATATGTCTTACGGATAAACGCATACATTTCATTGAAGAGTTATTACAACAAAAGAACAAACGGAGTATGAGATAAGATAAACATTTGTAATATATCTACAGGAGTACGAACTTTTGCAATGCATAATGCTAACATTCATACACACCTCTAATAAATAAGAGTTTCGGTATGATTGTTGATCTCGCAATATTCCCTCTTCTTCTCTTCTTCTTTTGTTTCACGCTCGATCCTTCCGGGTTATTCGTCGATTTGACTGTGGGAGACAACGAGCGAGGGAAGTGAGAGGAGGGGGAGGGAGGGAGGGGGAGAGGTAAAGGGGAGTGAGATCTCTCGCTGTCTGCATACACTAGTCCTGTGTGGACTATCGTCATCTACCAACTTATCTCTATCTTCACACTTTCCCTCTGTATTCTCTGTATCCACTATCCCCTCTCATCTCCATTCCCTCCTATATCATATATGCCACGTGCCTGCGAACTCTTCGTTCCCAAGGTGAGTACCTACCGTATCCCTCACCCCTACCGTAATCTACCGCATGCAGGTCAAGGGCTCAACTCTGTGTGCGATGTGTGGTCAGAGAGACGATGACCACGGGCTTTCCCCGTACTCTCGGACTACTCACTCATCGCAGTAATCCAATCCATCTTACCCCTTTAATATGCTTGAGATACTCTCCTCCCTGTGTCTCGCACAGTTGTAATCTCATCTAAAAAGCGCATTAAACACCCCTCCCCCTCCCCTCCCCTCGATTCCCCTCAAATCGCGTATTCGCTTCAGTTCGACCTCCTCTCCGAGAGTGACTCCCTCCGAGAACTCAGCATTCACTGCCTATCGCAAGAAACAGCAACTTACTGGTTTGCCCCCCTCAACCCCCTCAGCTTCTCCTCTCCTCTCATCTCGTTGATAGAGAGTCTTAGTAATATCTCTGTCTGCCATCTATCCTAGCCAACTCTTTCGCAGTACTTCTGCGCTTTCATGCGATTTCTTCGAGTCCATGATCGAGAATTATCGTATCTTTTATAATGATCGTGAAACATAACACAGCCGGGATCCCGTTCTCCTTTGCAGACGCGGACGTCTTTCCCCGTCGTCCCCTACAACGAAGGGCAGCTCCCGAACCGAGACTCATCGCCCCTCGGGCCAGGAAGCTCATAGTAAGGACAGTCTTCCATAGGGAACGGGAGCTATAGCCTGGTGGATGTTATACAGTTTAATTTCTACACCCTAGCTTTTCTCCGTCACTTGTCGTATCGATCAACTAGCTACAGTTAGTAATGACGATTCTTTTCTGAAAGACTAATGAGAATAAGCAAAGCCCGCACAAGATTTGTTAGATAGCCCATGTAGGTAGGCATAATATTCTCAACGAACGAGACCTAATGATAGACAAGAGGCCTTCTGTGAATTCTCTGAACAAGCGTGTTAGCCGTGTCAATATTTGCACCGACGAACTCGAGTTATCCCTGTGTATGTGGTCGTGTCTCCGTGCTTTCCCCTCTCTCTCTATTATTCCCTCTGCCTCCCTTCCTCTTATCACCCTCTTTCAGTCGGATAAGAGATCGGAATCCGATCTGCTGACTCGGTTGAAGGAGGAGAAGAAGATGCGAAGTAGCAGTGCGGGAACGAGATTGGATGACAGGTTCCGAAGGGGAACAGTGCATGGGTTGCGTGCACGGAGCAGTACTTATTGCGAGGTTGTGGGCCCCATGGGGTCTTGTTGGGGCAACTTTGACAGTTTTCATCGGAAGATGCATTCAGCGACAGCGACAGTCCTTCTCCCTCACGACAACCCCTCGAAGAACCGAAACGGGCACGCAACTTCCACAAGATTCTCACTCGCTTCCAGGTTAGGCTCACGATAATACGGTATTGGCTGGAAGTCATCGGAAGAGAACTCGCCGAAAGTAACAGTTTGGAGTGCGCTACCAAAGTGTATTGGTTTATCTAGCAGGCTCCGAACGCTTTTTGCCGCGGTTAGCACTTGAGAATGACCGCGTCTCTCTTTGAGTCCGTCAACAACCGCACTCACTCATTAAATACCGCGTAATCATGTCCAACCACTCTAGTATCTCTACAGCGCATACGATCGCCACCTAGAAGAACTATGCCACACGTGTGCTTCTCGAGAGAGTTATCAGTCTATTGTTAGCCCAGCGATTGTTGAGTGTGAACTTCCACACAATTGTGTTTGTGAAGATGTAGTAGAGATGAAAGAGGGGGGGGGGGTTGTCTCCTGCTCCTTCCACTATTCTCATGGATTCTTTCTTCTGGCAGAGTGCCTCCGAAACTTCCAATGTACCGCGGCCCCAGAGGAGGATTACTGTTGCGAATGTTCGGTTGAGGGACAGTCCGGACTCGAGAAATGGTGAGTATTCCCCCCCCCCCGAATTGTTACTATTGCCTTTTCTTGTTATCCTTCCATCCTGATGATAGACAAATGAACTATGTTGTTATTGGTGAAAAAGTGCCGTCGGCAAACTCATTCCTACCTCCCCTCTTCTTCCTCAACGATGTATGCAGACTCGCCCCCAAACAGTCGTCCGAGTTCCCTTCATGGAAGGAGTCCGACAAGGAAGAATTCGTGGAAGGCGAACAACAATCGAGTCGCCGTCTCTTCACCCATTTCGTACGTTTTATGCAACGGTCATAGTACCTATCTAACCCTGACTTCGATGGCTATAGCCATATATTAGTTGAAGTAAAGCTCAGTCTCCGTTCATCCCGTATCTCGTGCAGTCACTACGTGCCCGAGGCGGCCATTCGTTCAACGATCGCCTACCGTACCCCTTCCTCCGAGTCCTCTCATTCCCTCGACCCGTCCCCTCCCATTCCGAGACAAGTCCCTCTCACTATCGCCATCCCCCCGCAGGCGCCCAAGTAAGAACTATTTATTACCTGAGACTTACTGTTAAGCTAGTAAATTGTGGGCCGTGTTTGAAACACTTGAAACAAGGCCATATCTCGGCTGGGAAAGGTCGTACAGAGTTCTGGTTGGAATTTTTGGAATCCTCAGGACGAGATATATTTGTGTATCAAGTTTGGTAATGATTCATCAAGATTAAAGACCTTCAAAACGCAAAAATATGGCATTGGAGAGGTTCGAACAGGGATAGCGAGAATTTCATTCATTCAAGATATATAAAAGCCGTTTTAACCGGTTTAGAGTTGTCTAATCATCACCAAACTTGGTACACAAGTTGATCTCGTCCTGAGAATTCCAAAAATTCCAACCAGAACTCTGTCCGACCTTTCCCAGCCGAGATATGGCCTTGTTTCAAGTGTTTCAAACACGGCCCACAATTTACTAGCTTGACGGTACTTTGGTGATAAACAACAATTGTTCCTTTCTTTTTAAAGAGTTAAAGACTTAAAACCTTTTTAAACAGTTAAAACTGTGTAATTCAGACGGCAGTCGCTTCCGTCCCACCACTGGGTCAAGGAAACGGACATCGACGACCCCTCCAGCTTCGACAATCCCCTTCCCGTCGTTCCCGTTATCCATGAAATGGTGAGAACTGCACGAATGTGATCAGGGGACTGTTCTTCTAGCCGATTACAGTTCTTTGAGGTATCGGATCCCTCGTATTCCGAAGGGGCTCCCGTTGTCTCCGCAACGAGGGAGATCTTCGAGAGAAAGGTTCGCACTTCACTCACCCAACAGCTCTACTTCATAAACCTCACACTCGTACCATCTCAATCGTTACGTAGTTCAACGAGTTCATACTACAGCGCTGACTGTCCAAGTCCACCTTCAGTCCTTTTCTTCTTTATCTGATGTATTATTGACGAAAACGTTCCATCAGTAAACTCATTTCTACTTTGTCTGCACTCTCTTAATACCACTCCGCTCTCTCGTCGGAAGTAGGAATGAGGCAACTGCCGGAACGTTTTCCTCAACCATAATGTTCCCTCTAGCCTCCCCTGACCGGAGGATGTCGTCGTCATACGGACTACCAGAACAATCTCGTGTATAAGAGGAGCAAATCAAGGGACGACCATACTCACGACAATCACAATCACATACAGCAAGGTGCACATTCAGTATCCTTATTCTTTGTTGCGAAAGTTGTTGTACAGAGAAAATTGTGACAACTGCATACGTAATCTGCTACAATCAAATGCGAGAATAGAATAAGAGTAAGCAACGTCAACGTCGAGCAGGCGACCGTCTGGAGGCGGGGAGTGTGGCCTCTCGGTCGTCGATCACTGCTTCTCCCGGATTGACGCTGTCCAGGGCAAGGGCGGTGGAGAACGCTTATTCACAGGTTGGATAGCAACTGCAACGTCTGTTAGACAACTACCTACAGCGGCCAAAGTCAAATAGGTCCCTCTATGTAATTTTCGTATTTTGCCCAGCTCCAGCCTGTTGTATCTTCCAGCCAACGAACAGCTAAAATAGTAGATATATTTGAGATCTGCTCGGGTCACCTCACAACCCTTTCGTGGTTGGCAGAGAAGTTGGCAGAACGGGCAACGAAGGATCCCTTCTCCTCCTCGTCCTCCCTCTTTACTTCAATCAGTTTCTCTCTCCTTCAACTGCAAAGGTATAATCACGCTTTAATATTTATCTTCCCGTACTTAGGAATGCATTGCTGAATGAATCTCAGAATTTCCTGCAGATCTCCCACTCTCATCAAAGGCTCTTCCTTTTTCTTCGACGGACAACTCAACCTGGACAGGAAACGGCATGATGTTACTGTTATGGTTAGTTATAAATACTTCCAAGGTGCACCAAGAAAAGCATCGACCTACAACGATTCGAAATATATGATAGTTGAAACATACCTGGCTGACCCCTTCAGATTGCCCCTCACTCTCACTATGCACCGGTTATTCGAAAGGGAATGGGTGTTGCCCATCATGAGATGGAAGATGTGGATGGAAGCATCTCCAGGTATGCTGCTAGATGGAACGAATGCATCTGGACGAATAACTCAGATGGATGAAATGCATCTAGGGAGCTAGAGGGATGTCTTCAGATTCCTGCGTGAACACACAGACGATGATCCTCCCTCACTCAAGGCGGTCGTTCTGCCTCGAATGAATCTGTGTTCATTGCACGCCCTTTCTGCACAGAGGATCGATAAGGTGAGTATGGCATGATTGCTTACAATTAGCTGACAATAAGGTCGTCCTACTTCCTTTAATTGAATGATAGAGGATCCTCAAGTAACATCGGTTAAGGAGATGCAACCGGATGAATTCGAGGCCCACGTCTGTTTCATTCTCATTCGGCTACTCTCTGCGCTCAAACTGCTGCAGGTACTTCTAGTCGGTTATAAGGGAAAGGTTCTTTCAACGGCGCTGACTACCTACAGTATTGCCTCTCGGCCCTACCGTACCCTTACTACCGTACCCCTTCCAGGCAGATGGTATCGATTGTCTCTCGTCCAACTTCCGTGAATTTCTCCTCGTCTACCGAATCCATTCCACCGGAGGAATTGACGACCTTCCCCAGCTGCTCTTCCTCTCTGTGAGATATACATGAAGGCGAAGAGAAAACAAACATCTAGAATTTATAATACTGCTAAAATCAGGATGCTCTCGAACAAACGAGTGAGGAGAACGGTCAGGATCAAGTTGGATTGTGCAGATATGCCCTGAGGGCATTGTGCACTCTACTACATCACAGGTCGGTCTGCTTCTTCATCTATGTTTTCGAAAGCTTTGTTTTTTGATAAAGTAAATATGATCAAGCCTTTCCCAGGTAGAAACTCGGGTAGTAAGGAGAAGAGAAGATGCCTATAGTGGAGAAAAATGGAAGATATAATCGTTCCGGGCGTAGCTCCGATTCCGGGCCCTCTAGCGTAATGTTAAGCAATTCTCATACGCACTATGTGAAAATATTGGTATTGATGATCTCAAAAAGCATTCATTCTCGTCGATATCTAATTCCAGACCAGAATGGTGTTGCCTCGAAGTGCGAAAAATCTGCTAAACAGCGCAACTCGTAAAACAGAATTATACGTTCCGTTTTCGTCGACTATATCTGACCATGATTCTCTGCAGAATGGACGTTTCTGTCCCTCGAATAGCCAACAATTCCCGTCACTCCAACGCACTTCTCGCGGCAGCGAAGACACTCCACGAAGACAAGGGATCCTCGTTGTCTACAGTAAGCAAAAATATTGGGTATAAGCGAATTCCCTAAATATTGGCTTCGCTCTGAAATGAAACTATTTGAGGCTCAACAACTGCTGGAACTGTCGTTGTGGGGTCAGGGAAGTCGAGTGGAGGGCGACTTTGAGGCGAAGATGTGGTTGGATGTGAGGAGGGCCGAATGCGTCAATCAATTGGTTAGTCATTCTTTTAAATTTGGCCATCTCCACCAATGCATCCTTTTCCGAGTGCTGAAATACTACTCCAGCATAGAAGTAGTGGTGCCTCGTCAGCTAATGATTATCCGTTCGTTCGCAGCTTCGTTGTCTCGCCGAGGAATCGTTCGGATGGGAAGACCGTGAGTCTCTTCGTGTCGACTTCCTCCTCTCCACCACACCGCGAGCCCTCTCTTCCGCCCTTTCCACTCTTGCCCTCACTCGCTTTGACTAGCTTTTTTGTTTATTCAAAATACCCTCTTTGCTACAAAACGGTCAACTGCCAACCATATTCATATCACTTAGAGCTATTCTATTTGTGTCATGCCATTTCTTCTATTGCACTAGCTAGCCTCACAGTAACTATCGCGCTTACGGAACAGTTGAAAATGAAGATTTGTGAGTATCGGAAATGAAATGATGCATTGTATGAACAGTAAACACGCTGCATCCCAAATATCAGATGAACGAAATATTAAGTTATCTGGCAATAAGGAGATTGAAAGACGACGCAGAGCATATACGTATAGGACTGAACCGAATTTCAGCAAAATCAGCGTGAATACGGCTGAATGGGATACTGTAAGAGCTGAGTCAATTCTCGGAATTGCAATCAATAGGGAATGTTGTTGTTGGGAAGAGGATATCGAAAAGTGAACGAACGGTGATGTCACTGGCAGTAGGGCGTATTGAGTTTGAGCTTGCATACAAGCTTGTATTTTGCAAGTACAGAAACAGATTCTCACTGCGCTTTATTATACCTTCGTTGGAACACAAAATGCGAGGATAGTAACCACAAACAAACAAAGGTATGAATGTGAATAGGAAAAGTAACCAGAAATGACTCAACATTGTATATCACTTGTGCTCGTCATAACATTGCGTCCTCATTGAAATATTAAGAGTTGACTCAAATCATAATATCCGTCCAATATAAAAATTGGAATTCCCTATTTAAAGAACGAGAGACTTAAACTGAACATTGCATTTGGAATGTTCGACTACCGTTCTTGTTTTACTTTGTTCCTTACATACCTCAGTTGTTTCAAAAGCCCTTTTACAATAATTTAACTTGTTTTACACGAATAACTGTTCGTGCTCTCTTCATTTTGCGCTGCGCCTCGCATTGAAGGGTCCCTCTGACCATCTCATTCATTTCTAGAGATAACCAATTAATAGCGGTTGATTGATTGTGAGAGACAAGAGAGGAATGAAGAGACGCAGACAGCGAGGGAAATCTTCGCATAGCTTTTTCTCAGCAACGGCGAAATTTCAAACAAAAAGGAGAGAGTATGAAACTCAGGTATGCGATGATGTCAAAAAATGCATATGGTAGATACTGCCTGGAGGGGCCCTTTAAGAATGATTTTAGCGCGAAGGCGAAGAATGTGCTAGGGTAAGAGCTAAGCCGGAAATTTTCAGGAAAAAATCAAAATTCAATGATAGACTATTGAAAAAGATAGTGTCAGTCTTCAAATATGAATAACTATGTACTAGGATAGACCCGTTGCAGAGGAAGGTACGTACATCCAGGAGACTACTATTTCCCCGGAAGGAATCGTCCAATGTCTTCGGAGAATTGCTGAAGCGTTGCTTGACAATGTAACATTTGACATAACTACTAGTATATTATATATTATATATTTATTGACATGCAGGGGCATGAAACGACAAGTGTGATTATTTGTGAACTTCCAGTATCGAGAGAGTCATAGTTGTGCGTAGATCGAATAGAAGGGGGAGGGGGGGGGGGTGGGGATGGGGAGCTCGGCTGTATGGGTAAGGCTGTCGTCGGCAAGAGTAAGGAGGAAGTCAGGAAGAGGACTGACTGGACCAGAGGAGGAATGGTCAGGACTCGTGAGAGGTTGAGTCATCTCGGCCGAACGATGTCCCATATATGAGCACAATTAGGGAATGGTAGGAACTATGGGGAACGAGCAAAGACTGAAGGA
>LS874581.1:71483-98072 GCA_900490955.1 Micoletzkya japonica | reverse complement strand
ATGGTCAGGACTCGTGAGAGGTTGAGTCATCTCGGCCGAACGATGTCCCATATATGAGCACAATTAGGGAATGGTAGGAACTATGGGGAACGAGCAAAGACTGAAGGATACTCACTTAGTTCGAGACGAGATTTGAAAGAACGAGTACTAGGTGCATTCAGAATGTCCAACGGCAATTGTGATAACCATCTAGCAGTTCCAAGGGGGAAGGAGTGAAATCGGGCCTGGGTCCTAGTAAATTCCTTATTGAGTCCAAAAGAGGTTGTCCTGCCATTGGAAGGACGGAAAGTAAAGAATTTGGATAAAAGTAAAGAATTTGGATAGTAAAGAATTTGGATTAGTAAATAATTTGGATAGTAAAGAATTTGGATAGTAAAGAATTTGGATAGTAAAGAATTTGGATGTTTTACTTATTTTCAGAACATATATTACTTATTTTCAGAACATATAAACTACATATGCACCTACAACAACAGGGTACCAATTCATTGGATTTGAACCGCAATAAATCTGTATTCATGTAAATTTTTATGCAACCAAGGCTCGCATCATCGACACATTATATTAGAAAACATCGGCAGGTCACAAAGTTCTAGACATTTGGGGTGGTTGATAGAAGTTAGCTTTAGTGTCGCCTATACCATTTTTTCTATATTGTGAAGCTCCGATCGTTTTATTACCACATATTCTCTACCACAAACCCTTTGGATTCTTTTCGAACCTTGAGAGCATAGAGGACCGTTGATCTCATTGTCAGTCTAACCCAATTCTTCCTTTCCTTACAATTCTACACTTCCCGCAAAGTGAATAAGAACGCGTACATCATCCCCGTCTGCTTCTGCGACACGTCGTTTGAACTGCGATGTTTATTATACTTTCCGATATGCAATGCGGATTATGCTGGTACAAGGAAAAGCGAGGATTACAGCATTGTAATCGCAAACTGACTCTACCGTAATCCCCTCGTAGATAGGCTAGGTAGCTGGCAAAGTCTCGTAAACAACAAAAGCTGTCCGTTCGTATGAGATACCGATGAAAGAATGTGAGCAATCAATAAAGAAAATGCAAAATGAATGAAAGAGTTGTAAAATGATAGGGGTAGCTGTCTCAACCTATAACTCGAAACGAGTTTTTCTTTGCTGCGACATGCACATATCCGTCGACAGAGTTCGTGAGTCAAATAGGTCAAACAAAAATTGATACGAATCACATCTATATGAGTTCTAAAGCTCTTTGCATGGAAATAAACGGGGGGTTATTTCATATGAGTATACATTAAGAATGAGGATCAAGAAAAGGCATTCTCTAGATTATCCCTAAAAGCAAACAAGATGTAAGGATTGCAAAAATGTCTTTCTGTTAATTGCTCTTACAAAGCGGTGATCGATATGGAGTCTCTATCTCCCAATGCCTTGACATAAATGAGTGGCCGGCTCGCGGTCGGCCCCTCCACAATCTCAACTTCGGCCAACCAACGTGTCGCACATCCTCCATTACTCCGCGTCTCAAATACAACTATGATTACGGTATTGGGAATTCCATGTGTACAACAAGTGCCGCTTGAACAGAGCATAATAATCGTTAGAATGCGTATGCGAAGAAGTGGAAAGAGGTACATAAAGACTCTTCTGCAGTCATAGTTTCGATAAATCTTCTGTTCTCACGGCACTATTTACGTCATGCAATATTTACAGACAGCTTGCCATGGAAACTTACGCGTAATGGACTTGTAGTGACCCTCTTGCTCTAAACACGCGAGTATGTACTTTTTTTATTCTTGCGATAGAATAAGCGATGCAAGGGAGGAGAATGTGTCGCTTGAACAGAGTCTAATAGCGAATTAACCACTATTTTTGAATTTTCTCAAGAGCAGCTGAACGAATCTACACCAAATTTTCAGAGCGTATTGAATTTAAAGCTCTGAAACTAAGATTTTAAATGCAGAATTTTTCGTTCTCTTATTCGCCTACAGGATAGGATCCTATGTGCGGAAACCGCTATTCGCTATTAGAACGCTTGGAATTATGTGGGACACTTTATTGCCGTCGAATCAGGTCTTTTCACGGTTATGTTTCATGTATTCCATAAATCGAGCCATGTCCTGGTTATACCGGGTCAGATGAAAGATAACCATAAAAAGGACCCGATTCGACGGCGCTAGACACTTCGAGTATTCATGGAGTATTCTTCTGTTGCTTCGATTGACATCGCCTAGTCACAGCATTTTCTGTATAATATGCTTACCTGCAATGAACATCCGGAATCGCCATCATCATCCACTCGATCGTGTAGATAAGACAAAGGCCATTCGAGGTTCGTGACCACTCGGGAAGTTAACGGTTGCCACACGGGAGAATCGGGAGGACCACCTGGAGAGCAGTGAAAATGTGACAATATTATAAAATAGGTTTAACGGAATATAAATTATACTTCTTCAACAATAAAACGTACTCTGTCGATCTCGCCCGTTCCTCACGATACTCGGCTTTGCAATTTTCTGATGCAGAGTAACAGGTTGATACTCAAGGGAAGGTCGAGTTGGCGGTCTTAACGCTTCTCTTATTCGATAACAGGGTAATTTTGATTTAATGTTTTTGTTAATTTTTGACTTTGTATATTTCAAGATTAGATACCTCCTAGAAGTGCAGCTAGGTAAGTAGTCATTCCTTAGTAGTTTTCCTACGCGATGCGTGTATTCTCTGTAAGGAGCAGGTATTGCGATGCATAAACGATAAAACAAAGATGAGCAAGCTTACAAAAATATGCGCCGGTAGTCTGTGTTGAATACATAGTAGATGACACAGTTGACGGACGAGTTGAAAATAACGAGGAAATTGGAGGAATCAGAGAGAAGGTTGAGTAGAACAGGATCGGGATCGAAGAAGGTCTCGATGATATTGACGATGAGGGCCTGATGAGGTGACAATTAGCAATCGAGGTGATTGCTAATTGTAGATAAGCAAAAAGGTGTATATCTTGTGAATAAATGACACTTTATTTCTATCTATTGTTAGCCTCATCTTGGCCCCCTAATCTTTGCAGCTTCCGAATATTCTCGAAGGATTAAAATGTGTTCGGCGTTCGTAGCGCATGAAATCCACGATAAGTCGACTACAATCAACACGAACATTTGCATTCAAGTAGTTCGCGTGTGAAAAGGGCAGATGGGCGTACGCCATTCAATGTTTCACAAGGAGATGCCGCGAACACTCCGTAAATTTATGAGAAATGACCTTAACAGCTTTTAGGGGATCACTAAGTAAAGTCAAAATCCGTTTTCAGAATCTGCTACTAAACCCTCTATCGAGCGAAAATCGCTACCCAAGTTGTGGAATATTAGTTTGAAATCGCACCCTTTTTCACTAAAAAGTGTTCAAATGCCCAAATTTTCCATAAAATGTCCATAATATTGTTCTGTGAGCTCAATAAATCGAAAAACAACATTCATCCGATCACCTGGCTACTTTACTTCGTGAGAAGGTCAAACTTTCAGCTACAAGTTCACAACTTGGATAGCGATTTTCTTTCGATAAAGGGTTCGATAAAGGGTTCGATAGCAGATTCTGTAAACGGATTTTGATTTTAAAGAATGATCCCTTAAAAGCTGTAAAAGTCGTTTCTCATAAATTTACGGAGTGTTCGCGGCATCTCCTTGTCAGTTATTTAGTCGCGTATGCAAAGTGTGCAAGCTCGTTAAAAGACTTGAAAGATTTTTTTGCAGTTAACAAAAGCAAACGCACATTCCCCATTCCCGGATCCCATAACTAACAGAGATGTCATTTAATGCCTTTCGTCTGAACTCACGAGCGTGTTGCATGCGAGAAAGAGCACGACGACCATGATCATCGTCACTGTGTTGTCGTCGCCACCCGAAGAGTCGTCCCCATCCTTCGTTCCCCTGTCCGATACACTCCCTCCTCCTTTCTCCTCATCTCCAGGAGAAGAGGCAAGCAGCTCTACTTCTGCTCGCGAGGACCTTAATTGAAAACATAATAACGAACATATTTACACAAAAATAACCCAGTCCACACATCACAAAAAGAGTGTTAGCTTACTTGGCTAATTTGTTCCTTTTCTCGTTCATACTCTGTCGAACAACAATAAACGCATTGAGAATGAGAAGAAACAGGAATGGAAGTAGCGTCATCAGTACCTAAAATATTAACGTAATATTGTCACTCCTTGATATGTAATAGAAAAGAATATGGTTTTTGTTTGGCTAGATAATGTTTTGTCAGATACAAAGTCTATGAATAAAGGACATTATCGCCGACATTTGGTTGCTTTCCATCTGATAAGCTTCTTATTTGCTTCTGCCTTCTCTTTCGTATTCGCAAGGACAAATTGCGTTAGAGTACAAAACGAGTGGACCGGGGAACAGAACAGATGGAATTGTCCGTATTTTATGGAGCAAAGCACTTTCGGAACAGCAAAGATCGTCTAGTCTTTATGTGTTGTAGATGTAAAAAGGGGATTTCACATTTAAGGAAAAACGCCTTAGCCTAGAGACTGTATTAAGCTATGCGGTATATGGTAGATTGTTGGTGTCTTTCTCGGCTTTGTACCTAATATAGACGATTACAGAAGCTGAGCAAACAACTGCATGTTCCTCTGGTATTTCTGTGCCAGTGGCATGCAAATTCACGTTCGCGGGGGGAGGGTAAAAGACGAAAGGGGAGGGGGACCAGTGGAATGCCAAAGAAAATACTAGTGGCATGCTAGCTAGTATTCACTTTGGCATGCTGCTGGCACAGAAATACCAGAGATTCTGCTTATTCTTTTCGATTCTCTGCTGATATTACCATGTACATGTACACGTTGTAGACCATGTTAATGGTGAAGAACAGAGGAGTTGGGCAGATTTCGATTATCGTCTCCTGAAAATAGCTTTTCCGGGTTATTGTCTTCCTCCAATACTAGCGTGATTATCTGTATTTCAACTCTTGCAGTAGCTCTCTCCGGAAGTTCCTCTCAGGTCGTGTTTATCTACATCTGTCCAGGCCATTCAATGGACTCACGCCAAAACACCCATGGGTTCTCGCAGTATTTAGGCAGTCTGCATTGTGACAAGCACAGTCGACCTCACCTAGTCCTCTACAGAGAAAAGATAGAACTACCACAAGCAAGTAGGAATAATAACAGTCGACTGTTCTACCAGATAACGCGATATGCACATACCTACTGAGTGTGTACGTACTAAGAGTGCCCCTGCCATCGTGGATGCTCTTCAGCCTTTCCTACGCCCACTTCCCATTCCCGCGCTCCCACCTCATTCGTATCCTTTTATCATGCTCATATCTGCCCACTCATCCCATTATATACTCCGTCCTCTACTTTGTCCCCATCTCAGACTTCATTTCCCAGAATTACATAACAGACCATCGGATAAGCACTTACTTTGTCCATTTCATAGGCCTAATTATCGTCATTGCACTTCTCATTCTATTAAGGGCAAAGAACGAGTTTGAACTACTCGCTGAGCATTAAAATAGAATGTAATTGCATATCATATCTCATGAACAATCATAACTATGATAAGATTATGCTGATAAACTATTACAATGGTTAGTTATTAAAATGTAAATGCTTACCCCAGAGGCGTCGTGAAAACACTTTCTCAGGTTGAACTGCGGAAATCGAAGGGAATTGTAGAGGACGGAGAGGCCGACGATCGTGGAACATATCTGACGGGCACGCCGAGTCGTACAGTAGGAGGAGGAGTGACGACCCCAGCACACCTTGAAGAGAACTTGATAGAGCACAGCATTCCGCCCGGTGAAGAATGTGTCTAATAGCGAATTGACCACTAAGTTTGAATTTTCTCAAGAGTGGCTGAACCGATATACGCCAAAATTTCAGAGCTATGAGAGATCGTAGTAATGAACTTAAGTTTTTAAATTCATAATTTTTGTTTCACTTAGTAGCCTACAGGATCAAATCCTATGCGCGGAAACCGCTATTCGCTATTAGAACGCTTGGAATGCTGTGAGAGAGCTGTATCTGCATTACTATCAAGTGCCTACTGCAACATTTATGAGTTATATGGAAAAGAAGTTTTCCGAAACATGCTTGCGTACGTGAGATATGTGAGAGTTTTAAACGTATTCTCTTGTCTTCTACAGATTTCCCTTCTGTTCTCTCGGACAAGAGAAATTTTAGCTTCGCATCTAACAGAACTTCATGCAGTTAGCCATCCTCTTTCCCATTTTCTCCTCCTCTTTGCTCTCCCTTCACTTCCTCACAATTCTCGTACAGGAAGTTCTGCTGAAGTCGCCAAAACATTTTCCTTTTCAAGAGTACGGGGAGATAAGAGAAAATGCGAAGAAGAAGCGAATGAGGGACTCGGATGGATAAATATTTTTCAATTGACGATAAGACGATAGACTGAAGCGAGGAATGAGAAATATTATGAGTGAACTTGCGAATAGCATATACTGGTATAGTCGAATAAACCGATCCATCAGTTTCTTTCGTTCCAAAATGAGTCTAATTCTCTCACTATTGCACACTCTCTCGCCTTATATTCGGAATGATTTTCCGACGGATCTTTGTAATCCACTATATTCATATGAGCCAAAAGCACCGAGAAATCGCGCTAGTGGAAAAACAAGGCTATAAATATGGTAAGTACATACTAACACCATTTTAATATACATAGCAGTTGAAGAAAGATAACGAAGAAACACGGAAACTCATGCTTACGTTTGAGATATTGTTCAATGACGTCACGACTCACATTTATATAGCAGTCAAGTGCAGCCGCAACTGTGAAGTAAATGGAACACGTCTGCGCCATGTACCCGAAGGGAAGGGTGTAGACTGTCGTGTATGGAGCCCTAAAAGAGCAGATAGTAAATAAAGCATTTACGAGTATTGTTAGAACATACTTTGAGCAAACTACTGTGACTAGACAATACATACTGATTTCCCAGCGGTACTCGATAATGGCTTTTCGAAATTTCCACGGCCCATTTCGCAGTGGGTCTATTCGGGTTCTCATGACATGCTTCAATATTCACCGTCGTCTTCGTTTTCACTACTCCTGTTCAAACATTGCCTACGAAACTCATCTATTTCATCTTATGAACCACAAGGAAAATAAGCATAAAACTGCTCGAACCTGGCCAATTCGGGTATGTAGCTACGGGCGGAGTCGATCCAGAAGATGAACAATCCCGTGAGAATAACGAGAAAGTCGGAACACGCGAGGAATAGTAGATACGTGTTTGCACTATTTTCCATCCTGAAAATGGGAATATCATAGCCCCTAATCCCTTTAACGTGACAAATGAAACTACGTCTGGTCTGTCTAAATAGTTGTCCTTTGATGTGTACTTCTACATTCAGTATGCCTATCTCAATGCGAAACATCTCTGTAGTTGATGTTGGGCAGGAGCTCTCAATACCGGGAACGGTCTCTCCACGGTGAATGGCTAATCATGCGGCAAACAGCGAGCCAAGGTGGCTTTGGACAATGGAAGGGAGGAAAGGAGGAAGAGGAAGGGAGGGAACAACTAAATAACCTCTTTCGTGAGTAGACGAAAACATTGAGGATATTGGTGCACACGCCGAACACAGAGAGTGTGGGCAAAGTGATGATGATGAGGATGTAGTTGTACCTATAAACGGTCTTTTAGCCCTAAGTAATGCCATTCCTCGTCATGGCAAAGGGAAGAGAATGCGACGATCTCTGCTAACTAGTATGTGTACGTGGTTGGCTTTGTCCAGCGCTCTTAGATGGTCTCTATGATACCCCCGCTCATAGCAGCATTACTAGAAAACGCGTGGCAGACAGATTAAAGTTAGCGATAGGACCCTCTTTTGGGTCTCGCTATATCCGTCGCTGTTATGACTCGACAAAGAGGGCCATATCGGGCTATGCGATCTTAGCGCTTACTACTAAATTTCTGAATACGAGACTTATTCCGGTACAATGTTCATATAATGAAGTCATATAGTCATATACATATCGTATAAGTGGTTCACGATGAAGTGGATATATGAAGTTGAGAATCTTGCTACGTCTTCGTCTTTTTGCTCATCCTTCCCATTCTCACATTAGCCATTCACTTTCCCATCAATAATGATACCCATTACACTATTCGTCGGAACTCCTTGTTGTTCACTTATTGCACTCAAAGCATTTGCCTCCTATGCATATTTGACCAGCCCATAACTCCATAGGTCTCCTTATGCGCGCTGCAAGAGGATACGGAAGTTAGACATATATCCTGACTATTTTGTGCACAATGAGAACTTAGTTTTCCACCACGCATATTATACAAAAAATGTGTGAACAACTTTGTGACAATATTACGTGATCACTGCCTAAGTTGAGACGGGAAGTATCTAAAAAGTACCCATTGCAATCGTTTCGTTTCGGTAATTCCGATGATGAAATAATAATAATAAGAGTCAAGTGTCCTGGCTTCTCAAATAAAATATATTCCACATTGAAGGTACACTACGTCTAAAGATGGCCCATAACAGTCAGCCGTCAAAAGACAGGTGCTCAATTTATACCTGCATACCGCTCCATTGGTACTGTTATTCATATGCTAAATCGAGCAAAAAAAGATCGTACCAAGCATAAAGGGGCGAGTAGTCTTCCGTTTGCAGATCCGAGCACAGACACTCCGTCGCGTTCTCCATCTGAACAGCACAACCTAGAGCAGGGGGCGGGATCGAGGGGAGGACCCGGGAGGGATACCCCACGGGTTAAGGGCATTATCTCACTTTGCTAGACTTATCCAGACACTTGCTTACCTATGCACATGTTCTATCAGGACATATTCATACCACAACACAACTGATACTATAGCAGTATAACAAATTATTTTGATTGCTTTATATATATTGGAATGCTACAGGTGTCACAATTGCATAAAGTAGTATAACGCAGTTAAAGTAGGTCAATTAATGGTCATAATTTTATGCTAAAATAGAAACATGCCCGACAGAGGTTTGGAAAACTGCGGGAAGCATAGGCGCAAGCCTCGTTTGGGCGAGTTTTGTGTGTCACATCCATCCACTAATCCCCTTCTATTCTCCCTATTGGAATTCGCCGTTCTTTGCATAGAAATAACGTAGATGAGAGAAGGATAAAGGAGAGACTGAAGGGAGATTTGGAGGTATGGGAGAACGAAAGACGGTATACGTGAAAGGAAACAGGTGAAGAATGCGGAATGAAGGACCTTTGTGTGGCCACACCGCATGTACGTTGCTCGTTCACAAACAAGAACAAAGTCATGGAATCGGGGTTCCCTGAGGGCAAAAGAGACAGGAGGAGGAGGAGGGGAAAGGGAAGAAGGGCGGGAATGGAGAAGGTGGGACAGTGAGAGAACGGATTGAATGATGGAGGAGACTACATTGCAAGGATCACAAGCAGCTATTGTGAATGTGTCTCTGTGGTCTAGAATGGTTGAATCAGTAAAAATGCTCAATGCGGAAGTTGGAAGTTGGAGAACGAAATCGAGTGCTACAGAACAATCGAAGATAGCAATTGCAAGCGATTGTTGTCGAGAAGAAGAGTATTTTCTATTCTACCGTATGAGAAGAGCGAGAAAGGACTCGAGTATCGGAGAAGATGAGAAGGGAGACGGAGAGGTAATAGTGAAGGCAATTGAATCGAGAAGACGATGATGAGAACAGGTAGGTAGTCTCGAGGGACCAAGGTGAATTTAGTACATCGGAAGGAGACTGAGCGGGGTCTACCAACGACAGCGCTATGATGCTATAGACGAGAAAGGCTTCGGAAATAGGAAGATGGAAATTAGATTGGCGCGTTCTACGGTATTCTTATGTTTGCATAGCATACCTACTCATAGGTGTACTGAAATCCATTCATGATCAGCTTTGTTAGAAAATGAAAAACGTTGTTGTTAGAAACCAAGAAGCCAATAGGTCCGAATTTTGTTCTTACGGTCACAAGACTATCCAGTCTATAAATGCCTCTTTACATGATCTTGACTATCTTCATCTAGAACTATGTAAAGTTCAATATGGCAACGAGGCTCTATTTACCCTAAATATAATATATTTCAATAAAACATTTTGGGGCTTTTCTCCAATGCACAGAAAAGAGCCCGATTCGTTCTACTACGATGATACGCCCGCTTTACCAGACAAAAGCGCTTTCCTGTATAACGAGACTCGTTTGTCACACTCCGGCTGCCGCAACAATAAACACTTGAGAATCCACTAAACTTCGTTCATTCATACCCTCACTTCTTCTTATTACATTTCGCTCATCACCGCCTCTTCGGCCCATAAACAATCGCCGTCAGGCCTACATTATTGTTTTGGCAACTTTTAATCCCTCCATTTCCCGAAAATAGAGTTTGCTAGAAAGTCTAGACTAATGCGGTCCAGTTGTAGCGGTATGCCATATTTCTGCTTGCATAGTCAAGAAGATTGGAGATAATAAATATATAAGAATGTAATATAAATTCTGGCAAACAAATTAATTATGTACCTCGGTTCATCGTTCCACGTCATGATTCATTATCGATCGATCGGACTGAAATCGTAAAATGACGAATGCCTTGAGGCAAAAGGAGAACGACGACAGAATGAATGAGAGAAAGGAGTGAGAGAAATAAAAAGTTGATGAAGATGAACGAAGGCAAGGCTACTTCGGAATATTGGATAGACTGGAGACCATTAATTTGCAATAATAAAACCTATCAGGGTATTTGCATTCTTGTGAGGGCTAACAACTGATATCCAATGTAAGCAATTATGGGCGGAAATCTTATTCTTAGACAAGGCATATTCACATCAGTAAGCACTTCTTGACGTAGTCTTAGAGACTAATATGAGGACAATGGGGAGGATCCGTAGTGAAGAAAGACAAAGAGATAAGAGGGTAACGTAGACAGAGGAAATGAGAGAGCAACTGGAGTAAAAAGACAGGCAGAAAGGCGTAGGAAGAAGATCAAGAGCGAATAACACAATAAGAGGCCTTCTTTATGTCCAATTTGTGATGCATTTCACGCGATTGTGACGGGGAAAGGCATGGAGAGAATTAGAGAATGAAAAGGAACGAGAAAGGAGTTGGCAAACGATAGAAAATGAGAAGAGGAGGGAAGGGATGAGTTCAGAGGAAAGACTATAAGAAGAGGTCGACGAGGATTACGAATATGACGATGCAGGAGGTTGAAGCGAACGGACTCATTGAAGATTAGCGGGGAGACATATACACAAGAGAACTCTCGGTGCAGAATCATTTGACTACACTAAAGTCTATAAAAACGAGAACCAGAAGTCGCGAACCTCTGGGATAATAGACATCGAGACGATAATTGGAGAAACAATTAACAGCTGCAAAATTTATTCCTCCAGGGCTTGCATTTGTTTGGAAACCGAAAGATCTCCTTGGAGAATGGCTCCGGCCGTTCTTTAAAGGAAAGAAGAGCCTTCTTCACACTATAAGAAGACGCTAGAAGATGCACTTTGGAAATGCGATACAAGATTGCGGAGTTAGAAGGAAGGTGAGAAGACTGAACATTAAGATATTATTGGAGGAAAAGGAACGTTGAGAAATCTTTGCAGCATACTCCGCTAAATACAGTGAAACTCTCTTGGCAAAATGCCTGCTTAGGCTAAAAGCCGGCTCCGGCAGAAGTTTTACGGTGGTTAGCGGAAAGAACTGCGCAGCTCTCTCAACGTTCGTTTTCCTCCAATAATAACGAGGACGAGAATGAGGGAGGCGAGACGATAGACATGAGTAAGGTAAGCTGACCTAGAGACGAAAAACGAGAAGTGAGCAGTCTACGTTATGAGGAGGGCATGGAAGAGAAGAGGATGTCTGGTAAAGAGGGAGAGAATGAGGATGAGTGAGGAGGATAAGCTGTGAAGGACCGAGAACAGAGAAGGAATAGGGGAGTGAGCACATGCGATAGTTGGGACAGAAGGGAACGAAGAGACTGGATAGGGGAAGGGGAAATGACATTGGATGAACAGGCGAAAAAGACTTATCTTGACGAGAAGGATAGAAGATCTCCCTTATGTTAGCATTGGAACATCCATGGCTGTATAAGCTATGCTAAGGGCTATGATCAGGAGAAGTTTGATAGTCTTATGAGCTGACCACAACTACTGGTAAGCTTGATGAATCGTCGGGCCTACGAACAGTGATAGATTCTTAGGGTTGATCAGGCCACAGGGTGGTTCAAAATGGTTCTCTGCACTGCCATGAGGAAGCACAAAGGCGGAAGATGACGAGAGGATTACTTGTATTGCAATTAACGGAGAGAAAGGGAAGGGGAGAAGGAAAGAGGCGACAACTGAAGAATAGACAATGACCAAGACAACAACTCACAATTAGACACACGGCAACAAGTCGGCCTCTCTGCACACTGTGATAGAACGATTGCTTTGACTTAGGACTTTGGGAAATTCAACATATAATATGATATGTGCAGGGCTATCAAACCAGCAGGAAGTAGCCGTATTAGAGACAGTCATAGAGATTCTGCAAGAGCCTTCGTTCACATAGCGACTTGCTGAAGAACGGATGCGGAGCCTGCGCAAGGCATAAACCATGAACCCTTCACATAGCGAACGTCGCTTGCATTCTTCATAAGGGACAAAGCACGCGATAACACTCTTCGCTCAGAGAGAAGAGTCTCTCGCGCTTTCGAACGGAGACATAATCGGAGTTGTTAGAGGGAGGAGGTCTGCCGAGTCCCCCGGGACCATGCAAGGGTCAAGGAAGCAAATCGGCCGAAG
The DNA here is from genome assembly GCA_900490955.1 of Micoletzkya japonica. NCBI lineage: Eukaryota > Metazoa > Nematoda > Chromadorea > Rhabditida > Diplogasteridae > Micoletzkya > Micoletzkya japonica. The sequence goes on along the minus strand of LS874581.1, from coordinate 85,340 downwards.
GAGAAGGGAGATTCAGACCTTGCAGACGCCTCTTTACTTTGCTTCGTAATGCGTCGACTGATGGGCGTCTACTATGTCTACTATGAGAGAGGAATATGGGATATGACGGGAGTCGAAGGGAAGAAGGGGAGGGGAGTAGGATGAAGAGGAGGAGGGAAGAGATCCCTTCTAAGGTACTGACGACACGTTGAGTAACACGAGATGAGACAGATGCACAGAGTTTGTTGACCTCTTAGAGGACGGAAGGAACGAAAGCGAAGGGGTTCGTGAGGTGGAAGACATGAACAAGGTACATATTGAACGAGAACACGAGAACGAAGACAGATAGGTAAGGTAGTCAAAGAATACAGTGCTAAGAAAAGTGGGGAAGAAGAAGACGAAAGGTTGCGGAGTGGAGGGAATGGGGGGAAGAGAGAAATAGTGACGGGAGGGAATGCAGGCAGGAACAGAGGGGAGGAGAGGCCCACGTCTCGCAGCTCTTATCCTCGCATCTTTATCGGAATCCACGAAAAGAGTGGGGATGAAGGAGAGGAAAGGAGAGGACGAACTAGATTGAAGGGCGACACAACGGATACACTCGTTATGGGGAAGGTGAGATCGACGAGGGCGACGAGAGGGAATACTGTAGACAAGCAACGATAAGGTTTAGCCTCCTCCGAGGGAAGAGCGGCACGATGAGAAGGGTATGGAAGGAATGGAGAAGTTTCCAGTTCCGGACTTCAGGCTATTCGACGTGTAGACAGTGTACAGGATATCACACGAATCGCCGTGCCAATGCGAGGATCGTAGCGATGTTCGGCGCGATTAACATTACCTGAGAGACGACGAGTTAGGCAATGATAGGATACGCACGGAAGCTATACGACCGCCTCGAAAGAGGACTAGACGACTTCTTATTCTCAGTTCGTTCTCTCTCTGCTCATTCACTTGTTCCGCAGAGATACGGAGGACATTAAAGTGAGGCATCGTCGAGAGATCGAATGATGAGGAAATGAGGAGAGAGGATGGAGGGAGGTAAGGGGGAGGTAAGAGGAAGATGGACAATGGAGGGATGATCGTACCAGATGTGGAGTAGACCGGGAGATCGGAACCGCCTTCATCAGAGCTATCTGAGTAGGCGACACTTGGATACGCGTCACCATAACTGTTGCAGCGGTCATCTGGAAAGATACTTTTAATATAGTTCGGGCGTTTATAAATATTGAATAAAATTTCGTAAAGCTTGGGCCCAATCACCCTTGAGCGAAGTGTGTACAAATGATTTCTCACATATTGTCGAACATTGGTTCTTGTCTAGTGACGCGTAAGCATAAAAAAGCGAAATGAGATGGTGAAAAGAAGACCTTTTCGTGATTGCCGATAATCGTCGGGTCGTTGATCACAAGGGAAGCGGCTGTACTTAGCTGAAAACATACAGCTGAATGAATAACTTTAGGAAACATCAAGCTTGCGAGCGTCATGATGCTGTTAAACAATTCCCGTCATAAACATATGAACTCGTGGCCAGCTAAATTCGTCCTAACGAGAACCTTATGCTGTAGTGTGGCAGGAGGATTGAGTGTGAAGAGCAGGAGGCCCGTTGTGGTGAAGAGCCACGATACAACCACTAAATAATACTAGGCTACGTAAATACTTCGTTGTATATTGAGTATATCTCGCGAATCGTCGCATAACTAACCAATCCACGAAAATACATTCATGTCTTCTCGAAGATTCGAGTTGACGATGAAGAAAACGTTGATGTTAGCCTGAAAAAGGGCAAAAGGTCGCACGCGTAAAGAGATTAGCATACTATAATCATAGTGAAGGCAGAGAGTGACGCGAATCCCGATGTCTTCAGTGAGAGAAGACACACGAGAGAAAGGAGCGACGAGTGACGATTCGCATACGAGGAAAGCGAGTCCTGCAAGTGCCCACGTCAGTCCATGATGTATTGGTAGAAACGGTATCGCATGGATCAAAAAGCAAGGATACGAATACTTACCGAAAGTATCCCTCGAACACTCGCTCGCTTCATTTCGTCGTTGAACCGTTTCAGCTCTGCTTTGGTTTGAAGGTGAAGTACGGCGTAGATCTGGAATTCTCATTATTATTGCAGTTCAAATATGTTTACGTTGAGCGCTTACGGTAATTGCTAGGACCGAGGCTACACTCATCCACGTCGTGAGAAGAGGTTGAACGCCGAAGAGATTCTGAGGCGACAGCACCCACGTCCAGCTGCAGAGGATTACGATTTCACACGGAATAATACGATTAGGACGATTAATCCGAGAAGGTTGCAGATAAACAGCGATGATTCATGCGAACGGCTAGAGAGCCAAGATCATGACATTATAGGAAGTTGTTCGCAGCGCGACTCTTGCATAATGTACATCAAATTATGCATGCACTAGTCACCTCTCGTTGGTGCCGTTCGGAGAAAAGTATCCCTGAACGACGGATTTAGTCGAGACAGCGATGCATTGCACGACGACAAGACAGCCCAGAACGAGGGCGATGATGAGTGTACGAGAAGGGAGCAGAAAGCAAGTAGGAGACGACTGAAAAGGAGGAAAGTATTCAAGGTGTCTGACCCCTTTCTGTACTATGCGCATAGACACAACGACCGCGGAAAAAGGTCCGAAAGTGAACCCTACAACAGACGCCACAGACCGGAAATTGCCGTCGGACGTCCATGATCGCAGAGTGAAAAGAAGAGAAGAAGCCTGTAGCCGTCCAACTGAAATTATCATAAGAATATTGAAACGGAGTTGAAATCCTCTTAAGTATATCGCCCAACATCGCTAGAAATGCAGCCGATCCCAGTCCATGCATACAACTGAATCCAACGACATTCGATTCCGCCCATGAATAGGATAGTGCCTGAAATCACAAACTAGATTTTATCTGCTATACCATATTTAGAAGACTTTAAGACAGACATTTAGAAGACATTTAGAAGAATTTTTTCGACTAATAAGGGTAGAAAAGTGTCAATCACAGCTGTTAGCTGTTTACTCCCACGCAGACTGATAAGAAGACTATAACACTAATGACACTATCGATAACACACACACACGCACACTATAGATAATTATTGACATTGTAGAGAAATGAAAAGTTTGTCATAGAGCAATACTCACGTCCGTTTTCATGTTCATAACAGTTGCTGTAGCAATGATGAAGAGCACGACCAGAACAAAGAAAATTGCAGTAGATACTATCGATCGACCGAGTGGATTCTAAATCAACTATGATTTAGAATCCACTCGGTATAATTCTATGATCACGTTTTTTTTAAGATTGTGGAACAGACTCGATGTTAATAACAATGTAAAAGGACAGTTTGTTTATTCATGCCATACTATTTTTTCAAACAAACACGAGAAAGGCTAGAATCAATTTTCATTGTAAGACGCTTGATTTCAAGAAACAGGAAATCATGTTCACCTTTTTGCCGAATACAGAGTACTCGAGGTCGAAGCCGGAGAGAGCAAGAAGGATGGAGAAAGGGCCGAGGAGGGCCCTTCTGGATTCGGACGACGACGGCGACGTTACCGCGACCTCCTCTTCCTCTTCTTCTTCACGCTCGTCCACTCCTTCTTCCAGCTTCTCAGCCATCTGCAAACATGTACAATGAGGTGAAAAGACGAAAAATACGAAGAACACGCGCAGTGACTGGAATGAATCGCGAAGTGATAAAGCATATACACATTAAAAAAAGTAATAAACAAAAGAGGACAGGATCGAACAAACACAAATGAAAGACGAGGAAGATAGCGAGAGCGGAAAGCCAGTAGAAGTGACTGTAAATAGTGAGCGAGGAGTGTCCGGATGGACAGACAGAGGGTAATCACGGTGATTCACTCGCCCCTTCCACTTCACATGCACAACAGGTGCACGAGGGAATGCAGATTAGCTGAGAACGAAAATGGGCCAACTTAGTAGCATGTTCAATGCATGCTGTGAGACTCTCCCGTCACCTCTCACATGGACCTCGTATCTGATTAGTGGTGACAAACCTCGTTCTAAATGCTCGTGGATTTTACAGACAGTCTGAAGATTCGCAACTGAAATTGATCTCCTATCTTAGAAGGATTCCATATTAAGTATGAGTATGGTATAGCGTTGACAAAATCGGGAGAGAATGCTTCATTTTCATTCCTTTTATCTCTGCGTCTCTTCATTCTTCACCGCTCTTTCACGAGTAGAAATGCAAATCTCTCCCGACTTTGCCAACACTATTATAGTATGGTAGCACAATCCACCACAGCAAAAATCAATCTCTTCATTGCTAGAGCAAACGGCAGGATTCATTTATTCAGATATGCATATCGCAGGAGGTAACACGAGTGAGGGGGAAAATTGATACTATACACATCTTCTACATTATTGGAATTTCTACATGTATATAATTAGAATTCTACCGGAATATTATGGATTAATGGGGAAGAATAGGAAGAGAACGAAGCTACACCAAATGGGGCAAGTATATAATTAGCTGTTCCTACTTCTTGTTCATAGATCAAATAGTCAGAAAAAACATCATACTTTACTTTGGCAGAAAACAAAAAGATTATGCAGGCAAGCTTTGAAACATTTCTAAAAAAAGTGCCTTGGTTAAGTCGAAACCACTATTTGATCTATGTTAATGCTATTAGGATATTGTAATAAAACTGTAAACAAATATTATGGGGTAATAATGACGGAACCAAAAAGTAGAAGGGGTAAATGGTTTATGATGAGGGGGAGGATTGTTCTCTTCGCAGTTGTCCTTCTAAAACAAGAGGTTAGATAGAGGCAGAGGGGAGGGAGAGGGGGTTAGCAGGTAAATGGGAGGGGGAGCGGGTTGAGAGGTAAACGAGAACAGGGAGTGGTGTGTGTGTGTGATATGAAGAGAAGACAGAAGAAAGGGGAGCGAGCAGTGAAGGAGCCTACGGAGCCATGTTAGAGGATACACAAAGGGAAGCGAAGGGGGGGAAGAAGTGGACTGAGAGGGTGGAAGGGGGGACGGAGTAAGAGAGAAGGGAGAGAGATACAGAGATTGAGAGGAGGGGAGAGGGATATAGTTAGAGGCAAGATAGCCGACGAGCGTCTGTGGTATAGTACTGATCAGAGTGAAGGAGACGCAAAGGAGGAACACTAACTATGAGCACTAATGCAAGGACAAAACGGCATTTTACTGCATAAGGCCCTTATCCTTCATTACTTTCTACAGTAGCGGAGTTTCACGTCGCTATGCGGTCCATTTTTACTCATTCCTATTTGCTTCCGAAGCGTCCACTTTCAAAACGGCTCACCCCAAAGATTTGGAGGCATTGTTAAAAAAACTTGTCCTTCACTCTGATAGAAGGGAGCAATGGGGCCAATAGGACGGACCACCCATTTTCTCGATTTCTTCATATTTTGCATATGGATAGGTGCTAATGAGTAGATCACAACGGCCGAGTTTGAGAGCTTGAATATGATCTACAGTATCGCTACAGTATCCCGCGCGAAGAGGGCGAGATGTTTGAAAGTGGACAAATTTGAAAGTTGATAGCTCATTCGACGCGCCTTTTCACGCAGATCATGAATATCGTCATAACTACTCGATTAACTTTTTTACTCGATTACTCGACGATTACTCAAATACAGATATAAAATAAACGAAAAACATGTATTTTTCACATAAAACCTCAATTTTCTCGAAAAAATTACTCTCTTCTACAAGGTTTTGACTCCGGAATATGAAACTAGACCTTAAAATACATCATATATGTCATTTTGAGAAAAATTCATTAGGTGACCCTCGGACTTTTTTGGCCTCAAAGTTCGGTAACTGCTGCGAGGTTCAAGAATGAATGGCTCCGGTTATCTCGGCTTCGCTTCCCAGAGAAGGCGATCAATGCTTTACCCATTTCTGCTTGATAAGTTTCTTTTTCTAGGACTTTATTGCAATTGTATAATATTCATACATCGGAATCTAAAAATGGCCCATTGGGATTTTCGAAGATCTCATTTCTGTGGTCCCAAATCTAATCAGATAGAACATCAAAAACGTCGCGGCCTAGCTTCACACAATGTTTTAAATGTTAAGCGAACGAGTCAAAATGTTGAGGTTACAACGTTTTCTGTGCGAGAGTTCCTACTGAAATCAGGCGTATTTTTCGGCATATCGTTCGCTTAACATTTGCACTGTTGTCAGAACATTGTGTTCAAAACATTCTCGTCCTCCACATCTAACTCATCTACTTCACAATCTTCGTCCTTCTCTGATTCTATATCAGATTCTCGTTTGCTTCTCACTAAGCCCTTTTCGCGTTTTCGGCACAATGATGAAAAGAAACTTCGGATTTGTTGGGCGTTCATCCTTTCATACATACGGTAGAATGCTGCCTTCTTCTATCATGAGCCTCTCCGCTTCTGCCGCGTCCACCTTTCGTCCAGTCTTCGCTCCTTTGTTGAACAGTTCCTTTACAAATTTCTTCGCTTTTTCGCTAAGCCGGACTACCTTCTTCTTTCTCCTCAAAGCCCATCCCTCCGCGAGCGTTTCCACTCCTTCTTCTTGTATCATTTCATCAACTACATCTTTGAGCTCCTGTATTGAGTTTGCATCCCTCATTTCCTCCAATCCAGTCCAGAAGCCAATCCAGAGTTGGAGAGCATAATCATACATGTTTATGACCTCCGGTCGAATCTTATGTCGTCCAATTTCCAAGTGACGCAGGAGATTATTGTATCGGATAAACGAAGAGCTACCGTTACGCTAGTAAATTGTGGGTCATGTTTGATACACAAGTAGATCTCTTCCTGAGGATTCCAAAAATTCCAATCAGAACATTGTACCTTTCCCAGCCGACATATGGCCTTGTTTCAAGTGTTTCAAACACGGCCCACAATTTACTAGATTGACGGTACATTCCGAACAAGCGAACGTCCCCTTCTTCTCTTCTGTGTCTGCTGAAGAAGATTCCATTTCGAGATCATCGATATCGTTCGCTTCATCGTTAGAAGTAGGTTGTACCGGCTGTTGGAATGCAGATGGCTTCGGAGTGAGGATGTGCCAGAAAGTGCACACAACGAACACACAGCGAAGGGCAACACTCTCCCTTATAGCCACACAAATTTTGCGTACGAATGAACAAGAATAATTAAAAGATATAAACACAAACAATTATAATAAAGTCCTAGAAAAAGTAACTTATCAAGCAGAAATGGATCAATGGATCGCCTTCTCTGGGCAGCGAACCCGAGATCAGCGGAGCCATTCATTCTTGAACCTCGCGGCAGTTACCGAAATTTGAGGCCAACAAAAGTCTGAGGGTCACCTAATGAATTTTTCTAAAAATTACATATAAGATGTATTTTAAGGTCTAGTTTCATATTCCGGAGTCAAAACCTTGTAGAAGAGAGTAATTTTTTCGAGAAAAATGAAGTTTTATGTGAAAAATACATGTTTTTCGTTTATTTTATATCTGTATTCAAAGTTAATCGAGTGGCTATGACGAAATTCATGATCTGCGTGAAACGGCGCGTCGAATGAGCTATCAACTTTCAAATTTCGTCCACTTTCAAACATCTCGACCACTTCGTGCGGGATACTGTAGCGATACTGTAGATCATTTTCAAGCTATCAAACTCGGCCGTTGTGATCTACTCATTAGCACCTATCCATATGCAAAATATGAAGAAATCGAGAAAATGGGTCATCCGAGGGGTACCTTCAATTTATAAGTCTTGGAAGACAAGGCTTGTTAGTACGACGGGGTAATGCAGTAATCCAGAGGTCAGTTGGGTCGCTTCATGGGTCTGCTTGTTCCTTTACTTCTTTCCATCCTTTCCCTTCTTCTTTGACTGCTTGGTCTTCGTGTTAGGCGATTTGTCCTTAGGCTTGACGGGCGTATTCTTCGGAGTTGTACCCGTCTTCGCTTTGGGAGCCTTTTCCTGTTCCTTCTTGAGTTCTTCCTTGGGAGCTTCCTTGGGTTCCTCCTTCGGGGATTCCTTGGGTTCTTCCTTGGGAACTTCTCCTTTCGGAGCCTCAGCCTTATTTTCCTCCGGTTTGGGAGCGTCGATCTTGGGGGCTTCAACAGGCGTAGGCCCTTCTTCCTTCTTAGGGATCAACTCTTCTTTGACGGGTGATGGTCCTTCACTCTTACCCTTCTTCATCTTGAAGTAGTAGTATGCTCCAGCTGCAGCAGCGAGGACAACCAGAATAAGGATCAAGCTCATGGTTGGATGAAGGGAGAGGAAAAGAGGATCGAGCCACTCGGGACGGAGGAAGGAAAGGGGAATGAGGACCTTTCTCTTAGAAATCTCTCAGGACCTTTCTCTTACCTTTCTCTTAGAAATTTTCCTTTCTCTTAGAAAAAGGACCTTTCTCTTAGAAATCTCTCAGAAAATGTCTCTTAATAGTTATCTTAATAGTTTTTTTATACTAGCGAGCCAAGACTTCTACCACCTGATGCGTACCATCAACTATGGCATAGTGAACCTTGAAACACATCGGGTTCTCTTTGGAGAGTTGCAATCACCGAGTTCTGCATTAAATGCCAAGGCCTAAGATTATATGAAGTTTGCCCTCTAATTGCTAGGTTCCACAGGTGCGAAATGTTTCCAGCAAATGTTTGTAAGGCCACGTGATTAGGTGGAAAAGGCTATGCATGGATGGATGGAGGTAGGCAACTAGTTGTGATAGAATCGATAGTGTAGCATAAGACAAAGAAAGACCCAACTGATGCAGTATTGAGATGAAGTAGACAAAAGGGGATATGACAAGGGGACCACACACCACTCCCGCAAATTGTTCCGGAGATCAAGAGACAAACTCTGGGGAAGGGATCATCTTGGTATGAGTGCATCCTACATACCTCATCCCTCCATCATCTGTGTTGGGGACTTGGCCCTTCGTAGTCCTGCCTTCTGAAGGTGTCCTTCTCGGGTTGGGGCAGTTTCTCCAACATTCTGGAGAAAGTCGGGCCCAGTTCGCAGGAAGAATCCCATTTGTCGAATCCCTCTGAACAGCAGCCATATCATTCCCTTATTGTGCTTCAGCCAATATCCCATGACATCCTAACCGAATAAACCACCCAAAAAATTAATATATCACCGTGCTATATATCAATTAATATATCACTGAGACTTACTGAGCTTCTTCAGGTCGAAGGGGTAGTCAGGAAGGGACATTGCCTTGAATACGATTTCCCACGCTGGGGTCGGGATGTCATACCAACGAGGCTGCAAGGATCACATATATTCCCAGTCAGCATACTTTTAGGCATACATTTGCAAGAAATTTTCAATTGGTAGGCTTGAGCATTCACGCTTTTAAACACCGGACTTGCTTCTATAGAAATAAGAGTGAAGGTTACTCACGTATGAGAGGGACTCGTTGGAAGAGGTGGCCGGAGGAGTGAACATCGAGGTGGGATTCTTGGCTGGCGTCATCGTAGACGTCGACTTGTTCTTTTCGTCGTTCTTGACCGGAGGACTCTCGCGACTCTCGACACCTCAAACCAATCAATACTACCGTACACCATCTGCACACAGGCATTACAGTAACTAATCAGCGACACGTCTGCCCAGTTCTACCGTACTCCCTATGTATCAACAAGAGCCATAGTATGCCTTCAATGCACCTTTCCTTAGTCGTCTGTTTGGTCAAAATCTTCTTCACATCCTACTCTTCTTCGCTTCTCCCCCTTGATAGCACGCAAGGTCTTCCGGGAGCTAGTGCTTTGCAATATCTTCGGGAATTCGGGAAGATCAAGCGTGCTATCAAGATGAGATGAAAGGAATCGAGGAAACCTTGTTGGATTAGCACTGACCGTGTCTTGGTTGTGAACCCCTTCCGTAGTTGCATTGCCCACCCTCACCATTCATGTATATCCTCGTCTTAGCAGCGTACGAACGTTGGTCTTCCACGGACGCGGGGGCGGGGGAGGGACAGACCGTCTCGGACTCCCGTCGAACCCACACCTGCACATCAAACAATCAGATGCACCGAAACAACGTGCTCAAGCAAGCAATATTATGCTCCTTTTCACGGGGTTCCATGATGTATGATTTTGCTGTATATTCAATTCTGATTTAAAAAAAGGCTGCGCATGATTGTGAACGAAATCAGGTTATACCGTAACTATACTGATATCACCCTACAGTGTATACCGTAATCCAAACCGCATTGTTGCCAGTTCCTTCAGCTTACATCCTTACAATCATCTGTTTGTGTCCCCTCTACCGTATACCTTCCTCATCTATCCCTCTACCGTATACCCCTCTCCCCCCTCCCCTTCCCACCTTCTCGGGAGATGACTCGGGCGTGTCCTGTCCAATCGTTTCGTCCCTCTTCTCTTCCCTTCCATATCTTCCCGTTCCTCCTCTCCTTCCAGTGGGTGTTCGAACCCCGAATTGTCGATTGTTCACTGGCCGATTTGTCTACAATACATTGAACACTCAACACGGATAAATATCTATCTATCCAACACACAACGGCACACTCCATTTGCTTTTACAGTGTTCACAATCAGTTCACGATAGATAATACCGTAACCTAAAGTCAACCTAAGCTCTTACCAACGATGCGTTTGAAACGACTGAAACGGATGAGAAGGAGGTTGCCGAGTTGGAGTTGCGATTCCTTGTAGAGTAGCGAGGAGTATAGGGAGGAGTACTGAAAGGGCAGGGTTACGGTCGACAAGACTGCTTTAACCCGTAGACAATCTCGAGAAGTATGCCAAACAAGTGTACGGTAAGAAGTGTACGTAGTTTGTGCATAAGTGGATACCGACCTAAAGTGCGGGCAGTAGGCCTAAATTTTATTTGAGATTTTACATTGGTAGGCTGATATTTACCAGAAAATTTCGATTGGTAGGCTTGGTAAATAAGATCTCGCATATTTGTAGGCATGTTTCTCCAAAATATCGCTGGGAAGGTTGCCCACATATGAGTTTGCGTTCGGACTACGGTATGTACTGTGTTGCAATCTTTTCAATCGAGTGAAATAAACAACTTACCGCGGGTCGTCCTCGAATACTTCTTGACGCTCCAATTGGGCTTGGAGCCGCGCCTTAACGGGAAAAGTCATTCAAGGGGTTCAAGCGGAGTCCCAACCTATCGCTATTATCTGTATTATATGAGTTCACCCATACGTGAACAGAATCAAAGATAGGGTCACTGTGGTCACCCCCCCCCCCACCTCCCCTCATCCCCTAATTCCCTTACTTGTTTCGCATTGCCGGCCACGTTGATCATAGGGAGATTGCTCTTCTTGGTCTTCTTCGGCTTCTTCTCTCCATCCCGGGCACACATCATTTCGTTTCTTCTTGCAAGAAGGAATGAATCAGGAGGACGAACCGTTCCCTGAATGAGACCCTTCCTCTCACTACACATTTACACCTTCCCCTTATATACCCAACTACTGCACTCCCTTATGCAGTATTCACTACCGTACCCCTATCACATCGTAACCCTCTTGGCTTCCATACAATACGCCTTACTCCACGGAGTCCACACCCTGTTCCACAATATTCTTGCCCTCTACTGTAATCCCCTGAAGAAACCTTACTCGTAATCCTCTACAGTACCCAATACCATAATCTCATACAACACCTTCAACTATAACGGTCTCTCTACCGTACTCCTATAACCTACCGTACCCCTATCACACCGTCCTACTACAGTAACCTCCCTACTTCCCTACAGTAATCTCCCTACCCCCATATCCCTACCGTAATATTTCAACTCCTCCATAGTAATATATCTACTCCTTCACAGTATCCCTACTGAAAAAACTGAAAATCTTTCTACTCCCCTACAGTAATCTACATACGTGAGCAGGTAACCCCCAAAATTTTAAATATGGGGGTACCATCCCAAAAAAACGGGGCTACCAGTCATGCAAAACCGGTTTTCTACTTTCCCATAAGTATACCTAAAAAATCTTTTCTGCGCTTACCGGCCAAAAAATCGGGGCTACCAGCCGTACTTACGGGTCGTGCCCACGAATGGTGATCTATTATTGACGAAATAGTTCCGTCAGTAAACTCATTCCTACTTTGTCTGTACTCTCTTCATACCGCTTCGCTCTCTCGTCGGAAGTAGGAATGAGGCGACGGACGGAACGTTTTCCTCAACCATATCTACTCCCTCTCAGCATCCCTACCGTAACCTTCCTACTAACCTAGAGTAACCTCTACCGTAACCCTACCGTACCTTCTCGCATAGGCATCGGATCCCCTTCACGTTGATGCCCATACCCTTCTTCTCCCAGAGATTGTACAGTCGTTGGGCATGGGTCCATCCTCGACCGGCCTCTGAAGGGAATAGCAATCAATTCTTCCGCTAGACTGCACACCGTATTTCGCAATGCAACTATCTCGAGATTCGTCCCGGGCGCGATACTTCTCTCTCCCCTATACCCTCCCTCTCTCCCTCCCCAACGCCTCCTCTCTCTCTTTCGCAAGGCACTATCGACTGTACCTCAGCGCATGACTAAGAGGCTAAAGACCAAAGATCAAAGACCAAAGATCAACAAACTCTGTATCGCGAGAGAATCCATCAGGTCCTCTTCATACTTTGTGAAGCAGTGTGCGTGAACCGGCTTGTCCTTGTAGGGACAGTTGTCGTTCGAGCATTCGAGGGTGATCGTCTCCTCTCCGTCGGTCACCGGACGGTCTGTAAAGATCACACATCAAACTACGAAGAGCAAAGACCAAAGATCGAAGATCAACCGACCCATGAGACAGAGTCTGCGACCGGGGCAGGGACAGCATTGCAAGTTGTCGACGGCCACCTCCGCCTCCTGGGGCTGTTGTTGTTGTTGATGCTTCTTGGGGAGAGTTACTGAATCGAGGCAATTCAGGGGATGACCAATCGGGGCTCACCCCATTAGTCACCACCCTCCCCCCTCACTAAACCGGGATTCCCCCCGAAGATGAAGCAACTAAGCTCACCTCTGCCACGAGCCATTCTTTCCCTGATTTGAGATGATTGAATTCGAGATTGAATCTGAAATGGGCTTGATTAGGAGGGGTGAGGGGGGGGGAGCGCAGAGGCTGTGAAGAAAAGAGAAGGACAGAGAATCACAAGACAAGAGAGGAGAGGAGAGACGGGGAATGGTCTACTGAAGGAGAAGGAAGACTGAGGGGAGGGAAGGGAGAGTGCCGGGTGGCAAAAGACACGACCGAGAGGTACTATCGACATCTTCCCCCCCCCCCCGAGTCGGAGACTCTTTTGTACGTTTACAGCGAAATGCCATGAGAATAAGTGAAGGAGGGGAAGAGATAGGAGAAGAGAGAGATATAGGGGGAGGGGAGACGGAATGGAGGAAGAGGGGAGAGGGGAAGACAGAAGAAATCAATCAACACTTATGGAATTGAATGAGGAGCCTTCTGAACGGAATGGTCTATTCATAGATGATGGCAGCTTTTACAATTAGGGGGTGAGATAGCTAACAATTGTAACCAAGACAAGGTGTCAGGAGGGGACAGTATGAATAGGAAAAACCTTAGCGAGGTCTCAACCCCCCCATGGTAGATGTTACCGTCCTAGTCAACTAACGAAACTCATCATACGTGACTAAAGACCCAACCATAGGAGAATGTATCGGTCGGATAAGCTAATACGATTCATTCTTGCATTCATTCATTCTCTCTGTTCTCCTCGCGCGTGGTCGGCTCTCCATTTCGTCTATCATTCCAGTCTACTCAATCGCGGAAAAGAGGATGGATCCTCCCCCCTGAAGACTTGGAGCACGGGGGGAGTAGCTCCAAGCGAGGATCGAGAGGTCTACTCAAGATTCTACGGCAACTCGGACTGAGTGGGTTTTTGAAGAAGATTCGAAGTTTCTAACCTCTCCCATCTACATCAAAGCCTCCTCCTTTGGACCCCAATCCATTG
>LS874581.1:55582-70792 GCA_900490955.1 Micoletzkya japonica | reverse complement strand
GTCTACTCAATCGCGGAAAAGAGGATGGATCCTCCCCCCTGAAGACTTGGAGCACGGGGGGAGTAGCTCCAAGCGAGGATCGAGAGGTCTACTCAAGATTCTACGGCAACTCGGACTGAGTGGGTTTTTGAAGAAGATTCGAAGTTTCTAACCTCTCCCATCTACATCAAAGCCTCCTCCTTTGGACCCCAATCCATTGCTAATCCAGATAAAGTTGTAAAACTGGAAACTGGAAGCTAATAGGAATAGGTTAACAAAAAGTAATCCCAACCATGATTTGTTCTACTATCCCGTAGCAATAAGCGCTTCATAGATCAAATGATACGTCGGAAACGACGTAACCACGGCACCTTTTTCTGCGAAAATTTAGTAAATCAAGGTACTTTGGTAGCTTAATTTACTATTTTATGTCAAATTATGAAGAATTTCCAGTTCATTAGTGTGAATCAAGGCACTTTTGTCAGTTTATTCGTACAAAATCAAGGCACTTTAAAATTCAACGATGTCACTATTAGATCTATGAGCGAAATGCAAGAGACGCAGAGACAGTTTGGGTGGGATCATTCGGAATGGAGGAGCGAAGTATCCATCGGGCCAGCTACCCATAGGGAAGAGCGGTATTGCACGATTCATGAGAGCTGTCCAACAGTGCGAAGACCCCGCGAGTGCGCAGAGGTCTCATGGCAATTATAAAAAATGGACCAAGTGACGCGTTCAACAAAACATAGCAATGAAAATGACTCGTTTCCCGTTCCCTGATAATTGCGAGCCATTTCCTATGGTTTCATTTGACGATTTCCCTGCGCCCATGGCAGGGAACGTTGGAATCGTGCCTTATTTGAAGCAGCAAAGATAGATCAGCGCGCTACAGCATAAACATTTCGCAATCGTTTGCGTACTTCTAGACAACTCTCAGCCCCGTAACAACACAATGTTTAGCCTGTCCGCAATATCCTCAATTGCACTTACGACATTCAGATTTTCACTCGCTCAATTTCCAGTTTCTTTTTCTGCCTCTATTCCTTTGATGTATGCTATGACGCTACAGTTAGCTGAATCCACAGATCATGATGAAATGCTTAGTATTGAAAAGGCAGGGAAAAGTGCAAGTAAAGGGTCACTACTGCTTAGTTAGAAAGCCCAATATTTAGCATTAGGCTTGGCAAACCGATTCATAAAGTGCATCATTTACATGACTGCACACCCCGAGAGGGGGATGAGGAATGAAGAGACGCGAGGCGAAAGAGCATGTAAATGATGCACTTTATCAATGGGTTTGCCAACCCTATTCAGCATACTAGTTCACCTTCCTTCCCTCTCTCGGACCATTCTTGCACTTCGCTGCTCTCCGATCATTTGTATGCCTTTAGTTTTCAACCTTCTTGGCATGTTTGCTCTATCGAGTCATCAGGCAATGGGGTAGGACAGAATACCGTGGGAAGGGGTAAGGAGGGAAGAGGAGCATAGAGAAGGAAAAAGAGACTTCAAACAGTAGATAGAGGAGATTCATGCGCTTACTGACTGATTCTCTCTACTGATAATCAATGAATTGGGAAGCATGACGCCGAATCAAACACACGCATAAATGAGAGGGAAGTTAGCACGTTTACGAATACGGTCAGCTTTTAGTGTACGCTTACAGCTTAAGGCTAGCGCTGAAAATGAGACAATAAGCAGTGCATGCTTACTGAATAAGGTATAATGAGCGAGAGCTAATACGGATCTACCACCCCTGTGATCGAACCTGAACACACGTGCCTATCCACAATTGCAATGTTGCAAAAGAAGTTACATCCAGGCTTTGGACTATAAGACGATTAGAATATACTACTACCAAGAGGCACTCCATTCGAGATGTCAACTTATGCATGACGCCCCATAAGCCTTCTCTAGCACAGCTGTTCTAGGGGATACTTCTTCTAACAAACTAACTGACAGAGTTGAATCTTGCGGTATTTCTTGGTCTTCTCCTTCTTCGGACAACCGCGTGCGAAGAGTGCGTTTATAGTGAATGACGCGGAAGAAGGACTGAAATGGAGAGAGACAAGAAGGGGTGGGTATTTACTCGATTAGGTCTTGCTAATAAAAAAGAATCAACCAAATACATGAGATCATCATTCTAATGCTTTGCATCAACTAGATAAAACATTTAAACGAACATCAAAATGAAGCAAAACCAGCTAAAACTTGGGAATTTCAGTAAATTCGAAACGGTTTCGTTCCGTTCGTAACGCGTTTATTCCCTCAAGTTATTGACAGCTACCGTAATCCATGCGTGTGTTGGCATACCGTATGTTTGTCATTCTTTTTTTCTTTTTTTACTTCGTTCTTCTCTTGTTTTTGTTTCAATTGTTTTGCGTATTTTCGTAATAAAAAACAAGATCGTACGCTCCCGATTGTTTGATCGTATGCTTGCTCCTTGCAGCAATGGTTTCATGTCTCGCCGTCGCGATAAACTGAGGAATGAAGACGGGGAATAGGTGGATGTCCGCACTATCACCTTCCATCACCGTTCTGGACTGACCCAAATGAGCGCCTCTCGCAAGCCATAATGCGACTCTCCCATCCCTCGCTCCCCTCCTTATCCTCCCCCTCCCCTCTCCTCTCTATCATCTACCTCCTCTCCATTCCATCCCTCCCCTCCAGCCCTACCTAGTTTCAAATTGCAACCTGCTACTCCTGGCTCTCATACAAGAAACCGCGTAATTCGCTTCATTCCTTCCCTTTCATCTTCCGCTTCTGCCTTACTTTTTCCCTCGTCTCCCTAGGCGGGATTGTTTCCTTCCTTGATCCTGTCATCAACTAGTTCGTTCCTTATCATAAGTATCAGCTTTCCCTCCGTCCCCTGTCTCATTCCCCATGTCATCCCCTCCTTCTCCCCACGACCCTCTCCCTCAGATGGAAAAGCATCGAAGATCTGCCTTCTGGCAGAGGGAAGCAGCCGAAAAAGCAGCGGCTGAGGAGAATGAGAGGAGGAAGCAGGAGGAGTGGAAGAGGCACTCCAACCATGTGAGTTGATCTTTGATCTTTCGACTACAATGTGGTTACGGTGTCATTCAGGAGTTACCAGAATCAGCCTTCACCTTCACGCCCTTGAAGGAGTCGTCGGGTAATCGGGTGGAGATCGCTGATCCTCCCGCATCTACACTCAAGAGACAAGCGAGGAATGCCAACTACAACAGTAAGTCAGATGGATTCCCTATCATCATCATCTATGACAAATGACTGAAACGTAGTTGGTCCGTCGTCTATCAGAGAGTTATGAAGTTGAGTGTATCTATTCAGCTCTGCAACCGACGAAGCCCTCTCTCAAGTTCGAGGTTCGTCCCGAGAGAGCGGAGCAGTCGCGGACATGGGGAAAGGGAGGGCCGAGGGGGACACAGGGAAGGAGTGCGAGTGTGATGAATGGAAGCATGACTATGGGCAGACCCGTGTCTAGGAGTGGAGAACAGCATGGTGAGGACAAGGATAGTATTGACCAGCATTGCCTTAGAGTGCAACTAGGGCATAGTGTCTTTGGTTGACCGTGAACGATTGCCATGAGCTGAAGATGACGAATTACAGTAATCCCTCGCTACCAGTCATACTGTACTCTTCCCCGACCGGACGATCCTCTCGATGCCGAATCGCTTATGGCGGCGCAGGTTGGTAAAGGTTGATCTTTGATCTGCTATGTGGAGGTAGAAGCAGATTGAAGGATCATCGAGGAGTCCATTGGGGATAAACGGATTGTAGACTCCGATAAGGAGTTTCTTGTTATCCAAACGCTTATGATTGTTTCTCGCCGCTTATCTACGATATTCGAAGAATATGTTGACAGAAGGAAGGGATCAGTGATGTGAAATACTCGCCAAATATCAATCCCAATCAGCCTTGAACCTGTCTACTCCGAGTCCCGTCCTACTCCTTTAGTATAAAGTCCCGTTCTCCAACAGTCAATAGTCTCGCTCCCCTCCTCAGGTTGATCCCTAATAGGTCATATCCCCCCACAGTCGTTACTTATCCACTTTCCCTTTCCCCTCCTCTTCTTCCCTTGGGTCTTCTCCTTTCCCATCTCAATAAACTCTCGCTGTTGATTAATCGCGGGTTCTTATTCCCTCCCTTCCTCAGATGGCTGCGCAACAGTCTTCCAATGTCTTCTACGTTCCCTTCCAAACGTACCAAATGGCCCCTCCGCCTCCCTCGGCCGCCGTAAGCTTTGTGTTTATTGTGAACAATTCCACTTCCTCATCCAGGAACAAAACATATGATGCAGTTAGAGTGTTACTCTGTTGAATTGCCTTGGATTGTTCTCCCGCCGTACTCCTTAAAGTACCTCTACCGTACCCCTTCAGACGCTTCCCCGTCAGCCACCTCCCCCTCAGATGTCAATTCCCATCTCCATGCCCCCTCCACCCCCTCCCGAGTTCCGGCCACCCGTACAGTTCATCTCACAGCAACCAGTGGTAAACTCCCGCCTTATTCGACTTCACTTGGATGATCGTGTATGATACGGTAATGTCAGTTGGAGACCTACCGTCTACAGGAGACGTACAATCGATCGAATCTCATACCGTGGGACTCCATTTCGATGCTCTCGTACATGCATGTGAGCCCTATTCCCTCTCCCTTCACAATCTCCTCCTCAGGGTCTCTTCTCCATCTGCATCTTCTCAGCCGGTGGCTACCGTATAGTGCAAGGGGCGAAGTGGGCGGTGGGAGTGGAGATGGTCTATGCCATCCTCGTACTCATCAATGCCTTCCTGGGATTCTTCGCAGGCATGTCTTTCCTATTATATATAACACAGATAATTATGCCAGTTCTAAAAGAGTAACCCAATGTCTTCAGTGCAGCGGAGGAGTGTGCACGCGGCAGTGAGTGCCTTCGTTCTGTCGGGATACAACCTCCTTCTTGCCATACTTCCCATCGTACTCGGTACACACTTCTCACTATACGTAATCTGAGATAAATGGCTACCACAGTAGCTATAGGTACAATTATCACGATAGTTAACACTAGAAAGAGTCGTGTGCAGGTCTGATGCCGTGGTTCGCGGAGAACGGCCACTCTCTGAACCCCAAGTGGTTCATCTCGGAGACCGAACCCTTCGTCGTCGACTATTGTCTCGCTCTTCTTGTCGCCGTTGAGGTATTCCTTATCTTATTGGAAAGGTTGTTCGTGGAACTAATTACGTGTCGATAGATCATGCATGAGTTATTTCATAGAAAATGTTGAACATCATTGTCATCCTTCAGGCCTTCATCTGCGGTTTCTCCGTGTCCTTCGGTTGTCGTTCCCTCGGCAACCTCTACTTCTCCGTCGATGAACTCAAAGATAACATCGATACGCGACCAGCCAAATCCTGAACATTTTGTGTGTACTTTATCATAATCATAGCAGAGTCTTCAAGTTCAATTTCACCGCCATTGAAGGTCGATTCTCTTCGACAATATCTCCTTGATTGTCCTTCATACCCATGCCATAACACTGATTCGATGCGAACTCATAGATCAAATAAAGTAAGAGAAATCGTCTAGCGGCTGATCCGCTCAGTGAAAGTATGTGGGACAGTCAAGCTCAGAGTACGGGATAAGGAGAAGATGGAAAAGCAGATGAGATTTATCGAGGGAAGGAGAGGCTGCCTTTTACGATTTTGCAGTATTTATCCTAAAGAGTCTGCTGGGCTTACTATTACTTAGGATAATTAAGAATATTTGGCTGTAAAGACCATGGAAAATACATGGTAACAACAACAATGCATAAGTGGGAGTCTTTCAACTTTTAGCGAAATTCCATTATATAATCTTGATTATGTGCTGGATAAGATAATCCATGTGTACAACATATTTTTAACGAGAAAAAATATAACTTTTTATTATTACGGATTGAGCACGATGAGTATTATTGAAAGGCCTGAGGAAAGGGTTAGTGAAAGTATGCGGGACACAGGAACTGATACATAGGCAATGAATGGATACGGTAAAGGCTAACAGGGAGAACTCTAGTCATCGGGTACAGAGAACAATAGTACGGGAAGATGGAACGGAGGAATATTAAGAAGTCATTGAAACCTAACTACAATTTCACCACAACCTAAAGGTTACATTTTTTACTAATATTGTGGTTCGGTTTCAAGACCACTAAGGAATATCCTTCGAAGGGCACAATACAACTCGAACGCTGCTTTTGGAGTGTTTTCGTCATGGACTGGCTATGTACAGATACTTGACCGACTGTGGGAGTCTAGGCCCTCTCTATCTGGTTGATCATCTCCCTCACTATTCCCATATCGGGAATGATGATCGAGGTGTCGACGAGTCTGCACTGTTCATTGGACAGAGGAGACCGTTGACGGGCGGAGCAGCGACCTTCCCATCGGGGAATGAAGGGAGGATGGGAGGAGGAGAAGGGCGTGGGGGAGGGGGACGAGTCGAAGGGGGAGTCGAAGTGCTCGAAACGCGCTAGGGGAGCTGGTGCCTGGAACCGGATGACAGAGTAATAGATGAAGGGTTCTTCATTTCCTACTACATTCCATGGCTACTCAAAAGTTGGATACTTGGATCTGTCGTGCTCTTCGTCTTGTGCTTACATTTCTACTCATGCGTATCCTCTGCTGTCTCTCCGTCGGCTGCCATCCTCCCACATTCTCGAACCGTTCCAGTCGTTTGTCGTCCTCGACTACGGGATTCACCTCGTCCAGACGGGTGAGGGACTTGGATCGAAGTCTCCTATCTGAAGATACTCACCGTTTCCATGCTAATGCACAAGTCATAGCCCATGATCACCCTATCTCACCTCTCCTCTCATCCTCGGGAGTGAGACTCTTCACGAGGTTATCCAGCCGTCTACTGGCATCTTCTCGATCCGGCAATATCTGAAGGACCTTAGCTCTCTCCCTCCCTTCCACTTATACCTGTTCCGCTCCGAACAACTGCAGGTTTCTGTATATCTCGTCGAAGGACCGTTCTATTTCATCACTCGTCCGTCGACTGCTCTCGCCAACGCTTCCTTCATTCGATGGCCACTGCGGTGGTTCGTCAGCGGCCACCTGTAAATACGAATCTTACTGATTAGAAATCGCGTTTCACGATAAATTCATCACGAATATGCAACTATTGCTAACCCTTCCAGTAGGTGGTAGTTGCCTTGCTTGTCTCGCCTGGAAGAACCGACCACGTCCACTTGTATTGGGAGGGTCGACGCTCTTCTTTCGCCCGAAGAACGAGAAGGACGACGGATTGGAAGGGGCTGAACAGAGTCTATTGTTGAGTCTGCGATGAGCTTATCTTACTGTTGGAGTTGGCTCCTGAAGGCATAGACTCGTTGAAGTCAACGGTAGATGTGGAGAGGGCACGCGAAGTTGAAACACCCTGAGCGGTTTTTGTTAGTGTTTTGTATAAAGAAGTCGAAGATGAAATATACTACCACGGCTTGATTGTGTGACTTACACTGGTCATCGGATCGTGTCTGCACGTACACTGGAGTTGTGCCTTTGTGGCGGGGTCGATGGATACCTATCAGAACTGAGTTGGGCAAGCATAGCTTTGATGATCTACCTGACTAATGGAATGAGTGAGACGTGAGGTGGACAAACTCCTCCTTCGGTCCCTTCCATCAACTGACTTCCTCCTCTTTTCGAGATACTTCGGAATCTTCTTCGCTTGCTTCATGGAAACTGCAATTTCATTATCTCAGCTTGCGGTCGTTGTCTTCGTTAGATTACCTTCCGCGAATTCAGGCCGTCCGAAGGGAATCTTCACTTGCGTGTTGTCCATGCTCAACATGAGCCTCTTCGTCTCTTCAGGAATTTCGACCTGAACTTGGTTGCTTATGAAAAGGTTGCAAGCCATTTCTACCTCAAAGTGATCAAGCACTGCTCTCTTCAGCTCTCTCATCCACACGCGCTTCTGGTCTGTTGTTGCCGCCTAAATAATGAGATTACTTGTACAATCCTAGTTATGACAGGCTATAAACTTACCAGGAATATGTACTGTGCTCTGGGTGAATCGAAGGAGAGAACTTGGAAGGCGAGCGGATCAGCAGAGATGGACTCGTTCAGCATGAGATTGGAACACTACAAGGTTCTTTTCTTCTCTGAGTAATGCAATCTTCACGGATTCGTCGTCTTCAATCGCGTACCATGATAAAGTCCTTGGCGATGAGTTGGCTGTTCCTCTGTTTGGCAATGAGCAACATCTCCTGTAATGGAGGATGTTTACCCCTCGCTCTTCCCCTCGCCCTCCCCTTCCGCCTGTCCCTCCACTCTCTTCTTCTTCCCCCGCTGCTCACCTCGAACAGAAAAAGCTGTCTGGTGGTCTTAGCACCGGCTAATCGGAACGTTCCCTCGAGAAGAAGTTCGCCGTACGACGAGAGATCCGACGACTGAAACAAAGGCCCTTCTCAAGCATAAGAAGATGCACCAACAGTCTAGGAGCAATCTCTTCTTATCGACATGATTCTGTTGTCCCTTCTGTTGTGCTTTTCACTACATGGCACTTTTCCGTTCAAAATATGAGGAAGTTAACACACGACTAGAACAGACAATAGTATACGAATTCTCGCCTGCTGGTTCCTCCACTCAGACAGTGCCCTCTGCAGTTGTGCCACCCTCTCGACGTGTTCACTCCTCTTCTTCTCATCGTTCATCCTCGCAGCCTGCCCTGTCATCTCCTCCAACGCCTTCCTCGCTATTCTCATCTTTGACTCGTCCGCCGAGACTCCCTCCAGTTCACGAACCATGTTCTGCAAGATAACCAACTTGGTTTAGTCTGACATGACAAGACGAGGATAGTTCTCTGCCTATCCCTCCAGAGTTCATATGGGATGATGTGATAAACCATTCATTACCTCGATGAATAGATGATACTTGAGTATCCGCTGGACTGGCTTGAGGAGATAGGCAGAGAGGGGAAGGGCGTGCCCGAGGGAAGACTGTCGTTCCCTGAGGGCAGCCGCGACTGTCGGACGAGAGGAGAGGGAAACCAGCGAGGACAACATCCTGAATGGAAGGTATGGTATAGAAGAGAAGCACGTATTGTAGGTCCTTCTTCCGTTCCACGTGTTCTCGATTGCACTTGCGCTATTTGGCAAAAATTGCGCAGCTAAAAATGCACATATGCGTGGTAATCAACGGAAGATGGAATCATTATCGTCGGAACGCACATTTGAATGCGAGGATCAGCAATATATACAGATGTCGTGTGAGCGCAAGACAGTGTTAAAGAGAATAGGGTCATTCGAGGACTTACTTCTGGTAGTTAGTGCAATACGTGACGTAGTCATCGAAACGAGGTGCGTGGTCGATGAAGCACTCGCACATCTGGAAAGAACCTTTGAGATCTTGGCCTCGAAAACATTCTTTCAAAGCATGCAGAGAGGTGTTGGAGGAAGCACGGAAAGCCCCGCATACCCTGATGGCATCCAGCTGTGCCCCGTCCAGTTGGTGGTACAACGCCCTGTTCAGAGCATAGATCCGCTCGATGCAGCCGAACGTCCCCGAGACGTCGTCCACTGTGATACCCAATGCATCTCGGTGGGCGACCAGGTAGTTGAGGTATCCCTGTAATTGGAGCGGTAGAGGCATGGGACAGTTTGAGATGAAGAATGAGAAGGGAGGATCGCACTTGTATAATATCAGCTAGGTCGCAGACGAAGGTGCGTTCAGTATCGAGGAGTTCGATGCAGATTCGGTCGAGCTGGGAGATGTGCGTCCGCGAGAGAAGTTCCTTCCGTCGAGCAGCCGACTGCGAATGTCTGCAAGATTGCATCTGACCAACATAACTGTTTCTCTGTCAAACTGTGATCATTGGTTCCTAGAGACGTTTGCTATAATAGATATATTCATCTTTTCTTATTTTGTTACCTCTTCTCAGAAAAGTCTTCTGCCTGCAAATTCTACATACAATGCCTGGCTTGTCGCAGTGAAAAGAATTCATCAAGAGTGCCAGACAATGTCTTTATGTCATCCTAGTACGCAGACTCCCTCTTCATACCTCTTGACTCATAACTTTCACTCGCAAGTGCCCTTAGTCCAAGTGACCTCACCCTCTGTCCCCCTTCCCTTCCCTTTCCTGTACTAACAGGTAGCATCACCTCCTCCCTCGACTAGTCACTTCCATTAGGTGCTTCGCCATGCGTACAAAGGCACATGGTCTAATCAAGCAACACGGCGAATGGCTAGTCCCTCCCTCTGTCTCTTTCGTCTTCCTTCCGATCTCTCCCTCCCCTCTTCCTCCGTGCTTACTCTAACAATGACCACTCGTTTCCTCATTACTGCATTACTCGTCATTCATCGCTGGCTTTTCTCCCTTGAAAGGCATGCAAATGGAAGAGGAACGTAAGCCCCCTTAGAGGGAGATTGGAGAGGGAGAGATACGAAGGGGAGTTGGAGGGAACGAGTATAAAGAGTAGGAAGTGCCTACGGTCATTCAGCCACAGTCATCAGCCATTTACGATGAGCCATAGGAGAAGATTCCGTGTTTGCGCCACAGACCACATTCTAAGCGCGTGAATTTCGCGTGTAGCTCGACACGAATGTGTTTGCGCAGCTGCACTGGTGTTGAGCAAGACCCCCTTTTCACGGGCAGAATGTATGCAATAACCTTTCTTTTCCTCTGCAATGGCTAATGGTTAGAGTGAGCCATACGTACCCAAAGGGCGGATCGGTGGGGGAGTCCTCTCCACTACTGCGAAGGGACGAACGGGCGGAGGAGTAGCCCGTGGACGAGGAAAGGAACGACAGACGGGCGCCCTCCTGAACCATGCATCTTACTCATTTCAGCCACTCTCACGAGAAACAATGTATCGTATCCTATCTATCATTGGTCTATAATATATCATGTATACAGGGCATTACTAATTCCTCAGCCACAGCAACTCCATAAAGATATCAGTTGATCGCAATGAACTGTTTCTTAGTTTTTCCAATGACAATCAGGATGTGCAGATCATTAATCGAATCAGGGTAAGGATTGATTCTACTTGATTCCTACCGTATATCTGCATAACTAACTCGTCTTACTGAACCGCCAAAAGCGTCGATTCTAGAAGAATCGCCGTGTTCACAACTCGTTGTGCTCTGTTCCCGTTTGCGCCTATCAGTGCAAGTTGTCAAGAGTCTCACGAGCTTCTCTCCCCCTCTCAACTACTCGAGGGAAGCAGGTGAGTGAATGAGAGCCAATAACAGTTTCGTCCTTCCCTCCACTCTTCCCTCCTGAAGACCCCATCCATCCATTCATTCATTCATTCCCTTTCTCCATTCTCTCTCTTCATCTGTCCTTCCATCTAACGGGTATCGAGGGCTCGAGGGATAAAAAGGGAAGGGGACACGATCACAAATCGAGGCTAGAGAAGGGTAAAACAGAGAGAGAGAGAGAGAGAGAGAGAGAGGTGGAGGAAGAGACTGAGAGAGATACGCAGGGCCCGATTATCCCTCGGAATCCCCCTCAGGCCACGAGCACATTCACTCTCTTCGCTTTCCCCTTGCAAGCTCAACTTTCACTCGAGTTCGACAGGAAGGGAGGGGGTCCCGTATACGGGAACCTCTTCCTTCCATCTACAGAGAGAACAATTTGTGTGCACGCGATGATGCAGAGGACGACGACTAAACGCTGTGCTGTACATAGCAACCACAAATTGCTGGAGAGACAAAGAAATCGACCAGAGGCTTTTGAGACCGGGCAAGGCTCCAACGATTAAGTATAAGCAAGAAGCAGCTTAGACTAGAGAATGGACAAGCTTCCAATGCACATATACATAGTATAGCGAAGACATGAATTACTGTAATAGAAGTGAAAAGCCAAAGTAGAGATATTGGAATATCGTACCTCGTCCTTCTTGGAGATGAGGGAGGGCGTAGTGGCCATGGACGGAAGAGAGACGTCCTCTCGGGTAGAGGATTCACTCGGGGATGACACCCTGAAGGAGAACCGATGAGACGGATGGGGATAAGGGGAGGAGGAGGAGGAATAGGGGCAGAGGAGAGGGAAGGATATACGGGACGACCACTATTATTCTATTAGCATGTGCATTCACGGAGGAGCTGAACGGGGTTGATCAGACGGACAAACAGGGAGGAGATGATAGGAGGGAGGGGGAAGGGGGAAGAGGGAGAGGAGAGAGTATAGAGAGAGAGTAGAGAGGGATCGGTAGGAATTCGGCTGGAAACATTCCTCGATGCAAAAGCAAATGGAGATGCGACCAAGAGGGAAGGTGAAGGATGGCTAGCAAGGAAGAAGGACTGATTTAGAGGGGACGGCAAGGGGACAAGAGGATATGGAGATATGGAGAGGATGGGCAAAAAGAGAAGAGAGAAGAGGAGCGAACGGACGAAGAAGGAAAAGGGGAAGGGAAGAGGCTCGTTTTGCTTATTTCGTGTAGTGGCAATCGAGAAGGAGCGAACAACCGGACTACGGGGAGAAACAGAAGGGAAAGAGAGGTGATAGGAGCATACTTGGAGGGAGAGGGGAGAGGGACAGGGAGACGGAAGAGGGAAGAGGAGAGAGTTAAGAGAGAGGGAGATGAGGGGGAGGCAAGAGGAGTACTACTGATTAGCTAACAATGCTCAGAGATAACGGGGGAAAACAAAACACATGCCGAATGACTCGAGAGGCGGCGGTGTGTGTAGGGAATGGGCACATAAATAGATGAGTGAGGAGGGGGAGAATTGAGAGATGAGAGGGAACAGAGGAGGAGGAGGGAGCGGAGAGGAGAGGGACAGAGGGACGGATGTAGAGGGATGAAGCGATCAGCTCTGTGCATATCACAACCTCCCTCGGTGTCACCTCCGTCACCCAATTCCATTCTTCACACCTCCCTCTATCAGTTGGCACAACAAAGTTAGAATGACTCAAGAGGAGGAGATTAGCCTAAAAAGGGCAGAGAAAAGTCTTCATCAAATAGTGATACTCTAACAGAACTCATACTTTCACGCGCGATTCTGCTTCCTTGTACCAAGTGAATGGTGTATCGATGTCAGATGTATGGAAGTGATGATAGTCGCGCGTTCGTTGTAAGATAGTGAAGAGGGCAGACAAGGAAAGAAAGCAAAGCGACTCTTACAGCATGCAACGGTAATGGAAAGAGTGACGGGTGACCAGTGGCACATCAATCACTTCTCTTTATTTTACACCCCTTACTAGGTGACAAAGTGTCGCACGGTATACATGCTACGAGGATCCAGATCCGGGTTCGAGACCCGAGAATGGACTGTTGTTCTCAGTTCATCGATATGACAGGGATCAAGAGGTAGACGGAAACATGAGAAGAAGAGACGTGGAGATGTGGCATGCAGAGTGACCAGAGTGAAGGGACTCAAGACTTTATCTTGCTTCACTTCACTCTTCTTCTCTGCTTCTCTCCCAGATCTCCCTTCTCTTAGTGGAACGAAAAGGGCAAAAAGGGAAGATGGAGAGGAAGAGGGGACTGAAGAGGAAGAGATGGAGGGAATGGCAGGATCAAGGTCGAGAGGGCAGATTAGATGGAAGGGGAAGGTAATGATACTACTGCCGAGAGGGATACCGGGTACAGAGTGCCGTTCACGAAGTTCAGCAACATATTGCTACCCACAGAGTAAATTGAAACGAAGCTTATTGATGGAAAAGCGTAGAGGAAGTAACGAGGGCAATGAATACATCGCCTGAGGGTGTCTTCTCTGCTTAGTCTTCTCATCTAGCTCGAAATCATAAAGTGAAACACGATCAGTGCCGAGAGCAACGATACACAGAAGAGAGAGAGAGGAGAGGGGAGGAAGACTAGACGGAAGAAGACATCATCCACCCTCACTCTATACATCTTCCTCCCCAACCCCCTCACTCTCCCCTCTATATCCCTCTATACTCTTATCTTCTGCATCGCTCTTCACCACTTCTTTCTCCGTTCATTTGATGGATACTAATGAGAACAGGAGAAGTGTGCGAGGGGAAGATAATACAGAGGGAAGAGAAGGGGAGAGATAGAGAAGGAGCTTTTTAGAAGACATGGTTCGAGAACTATTAGAACGGGGCCATTCCTTCATTATCTTCAGTTGACCGGAACGATCCGAGCGCACGGTAATTTCGAGCTTTCTGTTATCTCAAGAAAGGGATCTGGGAACTATGTACCGTCAAGCTAGTAAATTGTGGGCCGTGTTTGAAACACTTGAAACATGGCCATATCTCGGCTGGGAAAGGTCGTACAGAGTTCTGGTTGGAATTTGTGGAATCCTCATCACGAGATCTATTTGTGTATCAAGTTTGGTGATGATTAGACTACTTTAAACCGATTAAAACGGCTTTTATCTTAGAAATTCTCGCTATCCCTGCTCGAACCTCTCCAATGCCACATTTTTACGTTTTAAAGGTCTTTAAACTTGAGGAATCGTTACCAAACTTGATACACAAATAGATCTCGTCCTGAGGATTCCAAAAATTTCAACCAGAACTCTGTACGATTTCCCAGCCGAGATATGGCCTTGTTTCAAGTGTTTCAAACACGGCCCACAATTTACTAGCTTAACGGTAGAATCCCCAAAAATGCTCTGAAACCATGGGTACACTATGATGTGTAGGAGTAACGTACAACTTCCACAACATATTTGATCAGTCCGTAATTAATCGATAAAGGAATAAAGGGAGTGACGGACCACTCCCCACGAGGGAATGTTCTCATCTCATCCCTAGACATCTCACGTCCCCCATTCCCCTCTTTCGACAACATCTACCCTCTTTTTGCACGCCGAATTCTGTGCAAATACGCGTGATACGAGGAAGGAAAAAGCAGAGAAAATGAAGAACAAAGAGGAGGAGAAGGATATGAAGAGGGGAGGAATGTGTATGATGAGAGAGATAGCGTGGAAGAGTTGGGATCATGTTAAGGGGAAGGTTAATGGGGGAGGCGAGGGTATTGGCTGACCGAAGGGAATAAAGGAGAGGGAGAGGAAGGACGATATATACGGCATTACGAGAGAACGGCTATTGCAGACTGACAAATATCGAACGAGATAACCTCAGGAAATGATGAGCTCGCTTTGTGTGGAGCAAGGGGAGAAGGTCAGGAGACAGTTTGGAACGGAGACCTTTCATAAGAGCGTGAGAGCAACTGCATACCAAGTAACGAAGGAAAGAAAGAGGAAGAGGAAGGGATGAGAAGGCAAGTGACAGCGTTCTCTGATGCCGTCAAAACACGCGTACGATGTTCTCGGCGGGTCCAAAGGGTCTCCTCGATATGAAAGAAGAAGAAGAAGAAGAAGAAGA
>LS874581.1:12995-35223 GCA_900490955.1 Micoletzkya japonica | reverse complement strand
CTAAATAATACCTACGTAATTGTAAGTAAATATAATTGCAGGCCGAGCGTGACCTCAAGGAAGCGAGGGCGTACTGTCTGGGAGCCAAGGCTTTCTACGACAACATCGAGGGAGCGCCGAAGGAGGGCGAGAAGGAGGCGCCGGTTGGAAAGCAGGTGAGGGGGCGAGAATTGGGATTCCTTTAGAGGGGTTTTCTTCACCCACCGCAGGATAACTAATCATGGGATCTGTCAATTCATTCATCACACAGAACCATTGAGGTGGAGAAAAAATAGCAGTAGTGGGTAATGAAATGTACGTTGCTTGATGGTTGGGTTCGCGAAACATCAGAAAAAGTGATAGGCACAACTCTGTGCCAGAAGCTTGCTTGGTATTTTTTCATTGGTGGATATAGATTTTTTTAGAGATTACATATAGATTTTTATTAGCCTACCAATGAACATTTTGGAATAATGTGATGCCTGCCAAGTTGAATTTCTACCAAATGGAGGCCGACCACCACCGACGGTCGAGTCCGTGTATGGTTTAAGCATTATCACTTTTTTCTGCGTATTTCGCAAACAGCCTAGTGAGACCTAGTTCTTGTGCTCGACCGGTGCGATACTATAGAATTTAAATTTTTGTGGGTCTCGAAGCGATTTCCCGATCAGGGGATAAATACTCGTATTTGAAATTTATTTTGCGGTAGGGGTAATTTTCTAGCGGCCGTAGGGTGGGCATGTAAATCGAGAATTTAGAAATGCGGTGGGGACAATTTTATGGGTCATTTCATAGTAAACTATGGCTTGGGCGGGGCCGAACCTGCGAGGCATCGGGCACTAATTTTATAGCACTAGGCCGGGGGTACGGGGGAGGAGGGAGCCGGGCGCCCGGGTCCCTTTTCGGAATCATTCCGAAAAGAGAGAGAGAGAGCCCCCTCTCTCTCTTTTCGGAATGCATTCCGCAAATAGTTCCGGAATCATTCCCGATGTGGCGCCACTTCGGGAATCATTCCGTAACTATTTGCGGAATGTTTCTCTCAGTGCAGGGTCACACCGTGGGAAAGTATTCCCCAGCCGGCTGGGGAAATTTCGCTCAATGTGTATTGACACTTGAAGATGCGCTTATCCTAGCCAGAGATCTGACTAGTGCTTTGACTGATCAAGCAATATGCGTCCGGATCGTTTGAGTACTTACCGTATGCTCTCACAACATCTTTCCCAGAATACGGTAGGTACATGGGACTCAGGAGTAGCGTGCTGTGATACACCAGTAGAGGACCAGTAGCCTGTGCCTCTCCCTCCCCTTCTCTCAATGTTCATTGTCTACCCTCAACTACACATTGACTCGAATAGCGGAGAAGCGCGCAAAAAGCGATGGACTGACTGTTACTCAGTGGAGAGGGAAAGGTGTACAAAAGAGAGAGGGAGAGTCAGATGGATAGATATATTACGCAGAGCTACTCTCACTAGCGAGGAAAGGTTCACGATCACGAAAAACAGGACCTTCCCTTTCACTGCAACACATACTATATACCTATCTTTCGCATGTCTCGAAATGGAGAATAGATGCCAATAAACGTTATTCACCTATGGAAGAATACTGCATCACACAAATCAAAAGCTATACTCCTATACAGTGAACTCCCCCTCATGACCGTGAGGGCTCAATTCAACATGCACTTTTATCGGTTAACGACTAAACACTCGTCACGATAAGTTGTCGTTTTAATCGTTCGTACCTCGTGCGAGACAGTGATTCCGGTGGAGGGAAGGAGAGGTTGTGAGGGAAGGGAAGGAGGATAAGAGTGAAGGTAAGGAGGGAAGGGAGACACACCGGGTTACAACCCACTCATCACTAACCATTCAGCGCTCTTTTTATCACTGGAAGAAGGTTGGAGAAGACGGCCTGAGGGAACAAAAAAAGAGAGAAGAGATAGACGTTCTACGCTAAGGACAGTTGTCGAAAGAATGAGTGGAGAGGGGATCCTCCTAGGAGAGGAGAAGACTGATGGGTGTGGCTGATAAGCTCGTGCCGGGGTAGAGAGAAGGGATAAGTTGAGGTGCACTATCACCCGCAGGCTATAGCACTTCGCAGCTTACGATAGCATGAGGAGATCACTGTAGGGGAGGAATATGAAAGCGGGTAGAATGGGAACGCTGGTAGTGGAGTACGGTCTAGCAGTCTAGGAGTCCAAGATGGGAAGAAGATAATCAGTAGCTTGGATCAGGATGGGTTTATTGTGCATCTAGCTGGTGGCCGGTGGCTACTATTCGTGAGAGATGGAGCATACGCGACAAACCAGCCGATACAAAGGGGAAGAGGGCGACCGGTAGAAGAACGAGCGATACTTCTTTTCTTCTTCCGGAGGAAAGGGGAGGGAGGGCTCCTTGCAGGGAGACTTGTGGATACAGGAGTGATCTGTTCTTATAAGGCAGATCGTTTCCGCTTGACTTGATATGGAATTACGCTATGAATGATGTGATCGGATAGCTTCGATAGGTTTATCACGGGAAACGACTTCGCTCTCCAGTGTCCCTCAGGCGATTCTCCTCTTGTCTGTCACTTCACTCATCAACTTGGCCACTTCCTGCGATCCGACTGACGGTTGTTCAGCGAGTCTCAAAGGTCACCTCTCATCTTTAGCCTCTTCACTCTTACAAGCCACACTCTTTCAAATACTGCAGATGCTTATGATATCCCAATATAAAAAGTTCTATTCCATTCACTCACTTCTTCGCCAGTGCATCTCCGGTCTCAACAGGATAGTTCTGATTGAGTTTTCTCTTCACTTCCACTCTGTCAGCCTCGAAGCGGAAAGCGACTATGCCCTTCAGTAGTCGTCTGCAATTATTTCCTACTTGAAGATAATATGATGTCTCTATCATCGAAGTAGACACGTCAATGAACCACATCGATATCTGATTCACTATTTTGAATGTATCATACAACAGATGAAGAGATTACGTGTGTTTGGTGTCATCCTTATCGAAGGTCCAGTCACTACCAATCGACTGAAAAAACGTACATTCACAGCTGATATGACCTTGCGTTAATCTTTCATGTATACACAAACATTCGAACATGTGATTCAACTCGAAATATTTATTATAATACCTTCTTAGCATAACAAATGCTTCGGAATCTTTCTATATTCTCAGCTAAAGTAGCTCACAGCATTCCAAGCGTTCTAATAGCGAATAGCGGTTTCCGCGCATAGGATCCGATCCTGTGGGCGAACCAGTGAATGGAAAATTATGAATTTAAATACTTAAGCTCGTCACTATGAATTCAAGAAGACCTGAAAATTTGACACAGTTTTGTTCAGCCATTCCTGAGAAAATTCAAATTTAGTGGTCAATTCGCTATTAGACACATTCTTCACCGGGCGGAATGCTGTGTGCTATCAAAGGCAATTAACCTTTTCGAATCGTTGACTCAATCGATCCATGACGCTGGCCTTCCCGTCAGCATCCGTCACCAGTCTCAGTCGACCTCTGACATGGGCGATGGCATAGTTCCAGGTAGGCACCTCAAAAAGACATACAGGAAATACAAATCAGATGTTTTTACATCTAGCTAGCAGTGAAATCGAGCTGTCTGGGATCAAACACCTAAGTCGTACCTCTCCCTTCTCTTCTTTGTCTGGAAACCACGTGGCAGATATGTACGCGTGTGGTCCACGAACGATTATCTATAGATAAGAAGCCTAAAGATAACAACGTCTCAGACCTGATCACTACACTTTGATCAACTTACTAGTGCCTCGACATCATCTTCTCTCGACTGCTCATTGCCGACTGACCAATGGCCTTCGATTAACACCTACACAAACAGTCAGCTCAGGACTGCACAGAAAATACATTAACCATTAAACATTACTTACCTCATCATCTTGTCTTGAGTATAGAATAGGAATATGCGACACGAGCACTTCTCCCGATCGACTCTTCGTTATCAGTATAATGAAGGGATCACGCTCTATCAAGCCATCGAGAATCGATAGGTCGCTTTCCTTGAAGTACCTGAAGATCAGTTGGTAATGATGGTGAGGTAGAACAAAGAAAGCGTTTAACGACGTACTTCGGAATGTAGAGCTTCTTGAAGGACGACAAATCAGTGGGGGACGAAGAGAGGAGATAGCGAAAAGCTGCAAGGAAAAGAGTACGAGAAGAGAAGAGAGAAGAGGCTATAAAAAAGAAGTTGCACTTTACGCCTCACACTTTCATCGGAAATAAATTCTTTTGACAAAATCACAAGATGCAAACTAACGAGATAGAATTGAAGCGAATAGTTGACCGGCCACTCCAACGATAGACATGGAGAGAAGAGAGAATGAGAATTGGAGGGAAGGGAGAGGGGCATGGGGTGGAATAGAGCAGGGGAACAGAGGGAAAAGAGTGGCAAAGGTGGTAGATCAGCCAAGAGCATAAATCAATCAGTGCAGATACTACATGAGCATATTGTGTATGGAATACTCATCATATCTTGCAACGTTCGGTATTTTTCACGATAGAAATCAATGTAGAAGTATTTGCAGGCTTAGGTTGAGCGCTGTAAATCGCTTTAGAGATAGGACGCACAATAAAGACAGAAAGGACAGGATGAGTAAACATAGATTACGAAGAACCTACTGAAACTACTAATGAGATGCTCGACTACAGTAATTTACACTTCTCTATATTTCTTCGAGCAGAGAAGCATCTAAAGCAGAAGATCGGGTATTTTCTAAAAAAACTGCAAATGATATACTTTCATCTGCAAAAAGAAGCAGCAAGATGAACTGGAGAAGACCCATATCGAGAAGACCCATATTGCTAAACATCATCATCATCATCATCAGAGGACCACCATCAAGAACTCGCAGATATCGACAACTCCCTCCCGAATATCCACCTCCCCTCCCCATTTCCCTCCCATGCCGTTCCCCTCACCCCCTGTATTATCTCACAATCCTTCATAAATCCATATTTTATTGACAACACAACAATAAGTACATACAATGAACACGTGATTGCATAAACATGAGAGTTTTTGGCTATTTAGTTTTTTTAAAGCTTCGTTAACAAGGATTATTAATGGAATGTTACTTAACAAGGATTATTAATGAAATGTTGGGGGTCTAACTAGAAAAGGGTAAATACGAAAAGATTTCGAAAATGTGACGAAATGCCTAGAACATGACGAAATCGGGTGCCTCTCCCTCCGAATGGTGACGGCGTTTGCGGCATCCTCCCTCCTGTCCTCCGTGCTTGTGTCCGTGACGCGCGCGTCCGCACCGTCCCATCCGCTCGTCCGCGTGGTCGCGGATGCCACATCCCATGCCCTTGAAGCCTCCATGGCATCCGAATCCTCCGAAGCCTCGATGGTGTCCCCATCCAGCCATAGGACCGAAGCCGCCAAATCCAAATCCACGAGGACCTCCACAGGGTCCGAAGGCCCCTCCGAATCCCCTTGATCTGCACCCGTGAGGTCCGCGTCCGCCACCCAGCGGGCGTCCGCATCCATGCATCATGCCAAAGTGTCTTACCCCGAATTCACCGCGTCCGGCCCCGAATCCGCGAGGTCCAAAGAAGGCGTGACGAGGATCGGCAGCGAAGGGACCGAATTGATGAGGGAATCCACCGTTCTTCATCATCTTCTTCATCATGTGCCATCGCATCTTATGCATCTTCTTCCATGCCTTCCCATCGTTCTTCTTCCAGCAACCCTTCCGAGGCGATTCCTCTCCAGAATCCGTATCCGACGAAGACGACCCACTGCGGGGTCCGCGAGAGCGCGAGCGGCTGGCGCCGCGTGACCGCGCGCGGTCGCCGCGTCGCCGCTCCGCCCGTCCGCCTGCGGTGAGGAGGAGAGTGGCCTCGTCGTCGTCCATGAGGTCCATCGCAGCCTTGAGGTCTTCGGCCGACTGCAGGACGCACACGTCTCCATCGGGATCCGTGTATCCGAGAGAAGAGACGTCGACGTTGAGAGAAGCCAACTTGTCCATCAGAAGGTCGAAGAGGGCAGACGGCGACTCAGCTGAGAGCGTGAAACGCACGAAGGAAGAGGAGGAGGCGAGAGAAAGTTTGAAGGCGACTGAACTCATTGTGAGAATGAATAGCCGGACCCGAATCCAGCTTATATACTCGGGCTTTCGAAAAGCAGCACTGGGATGTGTTCGGGGTGCCCGCCCAGAGTGGTGGAAACATTTAGAGAGCGGGGAGAGTAGGAGAGAAGCGAGACGGTCAGAGCAGCGATATGTGTTGCGAAATAGAACGACAACAGTTGAGAGCAAGGGAGAGGGCGGAGGAAAGCAATAGATCATGAACAGTAGAGAACACTTTCGGAGAATAGAGAAGGAAAGATGAAATGGACAAAATTATTCGAAGAAATTGAAGAAATAGGTAAAGAATAATGGAAAGAAAAAGAGGAAGAGCACTGGTAAGGAATTCAGCGGCAGAAAGATGTTTAATTCAGGTGGGCAAGGTGCTAATTAGAAACGAAGACTAAAGAAAAGATGAAAGCTAGGTTTGTGTTGTAGTGAGCTAAAGTGCACGCACAAATAAAAAGGAGAAAATGGGAAGAAGGGAAGTTTAGTGAAAATGTTCAAGAGACGTCACGTGGCCGCCTAATTTTCGCAAAAACAGCTGTCTGATAGAAAGCGAACAACTCATTTGTTATTACCTACATGTACCATCATCACAGCTATAATACGTACAATCACAAAGGAGAGAAGGGAAGTTGAACTAGGATCGCAAATCGCAGTCTTATCAAGTGTACAACGCAGCCATGTCGTAAGCTATGCATAATTTTTCTCAAGGAAGCTTGAAATGCATTTATCATGGAATAAACAAGTGAACTCAGCGGGATTACAATGTCATCCAACAATTGGCGTGTATATTCTGACAATCTCTACAACAATATGAGGCAGTTTTAGAGAGGAGCTGCCACTGTTTAGGTCACGTTATCACGTAGAATTAATGCACATAAGAGGGAGACCTAAAGCAGCGGAGGTTCCCTGAGTGATACCGGTGTGAGGAGTGCGACTGGAAAGAAGCTGACAAGTTGCGCCTGAGGGGAATTAACGAGAGAAGGGGATATGGAGGGGAGAAGCATCACAAGAGAAGGCAAGAGAGGATAAGCAGAAGAAGAAGAGGGAGTATAAAGGAAGGGGGGAAGGCGGAGGAGTGCGAGAGACGTTCCAGGAGGAAGTCCATCGAGGAGTCTCCACGCTTAGCTACCGCTACTGATCGGAGACTCCGACTTCTGCAACTAGTAGGTTTTTTCGCTTCTCGGCCTTTTGACTTGTGGCTTAGTAGTTGGATACGGTGACCTCAATGATATAGGCAATTAGTAATGTACCTATGAATAGGTGTCTCTAGCTGAATGAACGCCGGAGGCGGAGCTTCGCTGACGAACGAAGCGAGGGTTGGAATGGCGAGTAGCGACTTCTTCGCGTGCGAATCGCACTCCACCGGTTGAACCTCAAAACACTTCTGTGATCCTCGATGCTCGATGAGTTACAAAACAGATTCGGAATCGATTGAGACTGGTTATCTCTAGTAAGCGATCATAAGAAGAAATGGATATGTCTCACCTCAACAGTCACCCTCCATCCAACATCAATAACCTCGAAGTCGTAACAATGAGACGGCGCTACTTGACCCGTTGCCTTCATTAAAGGGTCCCTCCACCCATCTCATTCATTCCAAGAGATAACCAATTAAGAGCGGTTGATTGATTGTGAGAGACAAGAGAGGAATGAAGAGACGCAGACAGCGAGAGAAATCTTTGCACAGTTTTTTCTCAACAACGGCGAAGTTTCAGCTAAAAAGGAGAGAGGATGAGATTCAGGGCATTGAGGGCGATCCAATGATGTAGAAAAATGCATATGGTAGATATTGCCTAGAGGGGCCCTTTAATCCCTCTTTATCATCTTCCCCCTCTCATGCTCACCTTTCTCTCATAGCCATCTTTGTCCTTTCCCTTCCTCATCTTCTCCTTCCTCTCTACTGTGATACGTCCATCGTGGCCGATGTATACCTCAAGTCGTTCATTATAGACGAAAAACATTCACAAAGATGCCATTTTATTATGTATATCAATATTGATATCTACAGTTCCCTTACTTCAATGGCGTTGTCGATCTTCGGTGACTGAATGTCGTTCAGCTTGTCTACCAGGTATATTACCACTCCCGCTTCGTCGTCAACAAGTTGTCCTCTCGTTGCTTTCTTTGGAAGAAAACGGATCTGAACCATCCTATGCTCATAAGTACAGCGATAATACTTCGTAAGGTTAAATATGAGAGGTCCAGTGCTTACCCGTCCCTCGACCTTCTGTTCTCCAGGGAATGCGGGAGGGGGAGAATGAGAGACGAGAAGGGCTGTGGGACGGCCGATGAAGGCCGGTCCCTTCTGAGAGAGAACGACGGTGGAGAGTTGAGAGGAGGAAGAGGAGAAGACGACAGAACGCCATGACGAAGGGTGGAAGGACGGAGCCACCTGAATGCAACCATTTCATAGTATTGCTCATAGACTCGGGGACAGCCAAACTGCCAGCCACTCCCAACCTCTCACAACGTACCGGAATGGGATCGGCCGAAGCCGACTGCAGGATCTTCCGATGATCCTCCAGTAGATCGTACAGTACTCGGTTCTTCGTCGCTATCCGTCGCAGTTCGAAGATCGGAGCCCAGTCATCGACCTGTACAGTACGAGTCTTCGTAATGACATGCTCGTCCTTACCGTATCGTGTTCGTCACTCCAAATAAGAAGTGACAACTGCTTCTCCATTCCCAGTAACCACAACAGTTGCTCCTTCGAATTGGCAGCCTGCAATGTCGAATTATAGAGGAGAAAAGGACAGAACACTTATTAGTCGTTGTTTTGCTGTCTCATGTGAGGGACTGTCAAGTGGGCAACTTGGTGTCCCCTTCCCCTTGATTATTATGTCCTCTTCCTCTTGATTACTCACCACCGTCAGTCGAATGGACAGCATAACAGGTTGGTCGAGACGGGCGACGTACTCGAGAATATTCAGCAGTTGCCGCCACGACAGCCTGCAATTGGCGTATGATCGACTGCCTCCCATTCCCCTTCCACGTCGTCCATAACCGCATTCCTACGGTCTACCGTTTGTGTTTCTCTTCGATCTCCGTAAAGTTGGCCTGCTTTGTCCATCCGAGAGACAGAGTCGCGTCAGGGAAGAGGGACTCTGTTCGCTTTACGAAGACAGAAGGATCCACGGAGTTCTGAAGGGAGGCGTGTCGTACTATTCACTTTGCATGCTATACTTCGATGGAGTGCGGAGATCGGAAGACGTCTGCGTGGAGAATGAGAGGGTAGTCGAGAACGGGAGAGTGAGGATCGAACTGGGAGGCGTGCAAGTATTCGAGTACGGGATGCACCACATCCGTCGACCGGAAGTTGATCTTGATCGCTGAAGATAGTTATTTACATAACTTGGGATAATCCTTTTTATCATGTTGATCCAATACGTTCCAATGTAACTTTTCCTTCACTTACGATCAAAGCAACCTCACTACATCGGTCTCTCATGATCTCCTTTCCCAGAGACTCCACCATAAGCCGTCGCTTTTTGTCACGGTTACGGGGCAGGTGTGACTAATCTAAGCGACAGTAGCATTCCCTACAGAGATGATCCCTCCTCTTTTCCTTCCATCACCCGTATCTATTACTATTCGCTCATTGTCAGCGTACTCTGTATTCACATTCCTGGTCCCCTACCTTTGCTCTCTTATTACCCCTATCTTCATAACCCTCCACCTAACTCACACCCTTCTCCCCCCTCTCCTCCCCCATCACCCCGTCACCCACTCTCCCTCCACCCGTTCTCCCTCTGCCACCTGTCCTTTGTTGCCCCTTGCAATCTCCTCGAACAGACTCCTTCCATCAGATACAGTCCCCGTTGTAAAGGAAGGGCCGCCCAATGATGGATGTATATAGGGAGAGGAGGGAATAAGACGATGAGGAGGACACAGATCAACAGATATCACACTCAACCGAAGAGAAGACGGCTATGAAATTACTTCCCGTAATAGGAGATACCGTACCTTTCCTCAGAGTGGCTACCTCTCTCAGCCATTCCTTGAATGTCATACGATCAGCCGCCCGCACTGTAGGATTCATGACGGGAATGGCTCTGAAGGGGAAGATTATTGTGAGCAGTGAAGTAAGGTGTTTGCTGGGTGGCTCGGGTTGCTTATGCTAAGAAGCGGAGGAACGGGTGGAAGTAGTGGCAGTGGTCGCCTTGTCGCGCGTCTCGTCAATCAGTTTGAGCCGTCGTCTACACGACAGCGGAACTATTCGAGGGCGAGGCTCAGCTGCCTTGTGAATGTCCCCGCTCCCTCAAGACACTGACCGATGTCTCGGCCGACGATGGGTCTGGAGGAGCACGTCCCCTTCGAGCAACATCGACTTGTTGATGAATGGCTCTGAATTACACGAATACTAGTAGTCTAAGGACGAGTTTAAGGACTTGCTTTTACGTCTCGTAGAGTGCTGCATTGCTTACCTTGCAGTTGTTCGACTAAGGCAGGCCAACTGTTCACTCCGTGTGCAACCCTCACATTCAGCCCGTCTCCATGGGTCTCGTTCTTCCAGAAGTCGACGACACTCATTCGTGTCGCTCGCGAGTCTCGGAATCCATCTGAGCATCACTTATAATTCATCTTTCCTCTCAACCCTCCCGATGTGTGTTCTTTGCCATATTAGCTAAAGCGGAAATACTGCGCCTGAGCAGATTACGCCCCGTGCAGAGGAGGCTTCGCTCGAAGAGGTTATTTG
Source organism: Micoletzkya japonica (assembly GCA_900490955.1). Lineage (NCBI taxonomy): Eukaryota > Metazoa > Nematoda > Chromadorea > Rhabditida > Diplogasteridae > Micoletzkya > Micoletzkya japonica. The sequence goes on along the minus strand of LS874581.1, from coordinate 24,454 downwards.
TGGCCTCCTCCTGTTCGCCCCTCCCTCCTTTTCCCACTCTCGCTTCCCCCCCCCCCCGTTCTTCTCTTTGTGTCCATCTCAGAATCGGATTGAGATCCGTTGTGAGCGAGTGAGTCTATGAAGGAAGGTTCGAAGGAGGGGGAGGCACAATCAGAGCCGAGGGTGATTCTAATGAGAGAAGGAGGGGATTTGGGGATGAAAGGAGGCCGAGGGGCTAATGAAGACAAGCCCCGAGACTGACAACATTGATACCTGAGCTTGCGCCCCCTTGTCTCCCCCCAGATCTCTCTCGTTCCTTCCGTTCCCTCTCCTCCCTCTCACCCTCGGTCCATCTCAGCCCCCCAGATGGCATACACGCGCGGAAATGCTCAGTCATTCGTCAGATCGAGCAACAATTTGCGCCCGGTCTCGGACCTTCCGACTGCCATCCCTCTATTGGGAGACCTCGGGGAACACTCCTTGTAGGGATCGTAGTACGGGGGGATAAAGAGTCCAATGCCTCTATATCCTCACTGCTGGTCATTACCTCGTGTCCAGCGGAGCTTGGTCATAATTCTCTCGAATCTCGAGATTACATCTACAAGAGGGGAAGATGTCCTCGGGGGATGAACCACTCGCGCGTTTCTTACGGCAGGTTACGGCCCTAGTATACGACTCCCTCTTCCCCTCCCTCACTCCTGCCCAACCACACTCTGGATTTGAAGCCTTCCAGGGCTCTAGTCACTAGCTCCGAATCTTCTTTCTCTGTGATAGCACAGTGTTAGCTGAACTCCGTGAGGTACCACATTCCTGTTCATTCCTTCACCGTTCCTCCTCCATTCTGTCCAGTCCCTCTCATCCCCGTGGTCCCGTGAAATATCGTCAAAAGAGAGAAAGGATAGGTGGGAGGGAGGGTCATCTGCGTAAGAGGAACCGACAATTATGCTATCCATCGAGCGCTTTGTTGGATGGACACGAAATCAGCCGATTGAGAAGAGAGGAGGACATGCGATTGGGGGAAGGGAAAGAATGCTGGGGATATGAAAGGGTGACTGGGAGGGGGAGGCCTCCATACATGCGTTTCAATAACCTCTTTGAGCACTAATGATATAGATGTGATGACAGTGATAACACTGCAGGAAACCACCCTGGCTGGAAGAGGGACTCACCGATTCCCTTGAAGGAGACGAGGAAGGAGCAGAATAAGGTGATAATCCTCATGTCATGATGAGAGGGAGTAGAGGCTGCAAGGACAAATTAAGAGGATTGACGGTGGAGGGAAAACAATGAGGGAAGTAGGGAAGGAGAGAGGGAGGAGAGAGTAAGGGGTTGAAGTGGGCAAGTAGAGGACACGACAGACTGTCAAGGGAAAGGAGACTGTCAAGAGGCGTTCCGAGTGGAATAAGCGAATATTATACACGGGGAAAAAGAGACGTTCGTGAGGGACGAATCGCGTGTGTGGAGAAGGCGGGAGGGTTGTAAAGGTACGAAGGAGGAGAGGGGAGGGAGAGTTAGGGAAATAGGGAGGCAATAAGGAGCGGCTTACGAGGGAATGACTGAAGAGGGGGATACTTGGTACTATATCAACGGATAGCTACATATCACAAGGGGAAGAAGCTGATTCGAAGTGAAAGCCTTGACACCTTTGCTGGAGGGGACGGGACAAGATAAACCCTACGAGGGATCCCTCCTCTCTTACCCTCTCCCTCTCCCACTTTCTCTCTCTTCTTCATTCTCTCTCGATCGACACCCAGGTGCGAGAATCTCAAGACAAATGATATGATACGAGAAACATGACAGGAGACTGCTCAAGCCCCTCTCTATAAGGATTCACTCTATCCCTCGTATCCCTCCCTTTCCCTCCCCTCTTCACTCTCTTCTCATCTCTAAAGAAGTCGCCGGATTTCGGGGCAATCTGCCATGAATATGGCCATTACGAGAGATAAATGAGCTACGCTTCGAGTAGCAAGTTGAGGGCAGGGCAAAGAAGACAACATAAACAAGGGTATAGTTATGATAAAACTATGATAGACTATGATAAAACTTAGGACAAGAGGGTACGACATGAATGGAGAGTGCGTGGTGTAGGGAATTGAGAAGCTGAGATTCGTTGTGATTAATCGCTACTAGTTGAGGGAAGGGCAGTAGTATTTGGAGAGATAAGAGGAGAATGAAGGAAGAGGAGGGGGAGAGATAGATACATGGGAGATGGAGGGATGTCGGCAACAGGCAAAGTGCTACTTATGTTCTAGAGGGAAAGGGAGGACTAATCAGGGGTTGTCATCTTCATGCAATCTGTATCTGGCAGACACCGACTAGAACTGTGTAGGGAAGAGTTGGAAGGGCACTCATCCCAGCCCTTTTCCTTGCATCTTTTCTCGTAGGAGTACGGTAAGGTAGATTTAGAAGAAAAGAAAGCGGCGAGAGAATACATGGAAGGGTAGGAGGGTCGTGTAGACGGAAAATATGCCCAAGTAGAAGGGAGAAGCACCGATCGGAGACTATTTACAGGGAATGGGAGACAGTCCATTATATGCCATTACCTGACGAGGAATCGTCTGCTTGAGAGGGGACATAAGGGAAGAAGGGAAGAAGAGAACACTTGAAACGAGGTTCAAGGATAGCGCGATGGATGGAGGAAGCTAGATCACAAGGAATTTGAAAAAAAGGCTCCGGCAATTGTATTGTTTTCTTTTTTCTTTTCAATGGCAATGTTTTCTATGACAGAGCGAAGTGATATGAAGAGTCCAAACAAAATAAAATCTAAAATAATACTCTATTTATTGATGAAGAATGATGTGATCTATAAAGATATGAGGAAGTGTACAGGGAGAAGGTCCTACAGTCGATCGGAACTTGTAATGAATGGGTGACTCGAACAGACGCGAGACCCGCATTCCTTCCATACAACTTGCGCCGACATAGAGGGAGGGAACGATCCAAGGGGATGACCGGCGAATAATGAGATGATGACCCTTCTTCTCCCCCTCTCCCGTCCCTCTCTTTTCTCTCTCAATCACCCTCTCGACTTTCACAGGTACATACAAGGCCGAAGGGATTAGCATTGTATGAGGAACGTGGATCGGTTACGAACGGGTGGCAATAGAGAAGAGGAAGAATGAGGGGGAACAAGGGGGGGGGGAGAATAGGGGTGTAGGGGGCGGAGTCAACCCCAAGGGGATGGGGACAGTTGATCAGCAGAGGGAGTACGCAAATTATGAGTAGAGGATACGAATCGTGTACTTTTGACGGTTATTTTTCACGATCAATTCTTAATGATCTTCTTTGCCTTATTATCTTCGGATAGGCGAAACATAACCATCAAAAGTACCCGATTCGTATCCTCTAGTTATGAGGGCTACGGCTTATTATGTACTTAGAAGGGCAGAAAGACACGAAAATAAATACTTGAAAAGAGAAGGAGATAAGGTTCTTATAGCAACTGTAGCTTAGAGATGAAAGGGAAGGAGGTGATATATACTGGGTTGGAGGGGAGCATTGAGCAAAGTGAAGAGAAGAACCACCTATAAGTCACACGGGACGAACCGTGTTCAAGCAAAAAAGAGACGATATGTCAGTTGAGAGAGAGGGTGTAAGGGAAATGAACGGAGGGAGAGCAAAGGGAAGGAGGAGAGATGGGAGAGGGAGAGAGTTAGAGAGAGAGAGAGACCAACGCGAGGTAAACGAAAAAGGGACTGCGGGCAAGAGAGTGTTCGGATGAGTCGAGTTGGCATAATTGAAGAAGGAATGAATACACTCGTCTAGTCAAAGAGGGAAAGAAGGGGAAAGGGTTCCGAGGGGAAAAAGGTAATGGAAAGACTTGGGGGGAACGGCTGGCCAATACACTTTTTCAAGTAATTTAAATTGGGCTGTTAGTTCAAGACAATGCAATGCAGTTGGGTTTTCTCCGAGTTTATATTAAGGACGTGAAGCATGTTTGGAGATGGAATGATTTGTAGTTTTCGACTCGTTTCACGATCAGAAATGAAACTACAGTAATCAAGGGGTTCAGATTGAGCAATGTCGTCCCAGTGAAGAAGAGCATTGCAACGGAACTGGACGGTAGTCTTCCCTTCTTTTACCTTCCCCTCCCCTCTTCTTTCTTCTCCAAACCAATCACACAGCCATTTTCATCCCCTTTTCCCCCGTTGCTACTGCGTATTCCGATAAGGATCGAAGGGTTAATTAGAGTGGGAAGGGAGTACAAGAGAAAGGAGAAAGAAGAGGACGGGAGGAGGGGGTCTTACGACTTTGCTTGTGAGAGTATTCAAGAATCGAGGAGATGCGAGTACCGTAAACCGGGGGCAAAACAATTAATAGGTCAAATTATATTTATTTTCAGATGTTATTAGAATATTAGAATACCGTATAACATTAGTGAATGCATGCCCTATGCACTATTCTCTCCGTACACAATACACTCTACCCTCTACTCATAACCTCCTTCCAACGTCTAAGGAGCTCATTCTCACTCGGCGGTTATGGTGATTAGTTTGACGGAGTATGGGGAGGCGATTGGAAGAGGGGATATGGAGGGATGGAGGGGGGACAGAGAGGGAATGAAGTGAGTAGCCTTCCCATTTACTCGTCTTCTACTCGTAAACCATCCTCTACTCTACAACCCCTAATATTCTCGTCGTAGAAAGAAGAAGAGAATGAAGAAAGAAGAAGGAAGGGCAGTGGATGAAACGAAAGAACTGAGAAGAAATGGTCCTATGATCGCGAGTTCAATTCATTCCATACAAAAAAAACCGTAACACATTGAAGTTTCATGGTATAATCAGAGAACAGTAAACAACTGAGCCACACTTGATTTGAGTCGCCCTTGCCGTGCTCTTCTCTTCTTCCCTTCTCTTCCTATTCTCTCCCATTCCCCTTATTCTCGTCCCTTCAGATTCCCTCCACATGGAGCAAGCACCCGTGTCCTGATTTGATTTGCGTTCTCTCAGGGAAGAGGGGGGACTCCACTTGGGCTTATGGTCATGAACACTAGGAGGGGGATAAGAGGTAAGAGGGAGAAAGGGGTGGGGAGCGGCGTTTCGAGGGAAAGTCTTGCTCCAGAGGGAAAGTCTAGAGAACGGGACGGCAGATTGGCTGCCGTTTTTCCATTGCAAAGAAGAAGAAGAAGAACGGAGCCTTTTAAGGGGGAAGAGGAGGGGATGGAGAAGGGGATATGTTACTGTGGAGGACTTGCAGAGTTTGGGGAAATTGAGAGTTCAATTCACAGCATTCCGCCCGGTGAACAATGTGTCTAATAGCGAAATGACCACTGTTTTGGGTTGTCTCAAGATTGGCTAAACCAATCAGCACGAAATTTTCAGAACTTGTTGAATTCATAGTGGCGCACTTAAGTTTTTAAATTCATAATTTTTCGTTCACTGGTTCGCCTACAGGATCGGATCTCATCCGTGAAAACCGCTATTCGCTATTATGACGCTTGGAATGCTGTGGAACACAGCTATTCGCTATTATGACGCTTGGAATGCTGTGAATTATAGGTGAATCGGAAGTTTACAGTTAACTAACACCTAACCGAACACGAAACGGCATTGAATGGAACGGGGAAGGATGAGGAGAGGGAAAAGAAAGGGACGAAGACGAAACTGTAGGGATTACGAGTCAGAGGAACGACTGAAGAAACTGGAGGGAAACCGACTGAGTCTATTGTATTCCATCGGAGACGAGACTACGGATGCCCATGCAGATCTGCATATTTAAATATTTACAATTATAAATGCGAGGAAAAATTTTAATTCAAATATAAATAAATATATTACTATATAGAGAAAGTGAAACTCAACTTGACGGCAAGATATATTTAGTTGAATGACAAAGGCGCAAGTCTGAGATTGTCAACTCTCGGCAAGAAAGAAATGAAGGACTTATGAATGTATGATGAGATGGGTATAGGAGACTGGTGGGAATGGTCACTTGAGGAGGGGAGGGGTGGAGAGATTGAGGAGGGGATGGCGAGAGCGGAGGGAAGAAGAGAAAAGAAGGAGGGGGGAGGACCGCGGAAAAGGAGTGCAGAGCCATCGAGAACACAAAGCTAATGAAGACTGAACTTATGGAATTAGGTCTAGGGAGTGAATATGACTGAAGTAGGAAGGCACTGAATACTTGCTTGCAAGTATTAGAATTAAAAGTATTAGTATATTAGCAATTCCATGTATTGATTTGCCTAACAAGCGAGACAGCGTATCAAGAGGGATATGTCTCTGTGTGGGGGTTAAACCCAGGGTGATGTCGGGTGGAGAGGGAGTCATTTTGAGATTAGCGGATAGAAGGGGAGGGGGATAGGGATGGTCAACCGTTAGATCATCCCAATCGAGAAGGGAAAGGGAGGGCTTATGAGGACAGGCGAGAGAAGGGAGAAGAGAAGCTTCAGGGTTGGGCAGTACAAAGGGATATGGATCATCTAGCAGGGTTGAGGTAATGAAAATAGTGGGTTTGAGTGACAGTCTGGATATAGTTATAGTGGAATAAACCGATCCGTCCGTTGCTCTGATTCCAAATTCGTCTAATTCTCTCACTTTTGCACACTCTCTCGCCTGATATTCGGAATGATAGACTGACGGATCTTTTTATTCCACTATAACGAAGAAGTTCCGTCAGTAAGCTCATTCCTACTTTGTCTGCACTCTCTTCATACCGCTCCTCTCTCTCGTAGGAAATAGGAATGAGGCAGCTGACGGGACGTTTTTGTCAACCATACACAGTGTTCTAAATGTTAAGCGAAAGAGCCAAAATGCTTAGGGTACGGAATTTTCCGTGCGAGAGTTCCTACCGAAATCAGGGCTATTTTTCGGCATCTCGTTCGCTTAACATTTTCACTGTTGTCAGAACACTGTGCATATCAGAAGGCAGATCAGACCTGTATCGCGTAAGAACGGTCACATTGGTGAGAAGGGAATGACAAGAAGAAGGGAGATAGGGGAAGAAGGGAAGAAGGGCTATTGACACCCTTACGTAAGGAGTACAACGATAAGAGGAATGCACTGTCTAGGTATAGGGGAGGGATGGAGAATTGGGAGTAGAGGCAGGAAGGGATGCAAGATATTGGTGAATGTATCAGTAATTACATAAATCGTGGGGCATACGGTAGAATGGCACGAAAAAGGCAAGAAAGTATATTTGAACATTGCCGAAGGTGCTAGTCCTTTCGTAAACACAAAAGCTTAGTTTATACACTCGTCGTATTCAGTTTACGAACAACGGCTCAAACTAAGGAATACAGCTTTCAATTTTCTAGAATTCCTGATGCCCGTTCGGGGTTTTGTTCTTTATTGACTCTAACCACTTATTAGAGAGAAAAGTTGCCAGTGCTTTGGAAAGGTTCTTGAAAGGAGAAGGCCAAGAAGAGGAAGGTGCCACTGATACGACTCATCCCTGTAGATATGCCGAGAGAGTGTAAGCTGAGATCTCAAGTGGAGACAATCACCCTCTGATTGGATGGGGCACACGGGCTTGGCAGTAGGCAAGTTGACCCTCTCCCTCTCTCCTACCTACCAACTCATCCTCTCCCTCCGAACCCTCTCTCCTAGAACCGTACGAAGAGAGAGAATAAGCACTTGACCACAACATTGGCCCCTTCGAGTGGTCATAGATAGCTATGAGATTAGGTGATGAAGAAGAGAAGAAAGAAGAGAGGGAATAAGGGGGAGAAGAAGGGGGAATAGAGGGGGGATAAGGGAAGGACCGGCTACTTGAGAGTATCGTGGTGGACAACGCAACCAGAAACCAAGGAAGGGGGGGGGGGGGGAGAGATAGGGGGGAGGAGGGGAGAGAGGAATAAGTGGGGAGGAAAAGGATTAGCGATGCAAGACGGATATGAGATAGGGCTGCGCAAATGAAGAGCAAACTCGAAGGAACCTTTGCGGCAGGGAGAGAGGGGAGGGGAGGGGAGACAGAGGGAGAGAAGGAGGAGAGAGAATCCCTCGTAAGGCAGGACTAGCCGGGACACTCCTTCGGACACCCTCTCCTCTTCTTCCTTAAAGGGATCCCCCACAAAGACGTGTCTTTCGCTCTCTCGTACGAAGCTACTTTCAACTATGAAGAGACAGGCTGACTAAACACTCCAGGCTGAGCCAATGCAGAGAGGATTCTGAGGGATATCATGATAGTATGGGAACAAGCTAATATTACATTGCACCTTCCTGGTTCCCTTCTCTGCGTGAGATTCGCTTTTCAAGAGAATTGATACTCTGGAATGCAATATTTACGAAAAAGTTCCGTCAGTAAGCTCATTCCCGCCTTGTCTGCACTCTCTTCATACCGCTCCGCTCTCCCATCGGAAATAGGAATGAGACTACTGACGGAACATTTTCCTCAAGCACAGTATGCGACAGTAATCGAACCCCCACTTCTCAACCCCGTCCCCTTCCCCATTCTCTCACGATGACAATACCCTTCTTCCCCCTCCAGTCATCACAGCATATGGTCGAGAGTATCTTCTTCTTCTTCTTCTTCACCTTCCCCCGTTCACTCCATTCCCTATTCTATTCAATGACTCATCAGCTGGCCACTTCTGTACACACTAATGACCGCAATATGGAGTCATTTTCCGAGCCGGCGAATAGTTGGCGGATACCGTATCCGGGTAAACAAAGAGACGCACAATCCGGTCGGGACCCGTTTGTCCCCAATAACACACGGGGATGCGTCCACGTGTGGGCAGGACAGCGGAATAATTCGTAATTTAGAGCGGGATGATTGGCTGATATAATTACTCTTTGTATACACGGGAGTAGCCTTTCCGCTAGGATGGGGTTAGCCAACGAGGAGGAGGTGGAGGGGTACATAAAAGGGAAGAGTGCTTACTCAACTCAGATTATTCCTGGTTAGTGAGACCAACGAGGAAGAAGGTGTTTGACCAAAAACGGGAGGGAAAGAGCGTAAGAAAATGTCTGAAAGAGACGGGATAAGGAGTGAAATCGGTGCTGAAATACGACACCATCGAGGGGAAAGAGCGTGGGAATGCGGTGGAGATGGGGGGTAGGGGGTGGGGAGGGGAGGGGGAGAATAATGCAGAAAATACTATTTTGTGGCATATATGTTGTCATAGGCGTAATATTAGGTGATAGGGTGGAAAATTCAAAATAATTGAATGTGAAAACGGTGGATGGAAGGCCCTAACCAGACAGACTCAATCCTGCAGGGCAACAAAAAGCGGCGTCTATTATCTAACTCTGCTTGGTTGTTCACACTCGCTAAATGGAGAGGGATGAAGAAGTGAATGGAGCGTATCGGCAGAAGGACACAGTGGTTACATGCTATTAGAGGGATGGGGGCAGCTTTAGTGGAGGAAACTGGAATCTATGAATTCATCGCGGAGGAATAACGCTTATCAAATAACTGCCATTTTAATGTATGCCTGTTTTATCAGGAAATTATAATGAGGCTGTAAATAGGAAATGTGTGCGCTATCTTTCCAGCTCTATCGTTCATTCACCATCTCATTTCCCGTGATGAGTGGTCTTCCCCTTCTCATCTCTTTCCTTATTCTCTTAATGCCCCCCTCGCTTCCTCAACCCCTATTACAGTTCCGCATGAATGCTACTGAAGTTGCCGACGACTTGCGAAAGGTTTTCTTTGCCTTCAGTATGACTTCAACAGATTCGTCGCATGATCCCATAAAATATCTAAATAAAAGAACTTGTAGGTATTCCATGACAAGACGCAATACGGTATTCGCATCGAAAACGCGTACAGTCCTAATGACGTTCCGGTTCCTTTCATACCGATAGGTCGCAGAAAGGCACAGGAGCTAGCGAATAGGTAAGACAGTTTTTGATAGGTCACGAGTATTTAACATTATTTTAAACCTACCAACTTTGGTATCAATTATGCGTTTTTTGCTGTTTGAGATGGATGAAGCAGAGCCTGTTTTCTACACAAGGGAAGCTATTTCGGCCGTGATTCTCTCCTTTGGGAATAAACCATTTCTTGCTTAGTTTCAGCACGTTGTAAATCATTTTCGGCAATGCATAAAACTTTATCAGGGATATCGAGGTGAAGTGTAGGAAAATGAAAAGATTACTATAGCAGGCCGAAGATGTTTCAAGGTCCGAAAGGGGCGATATTCCTTGAAACTCACTAAGATCAAGATAGAGATGGCATGAGGAAAGACTGACATTGGCCCTGGAAATAGATTCAAAAGTGGATTGGGGATGAAAAGGAAAAAAAAACGAATCATTAACGATAATTGATTTCACTGAAAATGCATTTAGATAATTCACATAATTCATTTTATGTTGATAGCCGAACACAATCGAAAACATTACTGCAGTGGTTGGTGGTGTCTGGCTAGGCTACAGATTCATTTGTCTAATGAAAGTGTGCTGCACCACTAAAGCCTTCGTTCTTTCCTCACCCCTTTATAGTATAAAGGCAGACAACTACTTAGAAAACAGTGCATACCTATATAGAGCCATGTGATAAAATACAGCATTCCTGGGGAAGAAATTAATCCACCGAAAAAGAAATTGGTCCCGTTCATAACCACTGCAAGTTTTGTTTTAGTCTGATTTTAATCAGACTAAAACAAGAATTTTTAAAATTTTTAATCAGAGTAAAATCATACTTCTGCATATTTATTATTCCTCTAGATTTATCAAGAGAACTCGATGTTTAACTTGCTTACTTACAGAGTGGAAGAAAGTAACAGAAGAAAGGAGGAAGAAGGAGAGCGATGAACAGGAATGAGAGGTTGCTGAGGATACGGTAGGTGGAAGAGGACAGGGAAGGACGGAGCTGAGGGATACTTATAAGAACAGAGTGCTCAAAGTAAGAATCAGGGTAGAGATGATTCAGCAAAGGTGACCTATTTAGTCAACACGGAACATTTCTCGTTGCCTTTTGATGTCTCATATCTACATCAGCAGACTACGCTGGACTCTGTATGAATAGGCACTCCGTCCGCTTCAAGGTTTCGCCTTCTTTCAGGTTCGTCTATTTTTTTAAAAGTTAGCAGTCCTAGACATGTCGGTCTTAAAAATTAAAAAAAATATAATATTTCTAATCTCTATGCTAGTGTCAAATCAAAATAGGTACCGTCAAGCTAGTAAATTGTGGGCCGTGTTTGAAACACTTGAAACAAGGCCATATCTCGGCTGGGAAAGGCCGTACAGAGTTCTGGTTGGAATTTTTGGAATTCTCAAGACGAGATCTACTTGTGTATCAAGTTTGGTGATGATTAGACAACTTTAAACCGGTTAAAACGGCATTTATCTTAGAAATCCCGATAAATTCTCGCTGTCACAGTTCGAACCTCTCCAATGCCACATTTTTACGTTTTAAAGGTCTTTAAACTTGAGGAATCGTTACCAAACTTGATACACAAATAGATCTCGTCCTGAGGATTCCAAAAATTCCAACCAGAACTCTGTACGACCTTTCCCAGCCGAGATATGGCCTGGTTTCAAGTGTTTCAAACACGGCCCACAATTTACTAGCTTAACGGTAGTCTCACAAGCCGCAGT
>LS874552.1:17729-42774 GCA_900490955.1 Micoletzkya japonica | reverse complement strand
GACAGGTTATGGACTCCATACCTAAAATTTTGGAAAAACAGTGGACTGAAATCACGTTAAGGACATACAATATCGTCTACTCTTTCGATATAAAAGCGAAAGGCAGCTAAAACACGGAAAAAAGTAGCTGATTATGATGAAAATACTAAGCAATAATTAATTTGACACAGTTGGACTGATAGCTATATATACTGTAGAAGCTGACTACCACGAAAATCCCTGAAAACCCTGACGCATTCTTTAACTACGGTAAGTTCGCCGCGTGCCGTCTTAGACCCGTCTTAGCGTTTTGCCGTGTACTCTTTTTCTAACAGTTAAGAAATTAAGGAATTAAGGAATCGATTTCTATGCGAGGTATCAACATATTTTGAAAAAACCTCAATTTTTATAGATTACGGTAAACAGTTTTGCGTGATACTCCAGACTACGGTACTGATCGATTTCACTTGTGTGGTGAGCGTCGCTTCGCCGATTGATTTCTGGTCGCTTTTTATTTTATATTTGTGATGTGTTCTCTTTTTACCTTTTAGATTATTGCAAGTACCTCATTGGCGTCGAGTACTAGAAGTTTGAGACGCGCAAGCGAAATCGATCAGTACCGTAGTCTGGAGTATCACGCAAAACTCTTTACCGTAATCTATATAAATTGCGGTTTTTTTCAAAATCTGTTGATACCTCGCATAGAAAGCGATTACGAGGAATCCAAATCTATAATGATTGAGGCTTAGATATTCCTTTTTGAGCCAGGAAGCTATTGTCTCACTTTTTCCGGGACTGGACGTTCCAGTCCCGGATTTGTCAACCAGTCTTCGAGGTGTACGATACTGTATCAAGAAATGCATCCGCTTACTGTAGGCGATGACAACGTTGCTTATTTTTAGTATTATTTAGGGCACGAGAGCAATGAAAATGATTTTTTAAAGCGTTTTGCTTTTAAGCTTAAATGCACTAGTTGCTCATTTTCGGTACAAGAAATTGCTTTAGTCATAAAGTGAAGGTTATATGTAATTCTGGCTGAATTCTGTGCTGATTAATGACACTTCCATATATGTTTTAAATGGTTTTAAAAATGTGCGACATACCAATACACAAGCGCTTTTATACCCCCCGCGGGCAATCCGCTACTCAACCTGAGAAATCAGCTTTTTTTGTCGCCAGCTGCTTGGGTTATGCTTGGGGTGGCGAGGTGAGGATGTGTAAGGGATGGGAATGAGGGGACAGTCTATTCACTCTGTGGCTATTGAGGAGAAGAGGAAATGAATGGGGTATTCCCCTTACTTGTATGGAGCTTGGATCCAAGCTCCATACAAGAACACAAGCACAACCCAAACAGCGCGTCTTAAAGGAGGATCATTCGGTACCGTAGTCATGTTAATATAGACTATTTGCATAGTGAGAGGGGAGGGCATAGAAGAGAATCCGTCAGGAATTTGAATAGATTACGGTTCCGAGCTCCTTTGACACAAGAATAAGGTTGTAAGGGGAACAGGTATGGGAACGGGGGTAGCCGTTTGTGTATCGGGATATGGTTGCCTCACACTATTGTAAAGGGAGATTTTTTAAAAAAATATTCGCAAATATTGAACATTGCCACAAATATTTCAAACCGACAAAACGAATCGCTTTAGTGTAGATTATTCATAAAATTTTGTAGCCTTAAAAGGTATTAAAAGCTATGCACGCTTAAGTTAAGTTTGTTGCAAATTTTTTCACTTGCAAACTAAATGTCGAAATAAGAAAATCAGTCCATTTTTATTTCACCTTCTACCGTTTCACATCCGTCTCGTTATGTCTGTTTTCTGTTTAAATTGTATAATTAAAAATAAATCTAACTTTGTTTTTCTTAATTTTCAGTTTCCAAAGTCGTCTTCTTGGAATCGGAAGAAGGCGAAAAGGCAAAGCAGTTTCAGGTTAGCCTTTTTATATACTACTTGACTATGTTATGCTTTTCATAAAATTCTGAGTAAATTTCAAAAACCGGCCACGCCCCTCAATGAAACAAACGAAAACAAAGTATTAGGCATACCTTTGTGGACTTCCAATTTTCGAGTAGGTAATCGGAATGCGGAAGGTGCCTAAAGATAAGTTTATATTTATTGCAATATTTAGTTATATCGATACATGACAGCTTAGATAAGGGTTGCGTGAAAGGAAGTGATGTTTTAACCAGTTTCTATGGCAATTATAGTTAATATAGATTGAATCACACCGATTCACATATTAGCAGTGTATTGATAAGTATAGATTAACGTGTACTACTGACTACTAACAAGTCATATCCTCTCATTCCTATCTCTCGCGATCTCCTTGGCAACACAACTAACTGAGCTTCTGCATATGGATATGAATTAGACGACGAGAGAAAGAGGAGAGGAAGAGAAAGATAGAAGGTAGGAGGGAGAGGGAGTGGGGGAGATAGAGAGAGTAAGAGGTGTTGGAAGAGGAGGAGATAGACGACGAGGGTACAGTCATAGAGTCTCAGTGAGAAGCTTTGTCGATAAGAGAAGACTGGACATTCGAGAGACGAGGTCGTCGTGTTCTGCATGGTGGGTCATCTACTTTCTCTCACTTCTACTACCTCACCCCTCTCCCTCACTACTCCACTCCCTCACAACCCTTCTACTCCTCCCTGCTTCACTACTCCTCCCCTCTGTCTCTATCGCAACTGTTACCAAGCGATGACTCTCTCACATTAAATAAACGTGATCGTAATGCATGTTAATAATCATTCCTATCCTCTGCTTCCTCTATGAAAGCTTCTCATAAGAAGGCTTCCAGGTGACCGAGGGAAGAATGATAATTGAGTATTGTATTAGAGGGACAATTAGGAGGGAGAAGAGGAGACCGCTCGGATGAAGGAGAAGGGAATGGGAGGGGAGGGAAGGGGCAGGTGAGGTAGGGGAAGGGACATTAGAGTGACCTGTGTGGTCGACACGCCCCAGGGTGAAGAGTATCCGGAAGAGAGAAGAAAGGATGCACGAATTGGAGTACTCTCCCGATTCCACTATCCCTAACGATATCTTCATGGTTAGTTTCTTCTTATCTCTCATTCATCACAAGAGCTTCATTTATTCGCCTTGTTACGCAAACGAGGAATGTAGTTTTACAGCTTGCATTTGAGCTTCAAATCAATTTCTGTGATGTTTAATGTAAACTGCTATAACTTAAGCTTTTCTTATTAAAGTGGGCAAAGCGGACTATCTTTCTAGCAACAATTCTCTACTCTCCTTCCGTACACTCTCCACTCTCTAGTTTTCTCTATGCATCCTAGTCGTTCCTTGCTCCTATTTTCCTTTGCCTTCCTTCTCTCTCCTTCATGGACACACTATTCCTACCTATTCCCCGTGTCCCTTCCTTCTCTCCAGATTCCCCTTAGTGCCAGTCTGTCGATTATAACGTCCCCTAGCACGCTATGGAGGTGTAATTGAAAGGGAGGGGAAGGTTGGGGTAAAGAGTGGATTCGGCTCTCATCTATATTGATTATTTATGGGGAACATAGGGAATACGGTAAGAGAAGGGAAGGAGAATGTAAGAGAGCTGAATGTTTGACTACAGAAAATAAAATGAAATACGGAACCAATATAAGGATGAAAGCTGATAGTTGCTAAATTTAGATTCCGATGGTTAAAGACGCCAAGCATGACATGAGGAGTACTGGAAGTGTAGACGAAGAGGTAAGTAGACGGATTTAGCGAAAAGTCTTGATTCAAGTATCCACGCGATTGAATATGTTATAAAAAATCTTAGTTGATTAAATGTGAAAAGTTGTCTAAAGGTGGTGGTTGACGATCTTTCACGAGAGGACTTAATGGAAGATGGCCCAAGAGATCGGGTTGAGAAGATGATTGAGAGCATCGAGAGCACTGACAAGGTAAGGAGAGATAAAAACTGTAGAAATTCGAAAGTAGTTGAATCGCGCAAGGAGAAGGGGAGGTAAGGAGGAGAGGAAAGAGAGTAGACGGTCGTAGGAGACTCGTCACTAGGAATACATGAGGGAAGGAAGCAAAGCAACAGGCGCGATAGGGTCTCCTGGACGACACCGTTACCAAGTCGACTAATACGGACACAAATCGTAGCAACACGAATAAGGGGAGGAGGATGGGAAAGGAGAGATCTTAGAGAGAAGGCGATGGGCGAGTTGAGATGGGTGGAAGAGTTGGGTGAGGTTACAATGTATGAAGTGCACAGAGAGTTGGGATTGGAGGAAGAGATTGTGGGTGGGAGAAAGCAGAACCCAAGGCGCAAATGGAAACATAGTGGAAATCGTGAACTTATAGGTGATTGACATGTGAAATGTGGATCGGAAACGATTGGCGTGGATTTGTAGATTGAGAATTATGGATGTCCATAGCATGCGTTATGCAATCAGCGTTGCAGTGAATCAGACTGTGTTAGCCGCACACGAAGGCTATTGTCTTATGCTTATTCTTATAATTTTCTTTTTTTTCTTTTCGTACAAAGATAAAGTCATTTAAGCACTACATCTTGCTGCCGCGAAGTGACCGCATCCTTCTGAGTGTTAACAAGGCCAAAGACGGTGAAGGTTCGTCATCTTCGTCATTCTCTCGTCGTCTTTCCTTTCACTTGTGATATCCACGTCCCCCTTCCCTTCATCCAACTCGCTATCCACCAACAGTCTCTTCCTTCCATCCTCTCTTCCTTCATTCTCTCCTCTTCCCTCCTTCCCTCTCTTCTCTCCCTTCGTATGCACTTACATTAGTCACTCGCTGCCTTCCCCCGTAGACTCGCCTACCGTATCCTGCACTCTCTCCCTCTATCTTACTCCCTCCTCGTGCCTCCAGCTTCTCGTCTCTCCCTCCCCTTTATGCACCTCCTCCACCCTCCCTCCCTCTCTCCTCTCCCCCTCCCGAGTGTCGGGAACGGAAAGCGTTCTGTGTGTTGAATGCGGGAGTCTGTCATAAGAGAAGAGAAACGTATTGAGTAGAGAAGAGAAGGGAAGAGAGTGGATTAGGGATGGATCGTAATGAGAAGAAAGGGGAAGGGCGAGGAGTGAGTCTCGGACGAAAAGAGAGGAAGAGAGGAGCAGTGTGTCCAGTCGACTCTGTCACAAGAGACTCTTCCTCCCTCTGTGCCCTACCGTATACCCCATGGACAATCTATACGCAGCCAGTTCGATCTTTGGACTATCTGCTCGATCAGCACTTCCCTTTCATACCAGTAGTCACTCTCGACAAGGTAATAACTATCCTATCTATGATTATCTTATCACTGTGCCATATCGCGGTCTCATAGCTTAGTCCTTGTAAAACTCTATCTCCTTATACAGTCGACTGTTCTCTTCCATTTCCTTTACCCTCCTCTCCCTCCATTACCTCTCGGTACAGTTCCCTTCACAATCAACGTGTGTCACCTGCTACGACTAGATTAGCTTCCGACCAATTGCAACCATATAATCATGGTGGAAGGAAGGGAAAGCCTATGATGGTGATTTCAGCAAGGGGTGGGTTCGGATTATAAAGACTACTATAGAATATGACGAACAATCTGAAGAAGTTGCTGGAAAGATTATCATATGGAATTATAATGCGCAGTTATATTGTGATCGAAATCTAGTTGTTAGACGCAGTTATTATTGAGAATAAGGAATGACCGAGAAGAATTACTATGAGGACAAGGAGGGGGAGATGAGTGAAGGGGAAGAGGTAAGCATCTGGCGACATATACCTTGTAATCGACATGAATGATGGGAGGGGGAAGGGGTGAGATGAGAGGGCAGATGAATAAGGAACCACACCGACTCTCTATACACATTTGCCTCATTACTACCAGGTCTGTTTGAGGGATTAACACGTAAAGACCTTACCTGTAGAGTTAGTTGAAGGGAGACATGAAGGGACGGGAGTGCTGGGAGAAGGCGAGGGAAGGGAGTGAGGCACTCTCTGGCTCTATCACCCACACGACCGCATCTCTCAGAAACCGTCTCCTGGTGTTGTAATGAGAGATCATCTCTGCTAAGAGATTGGAAAAGACGGAAGGGAATGCTCGCAATACCGAATTAGCTTAGTACGGACGATGCTCTTTCATATTTCTCTGAGTACTAAATGATATCCCTTTAAAGAAAGGATATGGGAAGAGAAAGGAGAAGTAGTCGACTTCAACTCCCTTCTCTCATACCTTCGGCCTTACTGAATTATTCCGACCGAGAAGAGGACCGTTTCAAGTGTAAATGGATGAACAATAGGGCGTTTGAATAGGCCTCGAGAGAGGAGGGAGGGGGGAAGAGTCAGTCATCTCCCTCCCTTCTCTTCTCCCTTCCCCATCAGTCCTGTACTTCATCACTATGAATCCTGTCTTCCAACCTTCTTCCCTCTTAGATTACTCAGCCGCTATGAGACTGAGGAATACACTATGTAAGATTTGTTTAAGATGCTTTACATAAGTAGATGGATGAAAATGCAAAAATTCATTAGTCTTGAGTCATGCGATGTTAAGGTGTGGATGACAGCCTTCTTGAAGCAGTTCCTTCATCACTATCCTCATATACGATTGCTCCTCCTTCGTCCACTTACTCTACTGCAGACTTCGCCATGGACGCCTACACTGCCATACCCTCACATCTACCCACGTACGCGCTTTTTCATTTTATTTTTTCCTTTATCATACTGAAAACTTTCAGAGCGTACGTATACGACAGTACCGCGTATCAGACGTACTACCAGGTAATCTTCTAATAGAAGCTGGAAGATATGACCCGGTAACCATACATTGCCACAGTCCGGGTGGTACCCCCCTCATTTTGTCAGAAGTTTAACTTGGCATATTCAGTAAACTACCTCATTGCTAGGCTAATCAAAACATCAATATGTGCATGCATAGGCAGCTCCCTGTCAGAAGTAACTGATAGTTGCTCATCTATGTCGATAACCATTAAGGTATCGACTGACCTACTGTAGAGTCAGTGCGTGTCGTTAAAATAAGGAATACATATGTTTCAGTATCAACCAAGCATGCCTTCTCCCAATTCTTCGTATCTTGTGCCGTCTTCTCTTCCCTCCCATTCCCCTTCCTCTACCGATGACGACTCTTCTTCTCTTATTGTCAACTCTGCTCAACATGCTGCCCGCGCGTCTCCCGCAACGGTAAGAATTCTTTAGGACCATTGATTTTTCAAAACAATTCACCAGTTGTAAAAGTTATAGATCTGTGTATCTGGTGTATCACTATATTACGTAAGCTGTGTATTGAAAATAGTTTACATAAACTTACTTTGAAAATTTAATAATTTTAAATCGCATAAAATGGCTATTCAAAAATTCGCTTCAAAGACCGTTTCTAACTTGTGTAAGGTGTAAGAGAGCATATTAAAGTCACTAAAATAAGAAAAAGATTGAAATAAACTAGTTATGCATCCTTCTTTTAAAATGATACCGCGCATCCTTTTAGGCGAAATTCATAAAATGCATGATATTTGCTGATTCAATTATTACAAGTTCCACGAGAGTTGACAAAAATTACGCAAACGATTGCGAACTGTCTATGCAAATACGCACGCTGATCTACCGCTCCGGCTTCAATTTTCCTACGATTCTATTAATTTCTGTCATGGAAACACGTAAGGGGTCAATTGGACAGCGTAGTCAGCGGGAATAGTTTGTTATTTCAATTAAGAGTATTAAATCGTTCCGTTTTTGAGGAAAACTCCCGTGGAACCTGTAATATGTTGTTTTTGTTATCTGTATCCTTTCTCTAACAATTAGATAATGTGCATACTATGTTTTTTCGGAAGTTTTTAGTCACGAATCAGAAGAAAGAGGTGTAGATTAATAATAAGCTGAAATCCTATCTCTGTATATGTGAAAGTATCTTTAAGAAGTTGAAGCTCTTCTCATCTTAGAATTAGAGAAGAAAATTTGCATAAATCCCCGCTTTTGACATATTAAGTTATGTTTATTGAAATACGGTATTTGTTGGATCTCCTTCATCCATCCTTTCCCTCTTCTCCGTCACTTCGCGTTGCTCTCCAATCGTGTGCATATCTTTTGCTTCTCTTCCCTTCTCCTTATTCTCCATGGCAACGACTCTATGAAGGGGGAGTTTTCTACGAGCTAGTCAGCCAGTCTTCCCTGCCTCTGTCCATTCCCTCCTTCGACGATTACGGTATCGCCAGTGGAACGGTAGTTGGTTCTTTCCAAAATGACAATCGACACCTCTCTTCAACGTCCAAATGCAATGGGCATCGTCTACTACGAACAGCATGTCTGTCTTACATCTTCTAGTTATTGTTCTTCTATTTCAATCTCTTTCTCATTCTTATGCTCGTACCCCGTTTTCATACATATAACAGTAAACATATTTGTAGAGTCAAATTAATATTAATATTTTGTTATGTTACTCTTACTTCCCACTTGGATAATATACAATATTTTTGAACTAGCATTCTGTTTTTATTTACTTGGTGAGTGGTGAGAAAGCTAGGTAAGAGCCAGTGTCTTTACTTGTTCATCTCCGTCTCTTCCTCTCCCACGCTCTCTCGTCGCTTTCCTTTCCCTCTCTCCTGAATGGCATGCATGGGCCAATCGGCAATAGCCGGAAGAGTAAAGGATGGCGAAAGAGAAGACGAGGGAAGGAGATCCAAGGGACTCACGGGGGATGAAGGGATCAAACCGGACTAGGACGCGCTCTGCAAATCTTACTATGATATAATAGAATTGATGATTGGGAAGTGATGAAAGGTGTTCAGATAACGTGGTTGAAGCAGAACTATGAGAAAGCAGAGGGGTCTTCCCTTCCGCGATGCACTCTTTACGAACATTACAAACGGTTTGTTTCAATTTGTATGACTGAAGAAGAAAGTAGCATGTTTCTCTTACAGTCACTGTGCATCGACTGGGTTGGATGCTGTCAATGCTGCCTCTTTTGGCAAACTTATTCGATCAATCTTCGAAGGATTGAGAACGAGAAGACTGGGCACGAGGGGCAATTCCAAGTACTATTTGATTCTGATATTATGGTGGAATAAAACGATCGGTTTCTTCTGTTCCAAAATGAGCCTAATTTTCTCACTTTTGCACACAATCTTGCCTTATATTCGGAATGATTTTCCGACGAATCTTTTAAATCCACTATAAGTGTACTTATAATCTAACCCTTACTTGTAGGTATCACTATTACGGTATCCGCTTGCGAGCCTCTTCGTCTCTCAATGCTATGGCTCAAGAATATGAGACTGATCACCGCATTCACCCCGTTGTCAAAAGGTAATTCAAGTTTTCCTTGTATGAATTATATTCATTTTCAGAATTATACAGTATAATTCTGAAAATGAGTGAAATAATAAAAAAATTGTAGCTAAGGATCTGACATTCAGTTACCCGTCCACACGTAGATCAGCAATCGCTTCTTCTTCTGCTTCATCATCTCATCAGTCTCACCAGGCTCACGTGTACGTTTTTCCCTCATTTATGTAGTTCTATTAATTGCCTTTAGAACTTCCCCAGCTTCTCTCCACCTTAACTCTACTCATGTTGATGAGATTCAACCCGAAGCAGTAGAAGTTCCAAATGCAACTATTCCAATGCATTACCAACAGGATACCGTATCGAGTACCGATGGTAAGTGAAACACTAAGAGGCGATGGAATGCAGATATTCAGAAGCATCAAAGACCACTCTAGGAGCAGGAGAGGTTCCTCGGTTCACAATTATTACTTCGCCTGCTTTCGAAAAGGAATTGGCTGACCTCGGAATGAGCTCCGTCCACGTTGTCAAATTTATTGAATCGTATACCACCAACTGTCAGGTAGATCCTCTTTCTTTTCATAGTTATCATAACACATGTTTCAGGAGATTCTTTTCTGCATCAAAGACTTGCGGTTCGACGGTGTGGAAGAAGCGTGGATGAGATTCTGGCAAGGGGACGATAGTGGCAGGTGAGGAGATGAAGAGGATGTCGCTGGCGAACAAAATGAAGATGAAGCGGTTGCAGTGCTCTCATGCCGGGATTGAGTCGAGACATGAAGCACTCGTTGTGTACACTGTCCCTCATTCAGAAATACGTCACTATGGTTGATATGACCTTCTTCGAGGTTCCTTTAATACTCTTACAGTTTTCTTTGATCCTTTGCTTGCTCAGTGAGCATTCTCTACAAATATCTTTCAGACTATCTCGAATGTTCTCGTGCCTGATCTTCTCGCTTCCAAGAGCAACCGTACGTACACATCGCTTATAGTTCATACCCATCTTCATTTCTGTTTTCGACCTTATCGTCCTTTTCAGTCTCGGAACCACTCAATGTTCGAATGCGGAACTTCGCTCGTTCTGTTGAAGACTCCGCTCACAAAACCTCGGAGGGACTTCCAATGGAAATGGCAAGAAGGAGAGCAATTGCCGCAAAGATGCTCGCACAGTCTGTCAGGAAGTGCGTAGTTTCTATCTAATTTCAATTTAGTCACCGTGACAATTAGGTGACTGCTATTCGAAAACAGGGCATACCTTCAGAAATACTTCGCTGTCTCATCTATCACACGCTGCTCGTCTTGTATGTAATAGTGAGGAGAGTACTCGACTAATGGTTGAAGATCTCAATAGGTATGCTGATTATAAAAAGTCTTAGAAAAAATTCTTTAAGAGTCGACCTGAACAACGTTCAAGAGCAATCCGAATGGGTCTGTAGGTGAGCGTTTGATTATTGCGAACTGAATTAACTTGTGTTTCAGATGCGACGGGATGATCGTTCGACAGCTAATAGAATCGTTCAAGGATAATCTCGTGAAGAAGAAGACACTGGATGAATGGGCGGAATGGATGGAAGCCGTTGTGGATCAAGTGAGAAAGCATTTACTTCTTATTTCCAAAGAAGAAGCAAAGGTGAATTATCAATTTTCAATCTATTATAGGAGTTCGAAGAATGGTTAGCTATAAGCACGATAGCGATGCTCAAATGTAAAATGAGAAATTGGGAACGCCTAAAAAACCTATGTGATCTAATCCATATGATGACGTAAAGAATGATTATTGTTGAAAAGTGGGATGTGGGACCCTTTAATTGCTTACTCAGATCCTTGCTCGGTACCACGATCAGCCTTACAAACAACTTGCTGCACATTCCAAGGAATTTCTTCTCAATTGGAGTTTTTTCAGGTAAAGATAAATGTGCCTCCTCGATTCCCTTTACAGTCCCCTCTCTACCCTCCCTTGCAGTTCGGTTGTCATTCGTGACTTGACCCTTCGATCGGCCCATTCCTTCGGTCATTTCCATCTCATGCGTCTTCTGTTCGATGAATATCTCCTTCATCTCGTTGAACAGCGACTCTCTAAAGCCTGTGCAAAGCCGATACTGACTGTTATGGCATCGGTTAGTCTTATCTGGGTCACCAGAAAAAGCGGAGTTCAGAACATTCTAAATGAGAAGGAATCGGACGAAGCGGAGTATGAGATGATCATTCGAGTGGACGAACCGCACTCCTCTCAACAGGTATATGACACCCTGTGACTGCTTCTCATTCATCTCTTAGATGTACAACATCGAGGGAGGACCGTCCTTCGAATCGCAATTCGAGAGCACTTCAATGGATGACGATTCCGATCGAGACGATTGATGCCTCTCTTCCCCTCTCCAACAGTCCCTTCCCTTCTCTTCTCTCAACAGTCCCCTTAACAGTCAATCCCCTTCCATTTCCCGCTGCTCCTCTCATAGTGATTGATAGCATGATATGCCCTTGATTCGCGAGTCGAATCGAGACAAATCCATCTCCATTCCCTGCTCCCGTAAACCTCCCTAGTCCACTCTCATTCACCTCTTCCCTATTCCGAGCCCCCTTCCCCCTATCACTCGGTATTGCCATGGTCTTCGTTCTCTTCTGTGATCTCATTCATCTCCTTTCTACTCACTTCTTTTCTAACTAGTCAATCTTTGTCTATAAATCGTCGATTATCCTTTCATAGCAGTAGATATATAAACTGTACAGCAAGTGTTAACAAAAGATGATTAGAGTGTGAGGACTGAAGGGAGAGAAGGGGGAAGAAGGGAAAGAAGAAGAAGAAAAGGGAAAGGTCGACATTGATAAGTGTTGGCAGCCGGTCTGAGGGAAGGAGTAGGGGACGGGGGACCTATGGAAAGAGGGGAGGGGGAGGGGGAGGGGAGAAGGGAGAGAGGTGGTGATAGACCCCCACTCCGCACACCGGAAGCTCTTTTGTCACTGTAGCAGTACACTCGTAGAGTTAGGCATAGACGAGTCTTGATCTGTCCCCTCTTCGTTCCCTTTGTGTTGACTCGACTCTCCATCATCATAATATACTCCATCGAACTCTCTCGTATAAGAATGTTCCCTCTGTCAAACGAAAGAGTCGGAGTCTCTAGTCTCGCAAGTATCTTACCGCATTCATTCATTTCCCTTCTCTCGTCCCCCTTTGACTCTTCTCATGTGATCAACTCGGTCCCTTCTCTTACAGTCGTCACACCCTTCCTCTCTCTCCCCTCTCTCCCTCCTTTCTCTCTGTCTTCCCTGTCTCTCCTTCTCTTCCCTCTCCCTCGTCTCTCCCTTCATCTCCCCTTGCATTCTCTATTTGATCTACAAGACCGTCGAAGAGTCGAGACCGAGAGTGGAATGAATCGATTGCCTGTTTGTACAGTTTTGATGGCGAGTCCCCTGTCGTAGTGAGTCTGTCTACTCGTCTTTCCCTCTCCCTCTCACTGTCATTCCCTCCCTCTCCCCATTCTCTCTCAGTCGTCTCTCTCAAGGCTTAGCGTGCATACACTGGGACTATTCACAACGAGAGACTCGTCCCTTCTCTTCCCTCCGATCAGACTCCCATCCACTTCTCGTCTTCCATTCTACAGTCCCTCGAGTGATCCATCTGCTAGTTCCATCCTTCTCCCCCACTCCCCCGTCCTTGAGTCCTCCCTTACAGTCTTATCTGAGTGAGCAGTCTCCCATCTCCCCTCCCCTCGCAATCCGGTTCTCTCTCTTCTCTCTCCACATAGTTTCGCTCGAGTCCCCGCTCGGCCTGTAGAGTCTGTCGTTGTGATAAACATGAATGGCTCGTCTCTCATTGGCCACCTTCTCTTCTCTCATTCCTTACTCTCCCTCGCAACCTTTCCCCTGTACCTCTCTCATCATCTACCTGTCTTCCATCCTCAACTATTTATATCGATCCTCTGCAACGGTCTCCCCTTTCCTTTTCTTCCCCTTTTCTTCTTTTCGATGAATCGTCAAGACCGTCACAATCAATGAGACTTTTCTCTCGACGGAGGGAGAGGCGTGGCAAGGAAGGAAAGTGGGATGGAAGAGAAGGGAGAGAGGGGAAGGTGGAAGACCTCCCGCACTGATCTGTAGCTGTAGTTGCCTTGTGTCTCCCCTGTCACTCCTTCCATTTCCTTATGCCTTGAAGAGGATGAGATTAGTTGATTGGTAGTCGCTGTCTCTCTTGTCCCTTCTCCCCTCCCTTCTTTCAGATGACGTCAGCAGACGACGACTATCAATCTCGTCTGCGGGACATGGTGGTGGATCGACTCGACGAGGTCACTTCCATTCCTTCTCTTCAATCCTCTAATCATACTCAAGATATCGAAAGAAGGCTGTAGTGCCATTTCATCTTCTTTTCCCGTGATCAAATGTTTCGTGAGGGGACAATGTAATAGTGTAGATAGGCGGTACAGGTCTACGTGTCTTGACCAGAGTCCCTTCTCTCTTCTCATTCTCTTGCCAACATTCTTCTCCTAGTCTCTCCTTCCCTTATTCCCCTAATCACCACCCGATCCCCTCATCCCATACTCAGTCCCCCTCCCCTCCCTTCCCTTCCATTCCTATCTCAGTCTTCCATCGGTCACCGGACTAGAAGAGAGTGCGGTAAAGGAGGGAAGGGAAGAGGGGACCTTGAACAAAGGAGTCATGGGGAGGACCTAGAGAGACAGGGACCATAAATAGTTGCAGAGAAGGGAGGGACGTTAAGTGACAGTAGGGAAAGGGAGATATAGGGAAGGAGAGGGGTCTGGTTGAGTAGATAGGGAACATTGCCAGGGGGTTACTGATAGGGGAGGGATAGACTCTGAAGATTGCCAGTGCTTTTGTTAGATTGTCCCTGGTCATACTCGTTATTCGAAGAATACTTTATGCACATTTTAGCCTTATAGGTACGCGTTATAGATAGTAAGAAGAATTTTTGAAAATGATAGTGTACAGTACGACAAGCCGGTAGAAGAGAAGATAGCCTCTAGCAAGGGAAGGAACGAATAAAGGCATTGCAGGCTGTGTCATCTACTCATTTCATGCACTCAAATGAACCTATGGTCCCGATACTACGGCAGATGTGTGCGAATATGCAATGGCTTGTATCGGGAGCGAATACGGTGAGGGGATCAGTGATATGAGTTGAGAGGAACGCAGGATTCAGAAGTCGGATAATGTACTGGATTCGGTCACTGCTTTGAGACGGTTACTAAAGGAGAAGCCGAGGCGGGAGTGTGATACGGACAGACTCATCTCGTTGTGAGTTTCCCCCTTCTCCCCTATCCCCCCCCCCCCCCGCTATCCATCCAAACCCATCCCCCTTATTGTTACCCATCTCCCCTACCCATTCCCTTCAGAGTGGCGGATGCCCTTCTCCTCCACCTGTCCTCTGTCATCTCCACTTCTTCAAAGGTAAGACTCGTACAGTCTACAGTCTCCCCTCTCCCCCTCACAAGGTCTTCTTCTCCTTCTCCCTCTGATCACTATCTGTGTGACCTCCAAGGTCGTTATCTTTATCGCTTGCTGATCCAATGGGCTAAACGGGCCTGTAGTTGAGAGAGAAAGGAAGAGACGAGTAGCGGGAAGGGAAGGGAAGGGAATGGGGAGAGAGTAGTTAGAGGGATCGTTGCAGGCAGCTCTGCCCTCTTCACCAGCCATCCCCCGTCCATTCCCCTCTTCCAATGCCGATTCAGGTTATCCATTTCCATCTCTAAAACCATAAGAGTCACACGTCAGTCTCACAGTAGAATCTCGTTCATTACAGTTCCTGCCAAGAAAGCTCGTCTTGAAGCAAAGATAAATGGGCTGGCGAGCAAGAGGAGTGATAGTGCAAAGGAAGAGAAGAAGACGTTGTAAGTAAAGGGAAGGGGAAGGAGACATTCATTGGGAAGACATTGGAGGGAACAGTCATCCTTTGTCTGACTAAGACCGAGGGGAAGAACAGCAACGGGAAGAAGACCGAATGCCATGTACGATGACTCAGCTACCTTCTATACTGAAAGACAGACACACAGACAAACATACGCACATGAGGGTTACGGTCTTGTATACAATGACAGGCATCGCAGATTCCCCGATCTATCGTCACTCGTGAAGAATGAACCAGTGGAGATTATATGCAGAGTGGGAAGTAGTGCTGAGATGAGAGAAGATGAAAGTGATACTAATGATGATAGGTGAGTGGGGAGGGGAGAAGACGATGGGATGAAGGATGGGGGAGGGGAAGTAGGGAGATGGGAGATGGGGTGAGGGTCAAACACGACTGTATTCTGTAGATGATGAGAAAGGAAGTAATGAATGCTTCAGTGGAGTGATGGACGCTTCTGGATCAGAAGACAATCCCCTTCTTCGACTTCTGAAGGAACAGGAGGGAAAGAATGGACGGAAGGCCGATACTTCAGTAGACGATGGATGCTCACTTGTGAGTACACTCAGCGAAATTTCACTAGCCCGATAGGGAATAATTCCCTAGCGCACGCTACCAACGCGAAAATTCCCTAAAAATTGAGCCTCCCCCTACGGTTTTTTAGTGAAATTATTCCCTAGCCGGCTAGTGAATTTTCGCGGTGGTAGCGTGTGCTAGTGAAATTTCGCTCTGTGTATTTTGTGAGATCAAAGAGGAGGGACAACGATTGTAGTCAGTATTACATGGATAGGATTGCCATAGACGAGTGGTCTTAGAATGAGAATGTCTTTAGGAAGAAGAAGCAGGAGATGTGAGTGGAGAGGAAGAATCCTACGACTTCTCCCTTCTTCTCAACGGGGCTGCAAATGTTATGAACGAGTGAGTGTTGTCTCCTTATCTCTCAATCCTCTATCCATACCTGTCTCGCTTCCCATTCCAAATCTCCTTTCAGTATGCCTCAATTCGATGATCCATTCGTCAATGAACCTCCTATTTTCTCCCCCTCCGTCTCTACAATAAGAAAAAACACGCGACGAAGCAAACCTGAAAGTAAGTTTATTCCATTTAGTTGTAACGTATTTTTTATGAATTAGTGGTATCATTAAAATGAGCAATGTTTAGAGATCGCAGAGAAGGGTTGTACGCGTGTAAACAGAGACCCGAATGCTCCAAGACAGGTGAGAGTTGTTATTAGAGGAGGTAAAGGAGCGAGGGGGGGGGAGGTACGCATTGGACAGTACATTCACTCTACTATACACTACTTTCACTTTCCACAACAGGTGTTAGAGTCTTCGTCACTACCTATTTCATATCAATTATCCAGCCTTTCATCTCTGTTTTCTTTCTAAACATTAACAAGTAACAAATTTGTCTCTTCTCAATCATCATGCCCTAAATAAAAGGCGATCTGATACCTCTCGCAATGGAGTCTTCGCTATTCAGGTCATCTCTGCTTATCTCTGTTTTGTGGGAGAGATGCGAATGAGAAGAAACAACGGGGATCTTCACTGCAATGGAGGAGAGTTCGGACAGTTACTGAAGAGTGAATGGATCAAGTGAGTGGAGTAGTCGAGGGATCGAATGAACCGGGTTAAGGCTCCCTGATAAGTCGAGGTACGAGATGCAGCATGAGGAGGATAAGAGAAGGTAAGACTCTCTTTGCTATGAAGACTTTTCGAGAGAAGAGAGACGGTCTCCCTTTGAGATACGAGGCTGAGTTGGCTGCGTGGGCACGATCGGAGAGAAGACCCGTCCCGGGAAGGAAGGCTTACTCTTTCTACGTATTGGAACACTTCCAGAAGGTTGTCTCTACTCGGAAGGATAATCAAGTGGTCTTTAGATGAAGGATGAGAACAAAGAGATGACTGACGAGCAAGTAATCATGAAGGTCTTCATATCGTGGAGAGATCTGGCTGACAAGGCCAAGTTAGTGTCAGTTTCTTTCCTCCTTCTTCCTGTCTCGTCTCCTTCATCTCCTTCCCTTCTCATCCTCCATCTTCAGATACTTCCACATGCAACAGCGAGACAAGGAAAGATACCGTAACGAGATGAAATTGTATACAGCGAGACTAGCTCAGTCTGGAATCAATAACCCCTCTCCTGGACAGGTATGGCCCTTTCCCTGTCAACTAAACCCGTATCGGATATGTTTCAGGTGACGATAACTTCGAAGCAGAAAATGAATGGGAAAGAGTTGATGAACACGGAGCAGTTCCTCAAACAAGAACTACAGCTTCATCTCAAGAATGTCGCTCCTTTTGCATTTCCCTCCGAGTGATTGAGCTTAACTAGTAGATTACAAAATATTGTTTAGAGTCAGATATATTATGAGAATCCGAGATAGTCACATATCAGTTATAGTGCCTTCATCTTTCTTCGTGCCTGACGCAGAGTAGTTCGAAGAGATTGTTAGAGGTTCCTTCTGTGATATTAGAGTAGGATTAGACCAAGTAGTCACAAGTCCTTCGCTATCTATCTACTTATATCTATGTCTTTGCAGAGTACCTATTCACTCAATAGGTAGCGAATGTCGTGTGAGTCTAACTAAGTAAGCCATATCCCGTCCCTTTTGTGCCCTTCGCGATCTCCTCATCGTATACATCCTATTCGTACCCTTCCTCATATCACAACTAAGCCCTTGTCTAACATTGTTTCCCCTTTCATACTCCTTGTTTCATCCCTCATACCGCATAGTCATTTGCCTCTGCCACTTCTTCCTGCAGCATAAATAAACACTGACGGTGACCTCAATCGGTCCCATAGAAAACTCATCGGGATATAGCACGGGAAGGGGAAACTATTGATATTTTAGGAGTGTGCATTCATCTCCTTAGTTTTCTTTTGTTTATAAGCTTGGCTGAAGATTCATCGATATAAAAAACATAAGCTTGGCTGAAGATTCATTAATATAAAAAACACTTGTACAGAGAGGGAAGGCTGTATACTCTTCTCACATAACAAACGCTATCGTCTATGATTATCTTGGGAAAGGAATGATATATCACAACTAAGCCCTTGTCTAACATTGTTTCCCCTTTCACCATTTTCAACAAATATTTCAGATGACTCTTGCTGTAATACAGCATGGGAAGGAAATCCGTGCATTCACCATTCGGTTGCAGTTACTTCACTCAAGTCAGTTGCATGAACAATAAATGTGAAGGAAAAAATGTGAAATTCGTCAAACGAAGAACATTTGGTCGGTAGTTTGCATTGAACAAGGACGTAATATAACAAAACTAAGTATTTACACAATAGATCAAGCGAATCCTAAACACGAAAACATGTAATAGATGAGTAGATCTACAAAGTCACTATGCGAGATATTATTTATGAAAAACGGTGCGATCTGGTAAAAAACTGGTTATTGCAAGAAGTGAGTAGTGTTAATATGAAGTATTAATGGAAGGCATTAGATGAATCTAAAGAAGTCTATAGGTTTTCCTACGAGAACCGAAAGAACGATTGGACAGGGTGGTCCTATCGAGATATTGATTGAATGAGACATTCGATGACGTCGAAGAGTAGCCAGAATCGTTGTTTATGTCCTTTCTCGCGTACCTTTCGTATTTCTCCATCCTTCTTCCTCTTCCCTCTCTCTGTTCCATCAGCGATTCTTTCATTCTTCTCACACATTCTCGTACTTTCTTGTATCCTCCGTGCAGTATTATCGATTTACTCGATAGATTCTCTGAAAACAGTTACTGTCATACCTTTGTAACCAAATGAAAGAGAAACAAGGAAAAAATTGACAACTTGCTATTCTTACCTTCAATAGCATACAGTACTCCCACCCTCAAGTCCTCAGCTATTCCACTCCATTCGAAGCGTCGAAGCTGTTCTTTCGACAGATGAACTTCGGACTGAAAGCATTA
The DNA here is from genome assembly GCA_900490955.1 of Micoletzkya japonica. Classification (NCBI taxonomy): domain Eukaryota; kingdom Metazoa; phylum Nematoda; class Chromadorea; order Rhabditida; family Diplogasteridae; genus Micoletzkya; species Micoletzkya japonica. The sequence continues at coordinate 23,806 of LS874552.1, read as the reverse complement.
AAGTATATATTATCGCGAATATTTCAACTATCCTAAATACAGTACTCATGGTTTTATCTGAATTCCTATTTCCGGGATATTAAAGAGGCAAAATACTGTTCCGAATTCAACTATTTTCATTTCATTTTTTCATTTTTCAACTATCCCCATTCCAAATACTGTTTGTTAACAAGCCTACGGCTCCCCCCCCTTCTGATACCGTATCTCAACTGAGAAGTGGTGCTCCCCCTATTCCAATTTGAAAATGCTCACCGCATTCACGAATTGAGGGAATCCTTCATAGAGCCCTCCACGGAAGTTCGACATCGTTATGATCTCCCTCTTTACTTGTTCTATCTCAAATCAAGAACCAAGCATTATGAAATAATGAGCTAAAAGTTACCGCTGGAATGAATCCGGTCATGACAAGAGCAATGAATTCGTCGTGCTTGCTTTGAACACTAACACACAGACGAGTATTCGTTCTGTGTGAAATGGAATGGAGAAGTCTTCCCTGAGTAGATTCGAATATTAAAGATAGATAAGAGATACTCACGTCTTCACGGAGAAGAATGTCTGCTGTCGATTGGAGAATCATCATGAATCGAGTAGTAAATGGAGGTCGACCAGGAGGTAGGGGAACGAAAACTGGTGACGGGGTTATGGTAGGGAGGGGCACTGTGGGAAAGGGTACGGTAGGATAGGGTACGGGTTGAGGAGGAACAGAGGAGACGGTAGGATAGATGATACGAGGGGGGAGGATGGGAAGAAGGGGAAGGGGAGGGGAAGGGGCACAATTAGTAGAGAGCAGACTATGGAGGGAACCCACATCAGGCTTAGTGTCTAGGGGCTCTTCTTTAACCTTAAGGACTTTAGTTAAGAAAGGAGATTAGATACCAATAGGCGAGTGAGAGTAAATAATACCTTTTTGAGAGGAGAGATGGAGTTGCGAGTCATGATTGAGAGAGGAGACGAATGAGAGAATGAGAGCCCTCCGCTCTAGCCCCCCAATAGTAGATCACGACCCTCGCGCTCTCCCTCCCCATTCAACAATAATCGATACCGTCTTCGTGTATTACCGTACCCCTCTCCTTTTGTCCCCACCAACTTCAGCTATTCTTCTTTATTCGTTCTTAATCATCTCGACTATTCCCTCACATTAATGAGTATTTGTTTCTGTTTCGGATCATCGAATCTGTCCATTGTCTGCACGGAGTTGAGCATGAGAAATCCGAATATGAAGACAGCGAAGAGAACAAGGGCAGTGATGATACCCATCCACGAAGAGGCTGAGAACGTTCCCGTGCAAGAATCCACCTGAGAGGAGTAGCTGTAGGATGAGGGGTACGGTATGGGAGGGTTTAGGATGTTGGTACGTTATGATAAGGCAATAGATACTGTATTGCGAGGTTTAAGGGGGGGGTGGTTGGAAGGAGTAAGTACGCACCTTGCTCACGAAGTATCCGATGTCCTTTCCATCATTTCCCTTCGCATACACTTGGATCTCAACCTCTCCTTCCCTCATATCCTCCCACATTCTCTCACCTGTACTCCGTGCAGCGATATTCCAATGGCCGAATTGTCCTGAGCATCCCAGAAGACAGCTTGTGAGTCCCAACAGTTCCATCCATGTCTGAAATAAACCATTTTTAATCTCAAATATTCAACTGTTACGACGATTACTATCTGGTTTATGCGTGGTAATATACTCTCATTTTCTTGATAACATAAATATGCAGCTTATTGTTAATGTGAGCTCCTCAATTAAGTATATTCAGAACAAGAAGCTACTCCTTGCAAGATTAACTACTCAAATTTGTGGATACCTATGGAACTTACAATAAAGTAAAAAGAGAGCAAGTAACGCACCCAAAGACGGAGTTCATTTTGACATGATTAATACTGTTCGAATGCAGTTTAGCCTCTGTTCCCGCTGTGATAGTGATCGGTGAGCCTTGTTGCTGGAACAGCAATAGAGTCTCGAGAAGAAAAGAGAGTACGGTACCGGTTTGAATGTAGCTGATAGAGGGGCTAGAAGCTTCACATCCACAAGATTCCAATAACCGAGTTTGTCACTTCTTGTGGTCAATCTCAAACAATATCACTTCATACAGCTCAAAAAGTATCATTAACCTATCCTGATTATTTGTACTTTTACATCGATTACCGTAAACCATATGTTTTCGACAACTTTGCGGCCGCTAATATTTTACTAATCTATATACATAATTGGCATAACCTCACCAAACATTTGGAAAAAAACTACAGATTACTTATTGGGGTATTAATAAAGCATTAACTGAATTCATGCCGATAATAATGAAAGAAAACTGACTTGAAAGACACGTCCTCGATCGAGTTTCCGTCTCCATTCTTTCCATTCGGATTCTTCGGTATGTTGACAGTGAAGGTCTGCTCCACCGGTTCTCCACTTCCCACTACTTTATCCGGACACTCCACACTCCCCGACCACTTGTATCCCTCACTTCCACTGTCACGAATCTCAAAAGTATCAATCTTCGAATATCACGACAACAAAATACATATATCGACAAGAGTGAACAGTTGAAACTTACATAGGCCGAGTAATAGCTTTGTTCTTTCTTTCCAACGATGGTCAGTCCTTCCAAATAGAATAGACATGGAGCCCTACAAGACGTAACTTGACTCTACCGTACTCCCTACTACCGTACTTCTGTCCTTCGTTAGGCAGAACAATGGGGAAAGACTGGTCGCCCGTTACGGACCCCCCTTCACTATCGTCTGTAGACACACGCTTCACTCGAACCTTCAACTAATACCGTAATGCATAGTGTCAAAATAACAGAGATGTTACAGTACCCACCGGGGAGTCAGTAACGGCGTTCGATGAGGTGACTATGAAAGTGGCCGAAGGTCCAACCAATGGAATCATCTCCGAACTAAGCTTATCAAGGGAAGCCCAATTGTCAGCTAAAGGTCAAGATTGATTTCAAGCCCATTTTAAGTACTACCTGACACGATGTAGACAGATTGACCCGAGGAGAATGTAGAAACGGAGGACACAGAAGAGGCACCCGATACCTTCAAAGAGGAATGCGCAATCTCAAGGGGAGATAGAAGACAGAGAATGAAACATAGGTAAGAAAAGGAAACAAAAGGGAAACATACGGGAATTGCTTCATCAATGTATCGAGAGGATGCCGATGAGGCTGATTTGGCAGCAGTTACAATGGAAGAACTACTCTTCTGAGTCTGAACGGAACCGAGTGCACAGAATGAGTGTGATGCCTACTGAGTAGAGAGAAGCAGCCTTCGAGAATTGACCGAGAGTGAAATGAGGTGCGACGAGGAACACAAGAGGGGAGGAAGATGACGCACTCGATACTAGGGACGACACTGACGGATTCGTGTTACTTAAACATCATTCTTTGTCTTCAAATATAATAACATATTCACAAAAGCAAGCGAATGCATTCATTACTAACTAAAAGCCACAATTTAGCCGAAGAAACGTACGAGATAGTCTTGGATGAAGAGAAGATAATAGCATCGTACGCCTGTGCGGTAGACGCCAGTAGCAGTACCCCGATAAGGGACAGCATCTGAACAAGACCGATAAGATAAAGACACGGCTGTTATCAGTGAGAGAAACAATATGAAGGTACGTTGAAACTACACGTTGTGGCGTAAGGACGAAATCGAAGACCAACGTTCACTACTGATACCGTAGACCGACATTCCGTGCGAGAGAACCTAGCTTCTAATTTTGAACAGTAAACATTTCCTTTAATGTTTTCAGTTCATTTAACGATATTTACTCTGGTTTGTGTTTATTATGTTTGTGCGAAGAAGATGATCATTACACCTGTTGATATGCACATCTACAAAACCGTGGCTAAATCATTGTTACCCGTACGGTCTTATACATGTTCTTATCACATGGGCACGTATCCCTTTCTCGTGACTCTTCTCAATCGACTGTTTCAGTTGGTGTTCGCAGCATGCCACTTCTTCCTCCTTCTGTTCATCTATCGCAGGATGGCGGAGAAAAGACTCTCAAGCCGATTTCCGTCGAAGAAGTTAGCTCTGCCTTACCGTAGATGAATAGTCGCTAATTGTATGATCAATTAGCAAATAATATGTTTAGGTATCTCAATTGTGCGGAGAACCTCCAGAAGAAACACGCGAGTTCTACTTCCAGCAAACTATGTTTAGGTGGGCTGCATGGGCGCGAGAAATTTCGGGAAGGTGGATCCGGGTTTGCAGAAATGCATTGCGGTCTACAGATTATATAATAACGAAATAGATACGCTGGTCGTATCCTGTTTAATCTAATCCACTAGAGAATATTGGTTACATGGGAGAGGGTACATAGTGCACAGGCGCGATTGTCCGATCGGGCGTTAGGATGGGTGCCTGCACTAGAGGATCATTGTGTTAAAGGGTCCCTCCAACCATCTCATTTATTTCAAGAGATAACCCATTAATAGCGGTTGATTGATTGTGAGAGACGAGGAATGAAGAGACGCAGACAGCGAGATAAATCTGCGTCTCTTCATTCCTCCCCTCCAGTCGCCTTTCTTCTCAAAAATGAGTGCGTTAATCGTATTCCTCTTCCTCGCTGCCGTGGTTGGAGTCTTCCTTTATGTCAAGGGTGAGGGTAACCTGAAGCGAGGCTTCCACGTGGCTAACGCTGAGGGAACGAGGCTGATCGATGTCCGATCGATGTGGAGCTGTTCCTCAGAGAGAAAAAGGACGGCGCCCCTGCACCAGCTCAGTGATGTGGACCGAGTGAATGGATACTGTAGTCCCCCCCTCCCCTCGCCCCTTTACCGTACTCGCACCCACTCACTACCCCCTATTGACCAGCCAGGGGTTTCCACAAAAAAAAAATCTTGCACAGCCTTTTCTCAGCAACGACAAAGTTTCAACTAAAAAGGAGAGAGTATGAGACTCATTTTGAGAGCTATCCAATGATGTCAAAATGCATATGGTAGATACTGCCTGCAGGGACCTTTCGACGCTTGTAAGGTTTTCTGCTTTTTATTTCCTCGAATTGCGTAAGAGCCGGGTTAGCTTTTTTCCTTAGTTAATTTTAATTTCCCTTTTTAGGATCAAGGACCCGCGCAAGTCTCTTCCCTTCTATACTAAGGTATTGGGAATGAGGTAAGCCTTATTTTTTTAAATCAACGAATATTACTTTTCTGCTCAACTTATGTTCATTTTAATTCAAGTTCATTTATCTTTTCACATGGGGTAGACGATTTCTTCTACAAAATAACGTAGACTTTTGTTCAAATTTCGTCCTAGTTCTCATTTTGCTGAGGACAAGCTGTAAAAAATGGCTCCCTTTCCGGTTATTTTCCTCTCTTTTTTTGTCTAGTTCATACGTGGGCAGCTTTACCGTCAATCATTTTTGAATGGAGTCCACCAATACTTAAATTGATGATTTGATCAGCCTACCAATGAGGTTTCTGGTATTATGTGGCGCACACCAAGTTTCTCATCAAATGAGATGCCTACAACTCGACCGTCGGGTCCGTGCCCAAGTATGGTCTAGTTCCTCGGCCATGCTATACTAATGATGCTTTCCTCCTCTCTTGACACCTGCGTATCTTTCATGTTTGAACACACTATTCTCGGACGTAATCCTCTATTATATAGAAAGTTGTAAGGGTTTTCGATGAAACACCATAACTTCTTTCAAAGTTGACCGATTTTCAAAAACTTTTTTTTGTTCGAGAGCTCTCCTCAATATCTTGGGAGCCATGGAGCCGGATTTCTCGATTTCGAAAATCGCCTGAGGGAAAAGCCAGTTTGAAATTTCAAAGCTCATTTTCAGGTCAAATTTCAAATTTTTTCAACTTTTAGTTATCATTTTCGGATTCTGCGCCCAAAAGTACGTATAGTCTCCAAGATGACCTCAGCGATTTCGCAAAGCCGAATTAGCCCCGAGGCGGCAAATTTTTGGGCGAAATTTTCGTTTTTTCGTCATAACTTTTGCGAGAGTTGACGAATCGCTGTGCGGTTTTCACTAAGTGATAGAGGGCCACCAGACGAATCGATCGGCACCGGGTATGCACCAAAACTCCTCCAGATGGCCTTCGACGGCGACG
>LS870658.1:622859-644796 GCA_900490955.1 Micoletzkya japonica | reverse complement strand
GACCCTCGGTCTTGAACATCGACATTTCGCGGAATTCCATCGAGGATGTTCCCAACTCGAACGGAACCTTAAAGGAAACGGTCATGTTGGTGAAGAGAATAGGAAACACATGCTTCAGTTACTGCTTCATCTTAGAATTCTGGTCAAATAACAATAAATAACGCACGTCGAACGTTCTTGGTGCGAGTGAACCCAGTGAGCGACTCGTTCCTCTTATATCCCATCGACGACCGAGTAGAGGGACGAGATGTCAGTGGGACTCCTCCTGTGAATTGTCAAATTAGTTTGGTGTACAAAGCTAGGCTAGCAGGAACAATTTGTGAGCGAGTGAGCTTTTTAGTGATTCGACCAACGAGCAAATGAACATATCAGTAGGGAATGTGCGATTTCCAGTCACGCTAGGAGAAGTATTACCCCTTAAGGGCAAGAGAATCGTGTAGCAATGGAGCTTATAAAGGCGATTAAGTGTTAAAGTTGTACGTACAATTTGTTTGTATCTACGCCCAGACTAACCGAGCTAACCGTTGTCAGTTTTTGGATGCTTCTCCTCTTCAAATTGACTCTTCTTCTCGAAGATATCCGCCAGAGCCTTCACCTTAGACCCAACGACTGCCTTCGATCCAGCGACTGTCCTTCGGAGCCTCGAACCTTAAAGCACGCGTTGCTTAGACAGCATGGCAGCCTATTGATGATGCTCATAGTTGAATAGTCCAGTCACTAACCTCGAACAAATGCATCGGTCTCTCCTCTCTCCCCATTCTGCAGTGATTGATTGTGCGCGTTGTCCACTTCGGAAGGAGGAACGACTGAAAGTTGTAAGGGTTCTTGACGATTGTTTAATGATAAATTCAGCAAGGTTCTGCTACGCCTCAGATAATGAATGAGACTCATCCGCGGGACGGTCTTCTCTAGTTGCGAAAGGTCCGTTGAAGATGGACGACCGAGTAGAGGGACGAGATGTCAGTGGGACTCCTCCTGTGAATTGTCAAATTAGCTTGGTGTACAAAGCTAGGCTAGCAGGAACAATTTGTGAGCGAGTGAGCTTTTCAGTGATTCGACCAACGAGCAAGTGGACATATCAGTAGGGAAGGGGCGATTTCCAGTTACGCTAGGAGAAGTATTACCCCTTAAGGGCAAGAGAATCGTGTCGCAATGGAGCTTAGAAAGGAGATTAAGTGTTAAAGTTGTGCGTAATATTTGTTAGTATCTACACCCAGACTAACCTCTAAACGAGTGTTCCCCAATGCGACGCCTCTCCTGCTGCATATCTTGTGCTTGCGCAGTGGAGTCCCTGACGACTTCGTTTCTAAATCGAAAATAATGACTGATCTCATCTCTATCGGCTAGTTCATTCTCTTTGAAACCTTCTCGATGGCTGGTAAGAACCAGGCTCTTAAAGGAGCCGGACCACGAGTTTCTGACCATATTGGCTCTTTACGTCATTCAGTAGACCTATTTTCATTCACACTGCATTTCACACACGAGTAGTGAAGGTGCAAAGAGCAACGCGCTTTTCACAAAATCTGATATATTAGCCGAATGAGAAGAGATCTAGCTCGGATTTATTGACAAAATGATTTTTTACATTGTTCTGATCATTTTAGTAAAAAGAACGATAAGAAAATATGAGCGGAAAGGCCTAAATTGATATATCAGGGTAGATATATGATATATCAGCTAAATTGATATATCAGGGGGTCAAATCCTACCGTACTCGTGGGCCGGCTCCTTTAACATATTCAAATAGCATCACCAGTATCGAGCCAATTTATGCAACGTGCGCTATCCCCGTTATCCACAGCCTGACTACGTAATTCGCAGTGATCCCTTGCATAAAATGTCAATTCAAAACCGCGACCACGCTTTACACCAATATTGATAGACCTACGTTTGCAACATTTTCGCGCATCTAAACTAATTCCCTCCAATAGATTCGAACCCGAGAGGAAAGTCTCTATCGAAATTGTTACCCAGATTACCCGCATATAACGATTGACTGCAGTTTCGCAACATTCGAAATGTATTCAATGAACTATCAAACCCACTAGATCAAACCGATAGACTCACGTTGAGCGTCGTTCCTCAGGAAAGCACCGTCGAAGTTGGTAGGGCGGAGAGAAGGACGGGACGAAGGGACGAACGACGAAGGGAGAAGGATAAGGATGAGATGGGGAGAGAAAAGGGGAAGGGGGGAGGGTAGCAGTGGACAGGGAGGGAAATAGAGGGTGAAGAGAGGAAAAGAGGAGTACCTGCGATTGGACGACCGTTGTTGGGCGAGGGCATCGTGAATGTGAGGGTGCCAGCTGAAATGGAGTGCATGGGAAGGGAACGGATAGGGAAATCAAGACAGATACGAGAGAAATCAAGGAAGGCGCGCGGGAGAAGAGCGACAAACGAGGGAATCGGCGGGCGAGTGCGCGGGGAAGGACGACGTTTGTAAAAGGCGGACGCGGTGGTGTGTATTACGGTGTCCGCTGTGTCACGTCTCTGACTAGCGTTCCCTTCTGCTGTGGCGTTTCTTGTGTTTTTTTTATTTATCATCATGCAGAGCATGGAACGGCAGTCAGTACAAGATATTGCAAGAATATGGAATCTCCCCGGGGGGGGGGTCCAAAGTGTAGACAAGACATAAAAAAGGATAAAAGAAGGGGGAGGGGGAGAAGGCGAGCCCTTATAGCGTAGACGATCCTCGAATGAGTGTACTGCTGCGGCCGTTGTTTGTTCTTTTTTCTTCCTGCTAAACATCAACCGTCACGCGTATGACTACCGTACTTTTTTCTGTGGTGATTTTTTTATTTAAGTAAGCATTTATTTTGCTTATTTTATATAAGGATAATTGTATGTTTTCCTCAGTCTCTTCCCTTCTTGCAGAAAATAGCCGTGGCTATTCTCGGCTTTGCCAACGCTAGCGTGTACGGGCAGTGGAACGGGGGAGGATTGGGTGGAGCGAGTGCTGCTGCATAGGGTATGAGGGAGGTTGGAGATGAGCACCTATAGCACCTCCGTGGTTAAGGCTGAACTTCTCCGGGTACAGGTTCATCTACTTCTCAACCGATGGCCTGAAAATGCTCATCGCATTGCGAGTAGAGAAGGCCTCGATGAAGTCAGAATGCGCGCTTCTGTCAGGCATAATTGTAGTCCACATGAACATACAAATATAATTTAGTGTATCAGGTGGCTCTTTGCCTCGGCCACACAAGGATGTTAAATTTTTCGATGTATGCTAGCCGTTAAGTTTCGTCATGTTATTTAGTACAATCACTGCAGTTTTATAGTAAAATGCATTAATTCATTTTCAAAGGATTATTTCTTGTACTCGGCCTGTTCGTTCACTGTACGTATATTCGGTCTGCTAAGCTTTCCTTTCAAGCTTCGTGACTCCATATAAAAAAAATTTATCGTCGCACGCTCTTCGCGTAAATGACTGAAAGCGAAACCGGGCTGAGCGGTAAGAGGGTAGGCAGTTTGATTAGACTCATTAGACGATGATTGTGTAACAATGATCTTACTCTAGCGAAGGATTCTATGGTCAAGCGAGTTGCTCTTGATATATGCAAAATAGGGATAGGGAAGGGATGAGGAGGGAAAGACTCCTGGTACAATAGAGACTAGGAGAACTGCACGGAATTTGGGGTGGAAGGGCTTTGGAGAGGGAGGCATAAGACAGCATTGGAAACCCGCGATGGACGAAGAAGTAGGATATTAAGGGAAAAAACAGGGGTACTAGAGCAGGGGAGCGAGGATAAACGAGAGGAGCAGGGATGTGATGGATACAGAGAGGGGAGACGAGCCCGCCCTGAAAGGAGAAGATGAGAGATCTCTATATTTCATTGTCTAGATAAGCTATGCCACAACTATTGTAGAACTGACGCAGATTTAAAATTTCAAAAAGTTAATGTTACACAAGATACCTCGGCGAATTGGCTCGATTCTCCCACTCATCGTCCAGCATGCCTTCTACTCGATCCCATGATCCGTTGTTCGGATGACCCGACTCGAGGCCGACTATGTTGAGAATAACCTGAGACGATTTGGCTTTTATGGGAACACGAAGGAGAGGGAAAAGGAGCGTACATTATAGATGTCAACCAGCTCGATCGGATTGAACTTCTCGCCCACTTTGAACGCTGCAAAAGCAAAGTTATGCCGCGTTAAAATGACGCGCGTCGTCCTCGTTTCTCGTTTCCACCCTTTAATTTCTGCACCAATTCAGTAGGGAGAGCGGCGCCGCCGCCCGCGAAACGAGCAGATTTGAATTCCCACAATTTCTTAAAATGCGCATAAAACCTTTCAAAATCAATATTTTTGGAATCTGTAAAATGTATCGGATAGATCTCGAGAAGGGCTATCGATCATTTATCTGATCTTGTTGAAATCTTCTTCCTCAAACAAGTTATTCCTCTATCCAGGTTTTGACACAAATTAAAGGGTCGAAACGAGAATCGAGCTTGGCGCGCGTGATTTTAACGCAGCATCAGTCGGCACTACGGAAGGAGAACCATCGAGCATCTCATTGTATGCTACATACCCGGTCCTCGTGCCATGAATATTCCCCTCATGGCCTCCGCTTCGTTGTCCCATCCATCTCCCATCAACTCCCGTTCCTTGTCCTCTTCGCGAGCCGGAACCGAGGGAAGTTCACGCTGAACAGAAAGCACGAATTCACCCAAACTAGGCCAGCAATACCGTGATAACAGTCGTTCCAGGCTTCGTGAGAAGTACAATGTTGCCGAGGAATCGGCCACCTCCGAGATGCAATTTCTCAGGCAGCGAATTCGAGCGGTACACCTCAGATGTTGGGTGAACATGATGGATAGAGTTTGAGTAGACTCATTAGATGATAATTCCTAGTCGAATAACAAGATCTTACTCTAGCGAAGGATTCTATGGTCAACCGAGTTGCCCTTGATATACTAGGGTATTGAGAGATCCCCTGTTCCTCCCCATTTGTCGTTGCAGATACGGTATCCGATAAATTGATTGACTAATTGACATAGGCGAAGTACCTCAACAGGATTGACATCATCTTCATAGTCTCCCATGTTGACCCACTGATCGCACACTTTCAGCTCGAAGAACACCTAAAAATTGTCGTTGTGATTCATATAAACACTGTATGATAAGGAAAATAAAGACGTACGCTGTCCTCCGCTCCGGGTTTCGTGTGGATGATGAGCATGGACTTGCCGTTGACCACCATCTCGATCTGAATTACCCCAACTTGTTGAATGTAGCTTTCCAATAGCCTAAGATGAACTTTGCTCAGTGTAGAGATCAAGGTATACGAATAATGAAGTCGTACATTGGAGTAGTCGGAGAGGCACTCCTCCAGATAGAATTGTTCCTCCTCTACCAATCGGGCGAGACCGTGTTCCGAGAGAACGATGAGATTCGTCGACTCGAAGAGCTTCATCTCGTCCATTTTCGTCTCAACCAATCCATTCGTCCCCTCCTCCTCCCTTCCTAGTCTACCTGCAGCTCCTGTAGATGGGAGTCGAACTTGGCCAGGGCCTGTTCCACTTGTTCCGTTCCCCCTCCGAACGACCGAAGAGCGGCATCGATTCCAGCGTAGCGAATGAGGAATATCTGAGGGAACGATTATGTTTCGCGTTATCAGAGCGGACCTCTAGCACTCACGTGGCACGACTCCATTTCGGTTGTTTACCCCTTTCCGTGAATGCTTTTATTACCTGTTTCCTATACGGCTGGTATCTCCTGATCCTCGTGAGCATTTCATCAAACATGAGAGGCATGGCCTCAGTCTGGTCGGGATTGTCGATATCGGCTTTTCTATCGGGAGGAAGAAGGACTGCGAGGTCCCCGAAGGGCTGCTGCAACACAGCACAACTGCATCAACTGCCGTTCGTTGCACAACGAAGTTGGCAAGGCGAATTCGCCCTCTTCTTGCCATTATTGAGAAGGGGCGAAGGCAATTTGAAGGGGAACGGCAAAAAGCGCCCTATTCAATCAGGCGTACTGTTCTTGACCTTTGACTTCGCGGTGAGTTCCCGAATGTCATGTATATGGTAAAAGGATTTTTCCAAATCATTAGATTATGGAATATGTTAATTCTTGATGATACCTGACAGAAGCTGAACCAGTAGCAGTTCACGTCGATTCCGGCTTTTCCCGCCGTGTACCAGAACGGCTTCGGTCTGCCCTTCCACCTGCAATCTTCTTCATTATTACTTCACATTAATTATGCATTTTATTGAAAATATGCAAGTTCTCCTCCCTAACCCTTTGCTCACCAGAAGTAGTCCGTGTCGTTCGCTCCCTTCCCTCCTTCGTAGACCTTCGTCGTATTCGGATCGTACATGTAGTTCATAATCATTCCATGGTTCTCCGTATAAAGGCCTAAATGATCACTTCTCTCTCTTTCTCCTCTACCTTCAGACCCCTTCCCCAGAGACCGCATTAAGCGCTCTTTTATGCATCTGCAATGCCTCTACATCCTAGCTGATAGCGCCGTTCCTCTAGCTTCTCCCTCGATATCCCCTCAATAACCCCTCGTGCCCTCATAACTCCCCTCTCCTATGTATCACAGCACACTCTCTTCAAAGGGCTATTTGCAGTGGGCCATCCGGCTATTTGAGGCCCTCTCACTAGTTGGAACAGCCAAGTGTAACTCCTTCCTTCTGTCTTTCTCAGCATCTCTCCCTCTTTTAGTCGAAAGTACATGATCTGAGCGAGGCTCTTTTCTTGTTCGCATATCGTCTTTCGTGTCATACAATCGGCTACTTTAAGCAGAGGAGAGACACTCTCTTAGAGTTGAAGAGAATGAGAGAGAGGAAGAGAGAAGGAGGGGAGAGAATAGGACTCACCAGTGGCCAACGAGTGCCATGACGGAATCGTCAACGTCGGGAAGGTGGGTTTGAGGTAGTCTGCCCTGACTCCCTTAAACGGACCTTAGTCATAAGGCCCTTGAGTCCTTAGCTAAGGTCTCCCTACCTGTGCTGCAATCTGAGATAAACCCATGGAACTCTCTGCCTTCGTGTTGTTGAGAAGGGCCGATCCATAGCCATCGACAGCAATGAGAATGATGGACTGTCCGAGGGGAGGACGGGCAGAGGAGACGCACGACAAGAGGAGGACGAGGACACCCAGCGACCGCTCACCCATCTAAGAGGGACCACGAATGATGAGGGGCACCAATACGAGGGGGTGATATCACGAAGAGTAAGATAAACACTCTCGAGGGAATACGCGACATGCACGAACACTGAGAAGAGGACAACAAAAAGAAGCTAAAGAGGGAGGTCAGAAGGGGGAGAAGATAGAAGCCAATAAGAGAAGAAGAGAAGCGACGACGAGAAGAGAGAAAAGGTGAAGATGAACGGTTGAGTGGAGATGAAAGGAATAAGGGGAGGTGAGGGAGGAGGGGTGAGGGGGAAGAAGAGGGAGAGTGATCACTCACAGATCATAACGGTCAACACTATCAAGTCGTGGGCAAACAACTGTAAACCTGAGGGTGATTAGACTGCGAGGACTTGGGACTCGATAGGGGGAGAGGGGAAGAGAGGGAGGGAGAGAGAGGGAAGAGACTCTAAAGGGGAGGACCACACGGCAGTCGTCGTGTAACATTGCGCAGTAGGGGGAGAGGGAGGAAGAGGAAGAGGACAGAGGAAAGGGGAAGGACAAGTGTTGCGCGATGGGAGGGAGGGGAGACTGGAGACCCCTTGTAGACAGACGATAGCCCGGACATATCACAATACTCCCCCCTCTCTCCTTCTCCTCGTCCCTCCCTCTCTCCCTCCCTTCTCTTCTTCCCTCGTATACTCTCAGATCCTCCCCTATTCATCCCTATTCTTACTCATCCGAACATCCAAAAGAGGCTGTCTCAGCCGTGCCTCCGCCCTCCCTTCCTTCGTATCAATAAATCATCGCAAGCCCTTTTCCGGTCCCCGAACCTCTAAGCAAAAGCAGCACAATAATAAGGCGAATTCATGAGGAGAGAGTAAAGCGACAGAAATGCTATCCCCCAAGTGTGAGTCCTCGACTCTCCTTCCCTTCCTATTCTCTCTCTCTCTTCTCTCTCAGCTATTGTCTTATCTTCCTACTGCCTTCTGTTGTGCTTTTTGCCTGCAGATCGCTTCACATAAGCCTTGGCTTTGACGATGACTCTTTCTCTCTCTCACTCACTGAGAGAGATGCTCGCGATGATAGCACAAGAGGAAGGAGTTGGTGTACGGGAAAGGAGACGGAGGGTGAGAGAGTGTGGCATTCTGAGAGAGAACAGAGAAGCGAGAGAGGCGAGAGAGTACGGCGAAGTGAGAGACTGCCAAGGGGCAGCTGCTGCAGGTATCTCTCTCTCTCTTGCTGTGAGCAACTGCCGGAGGGGGAGGAGAGAGTCGGTCATGGAAGAGTTGAAGGGAAGGAGAAGCATGCACCGCCCCCGAGGAAAACGAGGAGAGGAATGAGGGGAGTGGACAGGGTAGATAGTGGATAGGGGGTACGGTAGGAGGGATAGGGGGGAGCACGTTGGGAGTGATACGAGGGGAGGGATGGAACTGGTAAGAAGAGCGAAGGAACGACGGTGATAGTACGAAGAAGCGAAGACTGATCACAGCCGCTTATGTAATGAGCATTTGGTCGATTAGAGAAGGAGAGGATGAATGAGGGGGGGAGAGGGAGAGAGTGAGGTGAAGGGTGATCACGATTAATCAAAGGAGTGAGGGAGTGAGGATGGCAAGAGTGCAGTGATTGTGAAGGGAGAAGCTGCGGATGTGAACAGAGGGTAGACGATGGAATGGGAAGGGAAGGGGGGGGGCTTGGAGAGATCTGCATATCTCACTCTTACAATGCGAACAACTGAAGGAATTGGAAGAGGCAAGTGGGGCTTATTATGACTGAGAGAGAGAAGGGACGAGTCTAATCCGACCGCAGCACAATGGCGGGTCTTTAAAGAAGAGTTGAGATGGATAGGTCAGAATGGAATGGAGAAAGATCGTATGCTTGAGTAGAGCACAAGAAAGAGGAATCGAAGTGACCAGTGGGGGAATGAAACCGGTGAAACAAAATGAGAACTAATGAAGTAAGCGAACGAGTAAAGAACGGAGAAGAATAAGAGGGGGAGAAGGGGAGGGGGAAAGGGGGAGGGAGAAGTAGAAATGGCAAGCATCTGGACGGTTAACGAGGTTATGTGAAGGGCTTCGAGTGGTCGAGTATCGCTATGCACTGAATGGGGATGGTCAGTCGGGGAGGGGGAGATGAGGGCACGTGGGACTATATTTGGGTATTCGGGGAGGCAGATTGGAACATATATGTAATGATGCGTTATCCGCATGTCTTTGCTTCGAATGGTACGAGCAATAGTTAGCTAAATGAATAAATACGTAAAAAAAGAGATTAACAACATAGATTGGCATATTAGGCCCAAACTTAGCCAATAATAGTTAGGAAATTCGCTTCGGAAGCAGGCGAACTAGAAAGGTATTACCCTTGAAGAAACGAAAAGCGGGGGAGGGGGAGGGGGAACGGGATGATTGAATGGCCATAGTGGAGAGTACGAGTGCATGAGGACAGGTAAGGAAGGGGCTACTCTAAGGACCTCTAAGGACTTCGAAGCTCAAACAACGGGTTTCCTGCCGATATTGTCCTTCAGACGTAGTAGACAACAAAAATCATAAGAACATGTTGTACAATGAGGGTCAGAAATAGGTAGTAAAGAGAGTTATTACTTCATCAGTTTCCATTCCTTTCCGGTCGTCGATCACTTGAGTTTATTTCGTTTATCTTCTCGAGCAGCCGTCGAGACAGAGAGGAAGGGAGAGAGTAAGCTAGGCAAAGGTGACGAGTGCGAAGGCGAGGAAGAGAGCATCAGCCCAAGTCTTTTGGCATGACAATTGGTGTGGACTGAGGGAAGGACTCAGACTGAGTCTGAGAAGGTTGACTGAGGAGACGGGACAGGACAGGGAAGAGAGTATATCAGTAGAGAACACCCTCTCGTCCCCCTTATGAGGTGTCACATTCCCCGTCTCCCCTCTCTCAGATCACTCTCACTTCTCGAAACATATGTTCCCGCTTAGTCCGTTGCTCTTCTTCATCTCCCCCGTCATACCCTCAATATTTATCATCTCCTCCTCCTCATTCCTCATCTCCCTTCTCATTCTTTCGTCTCACTTTCCTCTGTTCGCTTTCGTCTTCGCATTCATCTTTGTTTTCTTCTTCTCCTCATTCTCCCTCGACTTCTGTGTAGTCAACAAGAACGAAGAGCGATGAGGCACATGTTGAGGGATGACTAATCACTCTCCATTAATACACATTCTCTAAGCAGTCCGAACGATGCTCGAGACACGATTAATGGACGCGGCCGTTCGTTTGATAAGTACGAAACTTATGAGAAGCACGAAACTGTATAGTATTACGCTACTTTCCATTCTGCGGTTAAGCTCTCTCTGTGGTATCATAATGGGGTATTTGAAGGTGGCGCCCATTCGCGAGAGGAAGGGTCGCTTGTGTGCTAGGGACTCTCGCAGGGAAGAGTGGCCTACGGTAGGTCGGTTGTGTAGTGGAACGCCACCTTGCGAGAGGCTAGCAACCTCACGAGTCATTTGACGCGTCTCGTGAGGGCTCCACGGTCCATAAGCTACCTTCCTACGGTAGTAAAAGGTAGGCACTTCACTTCGACCTTTAGTCTCCTTAAGAACTCCTTTGAAATCAATCACAATTCCTGCAAAACAGATAGGATTCGCTTAAAATAAGACAAGAAACTAGTAAATGACATAGGACTCTTTTATTATGAGCGAAGTTTATTTGAAATAATTTTTAATGGAAAAGAAAGAGCGTGATATCGATGTCTAAGCCCGGTTGGATGCGTATATTTCCAGACGGGAGACGATGCGACGAGCTGGAAAGAGGCCAAGGGGAGGAGAGGGAAGGGAGAGGGACGACGGCTCGTCGACTTCCGATAGCTATGACGAGACGAGCGAGGTGAGACAATGCATCGCTTATTCTATACTGCAAACAATAGACGATAAGACGCACTACAATCTCGCAATCGTATAGAGGCCCCGATCGCTCCCATCCCAATGCAATCATAGTTGCCTTTCCTAACGCGTATACTCACCCCCTCCTCTCACCAGGAAAGAAGGAACGACAATCTCCGTTCAGCACTCACTCACTAATCGTTGTTTCTAGATGGCAGTCAGCTCAGTTCGCTTTGTTAACAGTAGAGAACGCGAATTGGACTACAAGGAGCAACTTGAGATGCTTCGGCGACACTTCATTGGGTAAACTTCCTTCTTTATATCCGTAAATTACACACCTTCCCGTCCGTGCAATTACTCTTTTCCTTGTCCTTGTAATGCATTCATGCAATACACGCGTATTATTCTAATCTGCAAGTATCGCCACACAATAATCGCTTTTTCCCAGGTGTCCCTTCCGAGTCTCCGCTGCAGTCTTTCTCGATGAAGCCGACACAGCACATATCTTTCTCACCTTCAACAACGAAGAGGAAAGTGAGTTGCTTTACAAAAATAATGCAAAAATCTTTAAAAGAATTATTCGTGATATACAAATGAAAAAGGTGAATACAACTATCGCACTCCTTCCCTCCATTCTGTCCTTACCCCTCATTAAGTCGTGTCTCCAGTCCAAGACACGCTCCTCCTTCATTAAGCAATGGTTAATTGTACCCTTCTTCCTCTTCTCCTCTTCCTCCTCGTCCCTTCCACTAGGCACAATTCGTCCACTTTCGTCTGTCCCCATTCCACTTCGTATTCCTTATCCCTAAAAAGGACTTCATTGCAGAGAAAGAAGGCCTTCGGATTGCAATGTCGAACGGCGAACGAACCGTCGTGTATTCCGATCCGGTTGGGAAGGAAACCGGCGACGCGGAGAGGTAAATTTAGCATTTATTCTCGGTTGTTCCTTTTCATGTATAGTAAACAATGTTCTACATAATAGAAGGTATTTCTAAGAACACAGCGAGAAGGAATTCACAACAAAATAGTACAATATGCTCTTTAGGTTACCGAACGGTCGGAATTCGTTGATTCTGTGTGGACCAGAAGAGGACGAATCGAGTGAGGAAGCGTCGCCTGAGGGAGAAGTAATGATGGAGAGGGAGGAGGACGGGGGGAGGGATGCGAGGGGAGAGGGGACGGAGACAGACGAGAGCAGCGATGGGACACCCGAAGACATCGATCACGTCGTCCAGGTATGCAGTTTAACAGACAGCAATGCATGATCCTCACCTTGGTACCTTGCATTTCAGCGCCATAAGAATATGCAATTATAACATGCGGTATATCAAAGTTTTGCGATTGGTGATCGGAAAAAGTGTGCGCTCTTCACGATATCTTAAGTTATGATGGATGCTTCACAAAGATTAAATTTACTGAACATTTTTGCTGCAACTTTGGATACTTTTTTGCTGCAACTTTGGACACTCTGTTTTCTTTGTAAGAACACGTCGAAATGCAGGATGTTCAAAATCTACGCATCGCGGATGCTGAGGAGAATGCGGAGTGGGACGCAGAGTCGGAAGACGAAAAAGAGGAGGAAGAGGTGGAGATAGACGAAGAGGAGATACGGAGAAAGGCCGAACAACAACGACAGAACGAAGCCAAGTTGGAGTCCCGGACTGTACAGGTACGCTGTACTCCTCAGTACTCTTTTATTCCATTATTATGTAGCAGTTGGGAAAGATAAAAGAAACATAACTTTAACTTGGCTCCGTTTCAGGTTGGCCTAAAACGACCCGACCTGTCCGAGATGTCCATTGCCGAGAAGGCCGAATACATAACCAACTTGATGCACACGTATGTTCCATCTGCGGATTCCATTCCTCATAGATTCCTTTCAGTCAGAACGTACGCAAGATAGAAGTGTCTGCAGTCTTCGTGCCCGATTTTCATGATTCCATATATCTGGTCTTCCGAAAGGCAAGCGAAGGTAAGCAACATAATAGCTATGATAACTATGACTATGAACATATGACTATGTGTGATGACTATGAACATCTCAAACGACATGAACATTCACATATGCTCATGGCATGTAGAGTACTAAAAATTGCGTTCAGTTATCGAGAGCATTCCTCTACTTCGTTTATGGAGAGACGACCAGGTTCTGTTTAGAAGAATGAACGAACTCAATCTGGTGGCGAAGGCCAAGTTTCATGAGTAAGTTCCCATGCCAATCTAGCGAACTCAAAGAATATTTCTTTTTCATGCATAAATTCCTTACAGGTTCCTTCTTGTAGTTGCGCTTTGCAGAGCAATCCAAAACCCGGCAAATATTCGGCAGATTACCTTCACCTCCACTTCTCGAGCCTCTCCACAACAACCGTCAGTTCTCCTCTTCTTTTCTCTTTTCCCTCTGCCAGACCTCTCTTCTCCCTCACATAATCCTTTAAATGAGGCTTATGCTCCTCCCCTCGAGATTGGCTTAGTTTCAGTGAGAAACGAGAGGAACGGAAGAATCGCGGACTGACTAGTGGACACGTCGCACGTAGACTAGTTGAGGGTTCCCTCGGAATAAGGAGTACTGTGTCGAGGGAACAGAGAACGGCCGAGAACAAGATGATATCCGAGTTTGCAGGTAGCTCCTTCGTATTATTATCCTAACGTTTCACAATATAATGTATTATGATTATGTAGAAAGCTAAAAAGAACGAAGAATGATTAGCCTACATAACGGTAGATAGCGAAAAGACGTTTATGCAGCTGTTCGCGTGTTATCGGTCCACAACAGTCGTTTGATTATCGGGGAAATAGAGAGCTAAGCTCATTCCCTTCCCTCTCCCTCCTTCCTCTTCTTCTTCCAATCCCAACGCGCGTAATCGAGAAGCCCTCGGCCGGTGAAAATTGAGTGGCGGGCTTTGACGTCTCGAATTGTGCCATAAGGAGGGGAGGAAGGGGAGGGGGGATAGTGGAGACGGGCAAAATGCTCTCCTCTCACTTCTTCTTGTAGCTGCTCGCAAGGCTGTACACCAGCAAAAACAGGCGATGCGCAATGAAGTCGACACGGCCTTCCGATGACCTCTTCTTCTTCTTCTTTTCAAACAATGTTCGCTATCCCCTTATATATTCGCTGTGCATAGTAGCTTGTCTCCACTCCCTTCACCTCCATCTACATCATTCTAGCCCAATGCAATCCTTTTTGCTGACATTCACTCCATCTCAGTGACCCTCTCATATGTTACCATAACTCAAATAACATTCATAACGAACCCTTCATTCACCATACCGGTGTTCCGTCTGCCTCTTTCTCTCTTTCCTCTCATTCGAACCTTCCTTCCTGGTGCAGCAACGTCTGTTCTCGATTCAACCGCACGAAACTCGCGTAATCTCCGTAAGCCAGTCATCTCCTACATAGTGTCCATCATGGAACCCCTATGTATATCTTGTAGTCATTTCCTTCCCTCTGTGCCTTCCCCCTCCCTCTCCATTAACTCGTAGCTTACTGTAGCCCTCATTTCCTGCATTCCGGCCGAGATGTCGGACTGATATGAAATATGTGAGTGGCTCTCCCCTCTGCCGCCCTTTTTCCTCCTTTGTTTCTCTCCTTCATTCCCTTCCAGTTTCCTCCTTATTCGTATCCATTGTCTTGCTGGATAAAGGTTGTCATGCTACAGTGTATAGAGTGCCTCTGATCCGTGTTCGACCATTCGCTATTATTACCTGTTCATTATCCCTCCCTTTCTCTCTCTCGCTCACTTTTTGCCTATCCAAGCACTCGTTTCCATGAGAACGGAGAGTGCAGGTATGGGGGAGATTTATCTTTGGTAGACGGCCAACTCGCTTATTCACATACCCCCTAATCAGCCCCCACCAATCATCCATATCATGAGTCTAACGAGCATAACTTGCTACATCTATTAGTTCCGCTTATCTAGGAGGTTCTAGAAGGTAGAGAGAGAGGGAGGGAGAGAAAGAGAGAGCGCCAATGAGGAAGCGCTAACTGCTCTTCACGCGACACGTCGCCCCTCCCTTTCCTCTCACAACTCTCCCTGACCCTTGCCCACTCGGGGGATGATTGGATCGATGGCATCTCTCCCTCTGAGACATTCCCTCGGTCTCTCTCCTCCCCTCTCCCTCCCTCCACCCTCTCCTCCCCTATACGTTCATCATCCCATTCAGTCTCGCCCCCTTCTCCGTTCTTCTTAGTACATGTCTCGCCCCTTTCTCCTCTTAACTCACTATGCATAAGTCTCTCATTCTCCTCCTCTCTTCTTCCCCTTCTGTATTCTCTTCTCCAGTTGTTCACACATCATTTTCTCCCTACTCTATCGCCTATCAAAACAACCCTTTCTTATCTTCTCCCAGTGTTCTTTGACCAATCATCACATCAACCGATTTAAGCCTTCGAATTCATTTACAACCCCTCTGATCACGTACTCTGGTTGCGCTAACCTTGTTCAACTTTAAAAGGCCCGTAACCTTCTCATCGTCTCCTCAATGTAGTACCCTTACCTTCCTCTTTCTTACCTTGAAGAACCTTTTCCCAACTCTGTTCTCTAGTGGTGCCCTTCTTCCTTCTTCATTCCCCTCCCTGAACCCTCTAAATGAGAGTGTCATTCCTTGTGTCACGTCGTTGTCTTCCATTTCCCTCTTCTTTTTTCTCTCCCTTTCCCTTCCCCTCTCCCCTCTCCTATCTCTCAACATCCGTTCCTCGTTCATTCCATTCGTAATCGGCTCATTTTGCACCCCAAACGTGCTTAATTCCCTCTGTCAGTGCATTCTTCACAAATTAGATGTTGTTTCCGGTTCTCAAACGATTTCTCGTGGTTTTCTGCAGCCTTTTCACGTTGCAAGATGTTCATTATATCGCAACATAGTTCATAAGAAGCAATGCTCAAGTGGAGTTGTTGTGGAAAAGTGTGTAGGCCAAGAGGAATCTGATATCTTTCGTGCTTTGGTTGAAATGTTATGGTGAAAGGGCATTCGCGAGGTGTTCGTATGACAAGACTGTCGTTATTATCAAATAGAAGATTAACTCGAGGTAAGCAACAGATTATTTCCGCGTGAGAAAATGAACACAATGCCATTCGTCACTCCATCCATCTCTGCCCTCTCCGACCCTTCCCTCCCTCCCTCTCCACATCTCCCTACCTCTTTACCTCTACCCTCTCAGACCTCCTCTCCTCTCCTTACTTCTCCCCTCCCTCAATCTCTCGCTTTCGCACCCTTCCTGTTTCTCTCCACTTCATCTTAACCATCAGCCTTGTCCATGATTCTCTCTCGCTTCTTTATCCTCTTCTTACTTCGTGCAATTCAGAATGGCGCATGGTCACGTCAAATTCAATGATGCCATCAAAGAAGAGAATGCAGTGCAAGTAGAGAAGATCAACGACAACAGCTACTTTTCCAACCTCGGATTCCTACAGGTTGCTATTTTAATCAAGATAATCTTAGACCTATTTTATTCCTATAACAATTTTAATTGTTATTTTTCAATTTTAACTAACATCCAAACAACTTTTGCATGGCGATACACATGGCGATACACAACCGAACGGCAGTGTAACTCATTCAAGTTTGCTGATAGCATCTCGCAAAAAAACGAAGAAACGACTCGAGACTCGTAAATGCCACCGTGTTGTCTTGTGACCCGAACATAAAATACTCTATTTCGTTTCTGAACTCCGTTCAGAGTGAATGTAAAATAACAAAAAGCAAACTTTACAACGGTAGTTACGTTAGGCGAAGTGTGTGCTTTTTATTTACAGCCTTTTCAGCAGCTTTGATAGTGCCTCAAAAACGAAGGAAACGATTTCAGACTAATAAAATGCATCGTTTCATCTTGTGACACTAACAGTTTACTTTCCCTTCATTACTCGTTGAAATTGCAAGATTCGAACTATTTGATCGTGCATTGAACGCTTATTACTGTAGGGAAAGTATGAAAAGTCTTTTGCAAAACCTTTGAATTCGGAGAATGTCCACATCTAGTTGACAGCAGTGAACGAAAAAAATTCATAGAGTGCCTAGCTCTGAACTCAGATACCAAAGTGTATTGTAACTATTTATTTATATATTATGTTGCTTTATAGGCAAACATACAAACTGATAATACAACTCAAATAGGAATCTATGATGAGTTTTCAGGACCAGCACATCTACACGGTTCATCTCGGTCTTCCGAAGAAATTGGAGAGTCGCGAAAGGGCGAAATACGAGACAAGTGGAGACTTTGCTGTTGAACACGCGAGCATCATTGATAAGAACGGATTGTCGGGTAAGGAGAGATTACCTTTTGGGAGTGATCAGTGGACAACGATTCTTGTCTCTTTTCTCAAGTAATTCTCGTAGCAGTTATATTTTATTGACTTACCACACGCAGGATAACTGTGTACGTGATTGTTTCATAAATTTCATGTAGCCTCTTTTCCTTTCAGAGGCTCAGCTTCAGCTCAAGTTGGTGGACGTGCACGGTCAAGTACAGACGAAGGTTTCACTCGTTGATATCGATCCCGCTGTCTCCATCACACTCAAGGCTTCCGTTCTGAGTAAGCACTTGAGGGATAGTTAGGCTAATGATGAGTAGAGAGTACCTTGCAAAAGGAATGCTTAAGTGACTGTTCTGAACGGATTGGTCTACCATATGAGTAGGCAAATGCACTTGTAACAGCTAGCCTGGTAAATGATATTAGCTTTAGTATACCACACACTATCAGGTATGTATAGCGTAGACTAGTTCGAGTATGTCAAAGACAACTTATTCCGATTTCCCCCAATCAATAGTTTTAATGTGTGCTAAAACTGTAAGCTAATATTGAGGCAACATATCTACCTCTTCCTACCGTAACCTATTCTTTCTAAATTTAAACTTTTGCCTTATCCAGATAAAGGTCCGATTCCGACTATTAGACATTATGAATGACAAAATCTTTGCAATATTTGTTCCTACCGTAACCTAGAAACATTCTGATTAGGCTACGGTAAGAAGTTGTTTATCCAAGTAGCTTACAAATGGTTGAGTCTGTAATAGCATTGAACAAGAGATGGTATGACTAGGGTATGCCGTATATGTATAAAGTAATTGGCATATTCACGTCTGTTATTTTCTCTTTGCAGAATCATACGACGGAACTCCTTCCCTCAAGCGGGGTATCAACCTCGTGACCCGGCTCGACATGGACGATGCCTCCTCGATCGCCTCAGGTCTCAAGGCCTAAACCGTCTCTTCCCTCCACTCCCACATTCCCTCACGTTCTCTTATCTCCCCCATTTCCTCCTCATACCCTTCCATTCGCTGCCACCCACCAGTTTCTCACTTGAATCCCTATGCATAACAGTGCATAACAAGGTCTCTCCTTTCACGGATCGCCAAGCGATCGCCTTTCTGGTAGTTCTTTTCTGTATCTCTGCGACATATAGAAATCGATATCTAAGCATTTATCTCATCTTACTGTTACCCAAATGACCCTAGTTTTGTGTTACATATCCCAAATAAAAGCAAGATAAAGTATTCATTTCATTTAACCACTTGACACGTATTGCATACAAAATAAGTGGGGATAAAAAAAGTTGCGAATAGAGAAAATAAGGATAAACAGTTACAAAAATACTTTTATATAAGGGAAAATGAGCAAAAACGTTGTTCCGATGCCGGGAATCGAACCCGGGCCTTGCGGGTGAGAGCCGCAAATCATAACCACTAGACTACATCGGAGTACGAGAGAGTCGGCTCGATGCCAGTATGCGTGCCGAGGGAGTTCTCTTGCACGTTGTCTATACAGTTTGTCTAGGGAGCTCAACCATCGCTTAGTTGATTTATGTAAAGTTGTTTCGTATGTGCTTATGTTAATCACTCGTGATATGGGTTGTTCACTTCGTAAATGGCCTAAGCTATTCGAACCTTGGTCTACAACCTTGGTCTCATTGGATGCCGTCCCTCTTTCCCCTTCCTTCCCCTACAGTCTATTCTCTCCCCCTTTCGAAGCATGCATCTGGTCAGTTGTATGTCGATCGATGCCTGCGGACACTCACTACTCGCGAGTCTCTGCCTCCCTCCCTTCTTCCTCCTCCCCTTCTCCTCCCCTCCTCCCTCTCCTTCTCCTTCCCTTCTCTCTCCATTCTCTCCCCTCCACATCTCTTCTCAGTCTCTCCTAGCTTCATATCGTCTGCCCTCTTCTCTCTCCCTTCGTATTCCATCCCTGTATTCATCAATAGCGTCCTCTCCCTCGTTCATCTCTGGTCGGCTCTTCCTATTTTGTTTATCTGTTCCGCTTTCGCTTCTGCCATTGTTCTCTCTTCACTCCCTCCACTGTAGGCCCTCCCCACTAACCTTTCCTTCCACATAGCATTTCCTCACCTCGAAACCAATGCTTGTTTACGAAGAATCTTCTCGCTTCAAACGAGAATGATTGCCTCTTTCTCCACTG
The DNA here is from genome assembly GCA_900490955.1 of Micoletzkya japonica. Lineage (NCBI taxonomy): Eukaryota > Metazoa > Nematoda > Chromadorea > Rhabditida > Diplogasteridae > Micoletzkya > Micoletzkya japonica. The sequence goes on along the minus strand of LS870658.1, from coordinate 625,460 downwards.
AAGAGAAGACCATCCTCGCTTATTTGTCGTCTTCCTCTCTATTCCCTCCCTCTCTCTTCCCTCCTTTTATCATAAGTGCCATCCCGTACCCTCATTCACCTGCTCTCCCTTTCCAATTATTGGCAAGCCCCTTATCACTTTTGTTCCGTGACGTAGGAAGACCAGATATATGCCAGAGGAAGAAGCATTGGCATGTGACCGGAGGGGCTCTCTTTCCTTCCCTTTCTCTATTCCTCTTTCTCCCCCTCTTTGTAGTTTCCTCTTACTTCCTCTACTCTCTTGTCCCCTTCGGTGGGTCTCTGTTGCTTCCAACATTCTCCTACTCCTCTTCCCTCTCCCCTCCACTTCCCTCCTTGTCCCATGGCCCCTCCCCCACTTCCCTCTCCTGTTCTCATCCTTCATACTCCATGTATAAGCGATGCTTCCATCTTCTTATGTTCATTCTTGTTTGTGCCCTCCCAGACACCACAAGTCCCTCTCTCTTCCCTTCAACCCCTCCCCTCGTCCTCTTTGTTTTCTTCCCTCGTCGGACCATCCCCTCGCTTCTTCTCTCTTTCCACTACGGCCTCCCTTTCCCACTCTCTCCCCTTTTAGAGACACAACTTCGTCTTCTTCTCAGCCACTCTTTTCACACGAAAGTCATGTCGGACGACAACAGTCAGGTGCTTTTCTCTCTCAGAGTTCGCTCAAAGACAAAGCGATCGGTAACAGGAGAAGAATCTAGCCAGCCATAGAGAGTGATTTAGTAGTTTCCGAGATATAATGTCATTCAGTGGTCGGGAATCGTTGTTCTCCCATACATTTCCACCTTTATAGATGGTGGTGGTCCAGACTCCGCACTGTCAAGTGCTCCACGTGTACGTGCAGGGCAACCTCGATGAGGTACTCCCCTTCTCTCCCTTATTTCCCCCTTCCTTCCCCTCCTATCCTCCTTTTATCTCCGTCCTCGTCCAATTCACTCGTCCCCCTCCTTTCCCTTTGTCGTCCATCTTTTCGTCACTCGATTAGACTCGTAGGACCCCGTCTCCCCCCCCCCTCCATCCCTCTATAAACGAAGGCTGTCCTGACCACTCCAAGAATGTTCCCGACGGAATGAGTAGTAGGAGAGGAGAGAGTTAGTACTTGCAGATCCACAGCCGAACGGTCATTATTACGGTGCACGATGTGGGAACGAACCGTAAGCTATCTTATATATAAATGCATTTTCAACCAAGTTCTACAATGATATCATTCTTACGGATAAAGGGGGGGGGGCTGGGGACGGGTCGATCGTGCGAACGTTCAAACGAAATTAGTCGGCAGTTCGGGAAGAAGAGTAGCTGGGAGGGGTGAATGGGGTGAGAGGGGAGAGCTATTCGAAGATGTGGGTACCTGGAAGTCTTACGGATGGAAGAGAATGAGACGCGATTAGTGTCGATGGGACTAAAGATCGAAGGGGAAGAGGGGGGCGAACATGTCCGCGATATCGGAAACCCGTCAGGGGAACAATCTCGAAAGGTGCTCGGATAAAGAAAATCTTGCAGATAAGTCGTTCATTCGCTTCGCTAACCATCCGTCCATGGCCGATGTCAAGGTCAGACTCACCTTTTTCGTTGCGTTTTACGGAAATCAGAGAGAATCCCGATAAACACCTCTCTATCCATTCCTCTGCCATCAGAAGCCGTAATCCATCACTTCTTGAATATGGTCTATGGACTGAGGAGTCTCTCCGACATCCAGACCCGAACACTCTTGTTTACATACTCCCGTCCATTTCGCAACACGTGCTCCCTTCCCTTCTCCTCCCCTCACATCTCTCCCTCTAATCGTTCCCGTTTAAGGCCAAAGCGGTCTTCCTCCACGTATGCGTACCTGGACAGGAGGATGGAGCAGCCGAGTATATCGGAGAGTAAGACTCCCTCTACTCCCCCCTCCCCTCGCCTCTTCATCCCCCTCGCAAGCTATTCAAACGAAGGCCTCTTTCCACTGAACACTTGGGTTTCTCCTAGTCGATTGGGGGCAGATATTGAAGGGTTTGAGGTGGAGAAGACGTACGCACGTCAGAGGGACTACTTGAAATGGAGTAGAGATGAAAGGGCTCATTATACAAGGGGAAAAGGAAGACGAAAGAGGGAGGATATTGAGGTTCCCCACTCTGGCCGAGATCGGAGAGGACCTCGCGTGTGTTCTCGACAAGTTCGATGTCAAGTCGTGCATCGCCTTTGGAGAGGGAGCAGGGGCCAATATCATCTGTAGATTCGCTGTGAGTTGAGGGCTTAGAAGATGAGGGCTTAGAAGGTAGATGGCACGCTCTAGCTTTACCACCTTATCTGGAAAATCAATCGCCATGGGAACAAGATAGGAAACATTTAACGAGAATGAATGGATCCAGAGTTCTGAGCTGGAATCGCGTGATGAGCAATTGTTGTGTACCTGCCCCGTGATAGTGTCTACGACAACTCAACGGGGGACGGATTTATCACAAGAGGGGACTGGGAATAGTGGGAACAGGACAAGCGGGGGAGAGCTCTCTACTGGCGGAGAGTCGCCTTATATACCCGGCTCAGAGAGCGCTACGAGGTGATCTACATAGACAACAGGCAGGGTACAATGGAGGGGAAT
>LS870658.1:598362-619313 GCA_900490955.1 Micoletzkya japonica | reverse complement strand
GGGAGAGCTCTCTACTGGCGGAGAGTCGCCTTATATACCCGGCTCAGAGAGCGCTACGAGGTGATCTACATAGACAACAGGCAGGGTACAATGGAGGGGAATACAACAGGGCGCTATGAGCATGGCCACTGGGAATGCGATACGACTAGTGAGGGAATAGGCTATATAGAGAGTACGACAGTTAGCCCTATACCCAACAGCAATCAACAGTTTACGAATCACATAGTGCTTGACATACAGACAAAACAAAAAAGACCAACAAACTGACGGACAAGAAGCAGAGAAGAAAACGTGGTTGTTGTCGCGTGATAGGAGAGAGATAAGGAACGGGGTAAACACAATCCGAGAGACCAGTGCGCACCGGGATAAGCTACACTGGTAAACTGTAGCCACGAGGTTACGGTCAACAGAGAAGAAGGGAGAGAAATCACGGAGTTGAGTGAAGAAGAAGTACACAGTAGAGTCACGCGATGGCTTAATTATGCAGCTATTCTTGGCCCAATGAGAGTTTTCCGGTGCTTATTACATGCGTATTATCCGGCTTCACTTAGTATACCTCCCGCTTAGGAAGGTGCTGCAATCTCCATGTGAGGCTTCGAAGTGACGTTGAGACAGAGGGAGAGACAAATTGGAGGGAAGTCTCAATTACACGGGTTCAGATGGCTCATCCCAACCGCATTCTCGGCATCATTCTCGTGCACTGCACTTCTACCACCGCCGGACTTTTTGAGTACTGCAAGGACAAGGTGGGAAGGCAGCCAGTATTCTCCAAATATGTACCAACACCAGTACACATTTGCAGAATACTCAGACCACACACGTGAAAGAATTGTCGTGGGAATTTCTGATCGTAGCAGAAAAAATAGTTATTTGAGTGCTAAATTAAGCTGATCAACATTCGTCTGGAGAGCGGAGTGATGTCGGATGGTGCATGGGAGTACCTGGCGGCTCACAAGTTCGGATCGGTAAGTCCCCTTCCCCTTCTATTCCCCTCCCACCAAACACTCACCATTCCGGTGTCGCTTCTCTTCAGGATGTAAGTTTGCCACGTAGCGGACCGCTCGTAGTTGCATATTCATAGATTCATTATATTTTATGCATTTCACTGTCGAGTGGGGAAAAATGCGTGTGTAGAACTGTAGATGGTGACGGCTTCGAGAACGTTACGAACACGAATGATAAGACCATAAATTCAGTGACCACATTTCTTTACACATATAAGATTAGCAATTTTCGGAAAGTTAAAGCTCGATAAATCACTGAAACCATCTCGAAGTCGTCGACCGCGGGCATCCCCTAGACACCTTCTTCTCCTCTCGCACTCGCCTTCTGTGTTCCATTGTGTTATCGGTGTGACCCATCCCTCGTTCCCTTCTAAGAGTGACCCTCTCTATTGTATCCTCTTCGCACCTCTTCCTCCTCCTCATCATTCCCTCTCAATTCTTCCGTTGACAATCCTCTGTCTGCCGATTGTTTTCGTTGGTGACGGTGATTTGCTGGTGGTAGAAGCATCGAATTATTGGAGATATGGAATGAGTGTATTGCAGTCGGAGAAGAAGGACAAGCAAGAGTATATCGAAGAGCTGAAGAAGATGCTCAATCCGAAGAACCTCAGCAAGTATCTCTTCACATTCTCTAAGAGAACTGATCTGTCGGCGATCATTGGAACGAAACTTGACAGGTAGAGTGTACTTCTAGATCTTTAGTCTGTTTCTACTATCTGTAGATGGGGCATAAAACAAAGTAATTATTTAGATAGGCGAGATTAGAGCATGAATCTTCAAAAACTCTTATTTACAAAAAAAGTTCGAAACAGTTTGACGTAATATACAATTAGACTAGTGGTTTACTCATATATTATTTACTTTCGCACATCTAATCTTATTTTCACGGGAGCACAGAGTATGAACTACGATAGCGTGATAGCTAGCAGAACTACGGTAGCTATATTATCAGAAGATTGAAATTCAAGGATAGAGTATTTCTGGTTTTTGAGGTGTCTTAGATCTGTAGATCTGTGAAGCAAAACATTGTAAAAATAATAAAAAATAGGTTGTGCATCTTTAAAGAATGTGGGAAATATGAAAACTTGCGAATAAATCTTCACATAATATAATAATGGATTCCAAGCTTGAAAGCGCCTCTCGTGGCCTATTCCAATCAGAGAATATTCCATGCTGTTGAAGCAAACGTGGCATACGTTCTTCTGTTCAGCGTGGATGCTCTTCTCGTTGCGGGATCGAAGGCAGCGAACCTCCATTCAGTCTACACGACTCACAAGTCGATGAACAAGAAGAAGACGACTCTTCTCGTAGTCGACAACGTCTGCGATGTCATGGCTGAGGCGGTGAGATAGATTGTCAGACAGATTACACACTTTCACATTTATTTTTGAAGTAAGATTAAACTGTGAGACTTGACCTATTGTTGTCAAGATTAAGCTAGTTCTCCACACAATTAAGAGAAGTTTGAAAAATATTCTCAATAATTGTTTATTCTTGCATCCTTTTCTGGAACCAGTTGAACAGTGTGCAGCTGAAGCTCAGTATTCCCTCGAAGTTGAGCGCCCTAATCCGGAAGCGTGTCCCCTATTCCCCTTCATTGCAGCCCGACAACCTCGCCCGTTCCCTCATTCTCCTGTGCAAGGGGTGCGGAGTGCTCTCGGGTGTCTCCATTCCCGGAATGGAAAGGCAGCGAACGCTCTCGAGGTTATACTACATACATATGTACTAGACAATCAATCGTAATAAGTACATCATGGTGTACACTACACTGAAAGCCCGTTTCTACAAAAAAAACCTACCTACATTCCCTTACCCAGAAATCACGAGCAATAAATAGTATCGTAAATTTGAAAGTACGTGCTAAATCTGCCATGAGAACTTGCGAATAGGGAGTACAGTAATCCGCACATCGTAATCCTATGAGCCTACCGTACCCCTTCAGCTCGATGGAAGAGGCCGACCGTCCGCGTCGTCTCTCTGTAACCCAGCAGACGGCTGCGGCTGCTCAGTAACTTCCCTATCCCCCATTCCCCCTCCACTCTCCCCCCACTCCACATCCACGCTCTCCCCCATTCCCTGTTCCCCCTATTCGCCCCGTCCTCCTCGGTTCTCTAATATTCACTCCCCCTCCCTCTAATCAAAGGCTTTACCGTACCCCTCTATTGTTATGCCTCGAGATTCCCTTCCCTCGAGAGACTCGCTTTCCATCGTTGCACTCTCTCAGTACCCTCTTATTATTCCATCACTCTCTATCTACCTTCATATACGCCCCGTAGTTGAGACTCTGTTGTATGCAGTCTTCTCGTAACGTATATTAACTTCTACCCTCACTGTTCCATGCCTATTTTGGCCTCGATTTCGATAAACGGTGTTTGGCTGAAGCGTGTTTTGATGTTCAATGCATTTATCTATGACGGAGAGAGAGAGAGTCACTGGGGATATGTGAGATAACATAAAACAAATGGAGTGAGAGACCTGTACACATACAGAATAAACGGGGTTGAGTGGATGGGGGAAGAGAAAATGAATGGGGTGTTGATGGGGCTAATATAATATGAGATGGATCAATGCATACCACATACCCACGAGAGATTGCAATGAGATAACCGACGGCTCTAGAGGAGACATGCCTACTACGAATGACAATGCTATCTAATTACTTCAGACTTCGGCTGCATCTGAGCCGGTGAAGTTGTACTTGTCGTTGAGGTAGCGAAACGATTTGAGGAATACCGTCAGGAACCAGACCTGGAATAGTGATTATTATTATTATTATTATTTAAATGATGTGTATGCTTGTGAGCTATGATGAGATTACGACTTGTTTCATCTCTAGCATGGTGGTTGACAGCGTAGTTCACGATTAGTCTAGTCAACAGATTACAGACATCTCATAGGCACTCCATATACTGTGATTACGTGACGTTTGTTATTATGTGGTACGACATGGATGATATACAACAAATGTTGACGAGCTTGTAAGGTTGACGAAGTGTCGTTATCTACAATAAGCACACGACAGTATCTCACCTCGATGAAGACTATACCGAAGGAGACGAAGATTTGCGCGACTATGAAGAGTTCCTGCTCTATAGAGAATTGCTTATGCGTCGTGCCGTCCCGGTCGACTAAGAATAGAGGAATAAAGGGGAGTGAGGAGTGAGGGGGGGAGGGGGAGAGACACTCTAGTCTCACCGATAGAGTGCTTCCCATTGGGAACGACGGCCAACTCCTTGATGATACTCGTCTTCCATCCGAGAATGAGACACAGGAAAATGACGAAGAAGAAACAGATGAGACATGTCTGAAAAGAATAGTTTTTTCAGAGATCTGTGAAGATCTTAAAAGACGATTTGCATCTTTATCATAATTATCTGATAATTTCATGGTTTTCTACTTAAATATTTGTCTTTTCACTATATCAATCGTCTTTCACAGTGATAATACCCCTCATGTTTTAGTTTTCCCTCACGAAATCATCTTCTGAGCGGCTGTTCCCTGTTCAACTCTTCACTATTGTGACCAGTTATTTGTCACTATCTCCTCATCCACCTGTTGTCCTCCCTTGCAGTCTCCCCCATCCCTCATCTCTCCATCTCCCCCTCGGGCGCTTTATTGTCTTCTCTCAGCCCCTCTCGATGCAACATTGCAAGTACTTGTACATGTGTGCGGCTGCCCTCATCTTTGTCCCCTTTGCCCCCTTCCTTCTTTTTGCGACTACTCCCCGTCTCTTCACTCAAACTTGCCTTCTAACTCATTCTCTAGCACTCTCTCTGTACCCTCCCTGTCTCTCTATTCCCCCTCCCCCTTCCCTCTCATGTGTCCATCCCATCCGTGACTCTGACGGGCGTGCGCCCCCTCCGGGACGACTAAGCCATCAAGCGAAAAAGAAGGAACTAGTAAAAGAGTAAAAAGGTCTTCTTGCTTCTCTCCCAGTTACTTTGAATGATTGCCAATCATCTTAGTCTCTGCAGAATGACCATTCAACAGTGAGTAATGTGCATGTTCCCCTCGCTTGTCTCGTATCCTATGAGAACCTCTCTTTCCTATTCCGAGAAGGGAACGAAGATGAACTAAGGAAATGAACGTGGTCTGTGAAGGAGGAGTTGTAATAAAAGGGAAAGAGAGGGTGCATAGGGGGAAGAGGAAGATAGGGGTGTACCTGGAAGCATATGAAGAAGGAGACGATGTGACGGTGTTCGATACGGAGGCCTATGAGAAAGACGAGATTGGCTGTGATGATGAGGAAGACGAAGAGGATCTGAAATGGCAATGGATTGACTTGTTAGATTCCTCTGACTACCATCTTGACAAAACGACTAACCATACACAAGGGAAAATTCTCTACTGGTGGTAACTAAGCTGTGGGTCCTTGTATGATAATTAAAGCCATAGATTCCCCTGTCCCCAATACGCCTCTTCAACCCCCGTGTCTCTTCCTTTACTTCGCTTGCCTTCCTCAGAGGTAGGAAAGGGGTAATTCGAATAGATTAAGGAACGAGCCGACCGATGGAGGGAAGAGGAAGAGAAGAAGCAAAGAAGGGGGGTTTCTGGGGATAAACGAGGGACGACAACAGGCGAGAGATCGGGGGGTGGGTTATGATTACGGAGAGGAGGGGGGCGTTGGGGGAAGAGTTCATTACTTAGGATATAAGAATCCCGTGATGACCCAGACGTGAAACTATTATATATTGAGCCCAAAACTTGAATTTGGTACTCACCTGAAAGATGCCATCTACGAGAGACTTGTCCTCCCGACTGAAAGACTTGACGACGTAGACGAAGAAGAGAAGGGCACCGATAATGTGGCAAAGGGACACGATCATCGAACCACTCTGAAGAGGGGAGAGTACGGGGAGTGAACAACTCTGAGGAGGGAAGAGACGGGGAATGAGGCTAATAGGGGGGAGGAGGAACACATGAGCAGACGGGTGTTGACGGGGAAAGGAGGGGCAAGAGGAATGAAGAGACAATTAGTGCCGAGACTTGCAGGAGAGGACTTTGCATCATTCTCTTCACCCCTCTCATCATGTATAATCGAAGCGGCTTTTTCGTTGCCCGTTGGATAGTAGGATACCAAGGAGAGAAAGAAGAAGGGCTACACACCTGAGCATGGAGATGCTGAAAACAGCACGAGTACTGTGCGTGGTGCGGGTTGAACGAGTCCACTTGCGACTGTAAATCAGCTCACCCTTATCCTAGATCAATCGATCGTCAAGGAGCTTTGGTTCATGCAGTACTATTGGGTGAGGTGAATCAGCCTCATCTTGTGAAAAGAGTGTGGTTGGTGGTCGAATATAATATAATAAAATAATAATGTAACACAATGAACTAGTGATATAATGAGAATAAAATAAAGAAGAATAAAATACCGAGGGCGAGTCGCGACCGGCCGATGGCATGCACGGCATGAAACTGCGGACGGGCGAGCCGCCCCGAGGGTTCTCGCGGCGGGACAGGACGGACGGATCTGAGGGAGGGAAGGGGTCGACGAGGGGAGGGGAGGGGAGAGGGCGAGGGGGAGACGCCATGAAGCGACCTCATACAAGAGCAGACTGTGCAAAAGGGTAGATCTGACAATGAGAGAAGCTGGATAAGGAAGAGAAGGTGAACTAGGATGGACCCGATGGTCTTTGATTATGGATGAAAAAGAGCAGCTAAGCAGAACAACGAGCGAAATGAATGGACGAGGAGAAACACGAAAATACTATGGAAGCAGAGATGAAAGCGGACAAGTGGAGCGGAGGGTGAAAGACGAGGATGAAGGGTAGGGAAAACGAGCAAAGAGTAGAACGAGTAGATAGAGCAAACGAATTAAGCGAGAAATAGGGAGAGAGGGAGGGATCCCCTCAGTCTCTCCATTCCCTTCTGTCGCCTTCTTCTCTTTCACACTCAAAAACAAACTCGCGACTGATTAGTCTCTTCCTCCATTCAAGCCACACCGTCCGAAGAGGACATAGCAGAGTGAGGGAGTGAGGCTTCCCTTTACCTCCCTCCATCCCTCTCTCCCCTCCCTCTCTTTACCTCCTCTCTCCCTCCGCCTGCCTATTTTGTTTTCAGCCTAACCTTATTGGGGACTCGAAGAAAGCGCGTTGCGTGGGACGGCGACGCTAACAGTCTCCTTCCCTTCTTCTTCTTTCCCTTCTTTTCCTCCTCCCCTCCCCTCCTCTCCTCTATCTCCTCCTTATCCCTCTAATCCCAATCGCCTTAGTCTTGGTCTCTCTAGAACGTGATGTCTACAGAAGGAAGAATAAGAAAGAAGGACGAGACGAATACTTCCCCTTTCCCGCGCATCATTTGCACCATGAATATTCATGCCCTCGGGCAAATTAACGTTTTGTCTCATAAAACGTATGATTCCAGGTTGAAGGGAAGTTGAGGGAGGTCGGGGAGAGGGGAATGTTGACGGGAATTGGCTGGTGGGTGGGAATGGGAAGAGGGGACTGTAGATGGCAGGAGCGAAGGATAGCGAAACAGAGAGGGAATGGGGGGAAGGGAAAGGGGAGAAGGAAGAGGAGAGAGGGACAATAGAGGGGAGGATGCATACGGTAGAGAGCAAGGGCACTCGCAGAGAATATATGAGAGGAGTTTGGACGGGAAGATGGGGAGGGGGGGAGTAATTAAGACTGAGTACAGTATCGGGATCAACCTAGCCTTAGTGAATGGGCTAAAAGAATGTAGTGACTGGAATAGATTTATGACTCGCTAGCGCTCAACGTGGTGCTAGTCTACGAAGGGAATGAATGAGGGGAGAGAGAATAAAGAGGGAGAGAGAGGGAGGGATGCCCCTCCCACGGTATGGTGAGGGTAATCCAAAACCCCTGCGATGAAGGAAGGAGGAAAAGGAAGAGGAAGAAGAGGACAGAGAGAGAATATGAAGAGGGGACGAGTGGCTTTGGGAGGCAATGTTGAAGGGACTGAAGGGAATAGAGGGGAGAGGGGAGATATCAGACGGCTATTAGGATGAGTTATGGGGAAACAACAAGTGGAAAGAGGGAGTAACGAGGGAATGAGGGTGGGGAGGGAGGGAGAGTCAGGCATCTCGTCCTCGACTGGGCAATATGTCTCGACAGGGGAAGTGCGGTCTAGTGCCGGTCCATGTTCTTCGCATGTCACATAACGGAGAGGTTTAAGGGGAGAGGTCGCTCTCTCTCTCTCTTTCCTTTCCCTCGTAGTTCTCTCTCAGTACTCCCTCCGTGTCCTTTTCCTCACTTTGGCTTCCCTTTCCTATTCGTCCAATTACTCTTTTCGTTCTCTCTTTCTCTCCAGATATCGCCACCCTCGCAATCTATCCATTCAACTCCCTTTCCCATGCCTCTCCCTCCCTCCCTCCACCATCTCTTCGAATCTGCTGACAATTAGCCACGACAACAAGATCTGAATCCAGGCGAGAAAAGAAGAGAAAGATTGGAAAGAGTGGAAAAATTAACGAGAGATTGAGGGATGGAGAAGGAGAGAAAAGGGGATGAGGACACGTGGACGAGTTCGGGATGATGAAGAGAAAGACTCATTGAAGTTGGGAGGAGGGGAGAGGGGAGGGAGAGGTAAAGCGAAAGGAAAATGAGAATCTGAAGGGACGACTGTCGGGGACACTTCCTCTAGTGGAGGAGAGACCACCTCTAACGGGAAGAGGGACGGGGAATGAGAAGAGGGAATGGGGAGACTTCTTATTAGTGGAAGTGAAGAGTCGAGAAGAAGAAAGGGAAGCGAAGAAGGGGAGCAGAGGCCAATCCTCTTCTTTCCTTTCCCCTTTCCTTAGGTTCATTCCCAACACAATGAACAGGAGAAGGCGGTGCTTTTTCGAATATTCTATGCGATGCGAGGGTGGTGGAGAGGGAGGGAGGGTGATAGTGAGGGAGACGGAGACGGAGAAGGGAGAAAGACGGCTTTAATCAACCTGCACACTAACGAGAGCCTCGAAGCAAGAGGAGACGAGGAGGATGCGGTATGTGAAAGATGAGATGGAACACTGCGAAGGGACAAAGAGGGGAGGGGGAGGTGTGAGGGGAATGAAGGGGAGATAAGGCGGATAGGGAGGATGACTGGAGAACAGCGATCAAGTAGGGTGCAAGGACATGGTATCTATGCAGGGAAAAGGCAGGATGAGATAATTGAAAGATGAAATCGTGAATAATATTTCACATATAGACCAATGAAGGTGCATTGTATCAGGGACTATACTGAGCAGGAATTGGTTGATATGCTAGAAGGAGTGTAAGTGGGAGATGAGAGCGATACTGAGCGCACACAATGAAATCAGAATTTAGTAGGGGCCTATAGCTGTATCCAAGATAACTGAAAGTGTAGGAAGGGGTAATTGCATGGAATGAGAGGTTGTGGAGACTGATTAGTGATGGAGGAATGATGACGTGGTGGGATCATTAGACAGCGTAAAGTACGGGAAGTTGAGAGGGAGAGAAACATCGGAGAGAGGGGGAGAGAGCGACGAAAAAGATGAAGAAGAGAAGGTGATCGAGTAGGGACAACTGCTGGAAGGGCTCCCCGATTCGACTCTTATTGGAGGGAATGGAATGGGGAAACGAGCGAATAGGCGAGAATTGTGATGAGATAACTGGGAAAATACGAAGAGGGAAGATAAAATTGAGGGAAGGGGAGGGGATGAGGAGAACGATGACAGGTGTAGTGGAAGAAGAAGAGGAAGAGGAGAGGGGAAGGGGGACAAGTGATCGACACATCGACGAGTACCCAATACAAAACATGTGTCAGGACGGAGAGCTCCCTCTCTTTATCTCTCGGCTGAGACTTACTCCATCTTTTATCATCCCAGTCCCAAAAGTTGAGAACGTACAGAGAATCTGAAGCCCACAAGCCCCGAAGACATGATATCGATTACAGTATGCTACTGAACGACCATACTACTCTAATTCCTGTAAGAGACCTTTATGGTTCGATTCTTCATGGCAACCCAACGTCATCCATATTCTCCTGGATCCCTTCTATTCTCGGACTTGTTGAGTCTCCGGAACGGAGCTTGTACGTAAGTAAGAGACAACGTTGAGGAGTGAGATGAAGTGGAAGGGAGGGAAGGGGAGTCAATTGGAGAGTGAGGGCATCTAAACGTTGGATGGACAAAGAAGAATGGGGGTGGATGATGGGATGCGACAGACACATAGAATAGAAGGGGGACGAACTGACACACAGACACTTGTTGTGGGGGAATGGGAGACAAGTGGGGAGATGAGGAGACTGACGGGGGGAGCAGATACACTCATTTGAGGGGTGAAGTGGAGTTGAGACAAGAGTGAGAGCGTTTCTCGTTAGGACATCGACTATAAACGGGGAATCGGTGGGGAATCAGCACTAGGCAAGTGAAGCTGCGCAGTTCTTCTCCAAAGTTCTGCCCTTCAATTCTCCTACGTGCCCCTCTACATTGTCCTTGCTCGTTTCCGTTCGCAGCACATCACTCAATTGTCTCCTTTTCGCTCCCCCTCTCCCTCCCTCCTTTCCTCATTCCATCATCCGAAAAGGCTGGCTGCATATCTTTATCTTCTCTTGCAGAATATGGCAAATAAATGAAGGATGATATGTATAATGTAGCATCTCTCAATAAAACAACACGTAGTCTTTCTACTCTCTAAATCCCTAATTAGCTCGATACCGGCATGAAGCAAAGTGAATACGGTAGAGGCAGTCTTTGTGATGACGTTACGCGGTCAGATTAGAGTCCCTTGTTGCAGTAGACAACATCGGGAGCGTTGGGTCGAGAACGAATCGAAGCGGCCAACTCAGGTTCCAGGGAGGAGACTTGGACAGGAGTAGTCTGAATACACTTTTTCCATGATCAAGTTTCAGTTATTTGTTAGAGTCAATAGTGACCTTTCACAAATGATCCCCTCAGAAACCACAACCAGTGTCTTTGCATGTTATTCTGCAGATGAAATACAGGTAGTCTTTACTCTCTCCCTAATAACCCTTCCCCGCTCATTTCCTCACCTGCGGGAAGAGTGCACATCCGACTGGAGTGGAGATGATGAGGATGAGACCAGCGAGAACGACCTGGATGGGACATGCGAGTCCCGGCCTCTTCTGCAATATCCTCCTCTTATTCGTCCTTGTCCTCCCCTCTCCCCTTCCCTTCCCCTTCCCCTCACGCAACTCTCCCCTTCCCCCACAAAAACTCCCCTTCCCCTTACTCATCTCTCCTCTGCATATTCACCCTCGCAGCTTCTTCTTCTCCTTTGTGCACACTCACTGCATTTGCATCTATTATTCCGTTCCTCATCTTCCGCCTTTTCTTCCCCCTCTTTCCTCCTCTTCTTTCCAATTCTCAGTCCAATCCACAAATGTTATCGCGTGTTTTAGGAAGCGGAAAGAGGGATTGAATAAACGGGGAGGCGCTTCAGAGATTGAGCAGCTTTTCTCGTTTCGAGAGACGAAACAGTCTAGTTTTGCGAAAGACTAAAAAAGGGGGAGGACACGAACCTTATACCACTCCGTCTTCACGATGGAGTTCATCGCAACGGGGATCGCGACTGAAATGCCATCAGTTATAAGTATATTCGTCATTATTGTAAATATACCTAAAAGATAAATAATATGATGACGAACAACGAAAGAACGAACCATAGGTGGGAGCGGCCATTCCGATCCTCGAGATGACCACTTGCATGATGGCAGACCGGGCAACACTCTTCGACTTGCCCACCTCATTGCCGTCTGCGTCGAAGAGGGAGATACCCTCCGTCAATTCCCTGCAAATACATATCTAAGTACACTTCGTATCTTAAGAAAATTGCAACAGAAAAAGATATTATCCGCACGAAAAGCTTACTGTCGCCGCATAAGCGGGATGTTGATGGCATTCGCGACGCAGACTGCGCAGAAGGGAACGAGGCGACCGATGAGTGGAGGGGCTGACTGCAAGGGGAATATGCCTCAGTCCATTATTTAGCTCACAAGGAGATGACGCGAACACACCGTAAATTTATGAGAAACGACCTTAACAGCTTTTAAGTGTTCATTATTCAAAGTCAAAATCGGTTTTCAGAATCTGCTACCTTTATCGAAAGAAAATCGCTGTCCAAGTTGTGAACTTGTAGTGAGAAATTAGACCTTGTCACGGAGACAAGTAGCCTATATACAAAAGAAATGTTTTGTTTCGTTTTATTGAACTCAAAGAACAATATTATGGACATTGCATAGTAGATTTAGTCATTTGAGCAATTTTACTGAAAAAGTGCGATTTCAAGCTTATATTCCACAACTTGCGCAACGATTTTCTCTTGATAGAGGGTTTAGTAGCAGATTCTAAAAACGAATTTTGACTTTACATTGCGGTCCCCTAAAAGCTGTGAAAGTCGCTTCTTATAAATTTAACGAGTGTTCGCGACATTTCCTTGTCAGTAGGTACCAATATATCCCGGCTTAATTTACACATTTTTGCGCGTTGTGCGCTATTTGCAAGCAGGTTAGGCAATTCTAGAGTAAGAGGGGATACGGAAGCCAGGTGACCTTGACAAGCGAATTGAGTCCGAGTGCGGCTCCGAGAGCTCCTCCAGTAGCTGCGCAGTAAGAGGTGAGTAGTTGCGATGTTGAACCGGCGTCTCCTGAAAACAACGGAGGCTACAGTACTCCAATGTATTTTTAAAATAGCACAAATTGTGTACACGGCGGGCATAATACAAAAAGTAGAAATATCGTACCCGATCTATTCGAGTAGTTGACCACGGCATTGAAAGACTGATTGAGCCACTGCCAGAAGATGACGGCTGCGGGAGTTTTGTAGAAGGTGAGCATGCCTCCAGTTATAGCCATATTCATGGGAACCTGGAACAACCTTATAATTTATAAGGTAAGGCCAATGTTGTAGTACTCTTCGGCCGTTGTTTCTTACCTGTGCACTCATTCTTCCAATAATAAAGGTCTTGTCTCCGGTGGAGGGATGGTAGGCCGACTCGAACATGTGTTTGGCCTTCCATAGCTCATCCAGGGTTAGATTCTCGTCCACAACTCCTTTCCTACAAGAGAAGATGAACACAAATATTGACGTTCTTCGAGGGAGGCATAAACAGCAAAGAGGACAACACTCTCCCTTGCTTGCAACCCCGTTCACTGCTCTTTTCCCTTCTCTCCCCTTCTCTATCCAACAACTGTTGTGGACAGCTTAAGCCTGCAGTTACGCTAACGTGTATTTACACTAGAGAACGTGAAAACGAGAAGATAATCCGGCGGTCATTTGCATAGACTGCTTGTGTGCTAGACATTCACGCTCTCTCTGCAGCGAAAAGAGTGAATGTTTGCAGAACGAGA
The DNA here is from genome assembly GCA_900490955.1 of Micoletzkya japonica. Lineage (NCBI taxonomy): Eukaryota > Metazoa > Nematoda > Chromadorea > Rhabditida > Diplogasteridae > Micoletzkya > Micoletzkya japonica. The sequence goes on along the minus strand of LS870658.1, from coordinate 606,039 downwards.
ACTCACTTGTAGTTCAAGACGATGTTCTTGTAGTTTTCCAGCTGGGAATTCGTGGCGAGAAGGTTCAGAGGATTGGTAGTGACGAAGAAGTGCCGGAATCGTCCCTGAACAGAATTCATTTAGCGATGATTATAGAATGCCGTCTATAACTAGCTAATCACGTTATTTAGGGGAACAGCGTGCAATGCGTAGGTAGTGTAAACTGCAATGAAAGAGAAGTCACCTCGAAGGTCGATTGATCCCATCGCGGCTTGCTGATATCTGGCTTTATGACGAGGTCGCGAACGAGTTCCGACATACTGAAATGAGACTTACGGAGTTGTATAACGGCGTTCATGTAAATAAGTATATCGAGGACAACAATATTAGCAGACGAGAATATGACAAGGACGCGAGGATAGGGATCAAGAGAGTAAGGATAGGACGAGTTGAGGAGGGGAGGGGAGGGATGAAGAGGAAAGGAGGAAAAGAGCAGCACGTGGATGGGGGAGTAATGATCAACAGCTGTGCACGAGGTGATATCATCGAGGACTGAAGAAGAAGAGGACGAAGAGGAGAAGAAGAAGAGATGGAGAGAGGGCTATTAAGGGAGGGAAGGTATCAAAGGGAAGGGAACGATCAATTGGAGACTGTGTAGCTTGTGAGATAAGGTGAGGGGTGGGGGAATAAGGGGGAAAGGGAATGGAAGAGAAGGGGAAAGGAAAAGGAAAGCACGTGGTGGAGTACTCGACCGGTGCTGTAATGCTTGGATGAGACGATAGGAACGGAGAAAAGAGAAGAGAAGGGAAGGGAGAAGCTTCCATTTCCCGCGAGAGAGGACGGAGCGAGAGAGAGTAAACCACTCTCATTACTGGAAGAGACGCGGTATTGACCGGACCGGAGAGTAGAAAGAGAGAGAACAACAGACAGAGTACGGGCCTTATACAGATACGGATGTGAGAGGGGTTAACGAGTTTATTGCGTAAGAACAGCTAATATGACTGATGGAGGTGAGATCGTAGTACTATGTACAGCACTTATAAGACAACTGGGGTAAGAAAAGCTACAATAAAGCATCGAAATCAGTCAACAAGTATTCTCTAAATCTAAAGATCTGGCTAGTACGGTATTTTCCGTATAACGCATTCCAAGGCGTCGTAGAGTTTGCGGTCCTGAAAACAGACACGCTTCCCTCGAGGAAACGGGCTAATGACTATAAGAGGCTTAACGACCGAGGGAATAACTTACGGTGGGAGAATTGGCATCTGTACGGAAGGGGACATCCTCCGGCTTGAGCAGCCGGTAGTCCCTTTCTTTACACGAGTATTCAATCGCTTCAGGAACCCTGAACCGATTCGAATAATTTTAATGAGACATACGCCTCCCCCTTTATCGGTTATCTCGCCTGATCATCAAGTGATCAGGCTGCGTACTCAGACTAAGAGACTGAAATGTTCCGGGCTAATATAGGAGCAACTAACGGATCAGTTGAATTGGCGAGTGAGTCGATGAATGCATCATCTTCGGATAGGAGTTCAATCGCTGTTTTCGGTACGTATCCCACGCAACGACGAAAGCGAATGGGTTTTCCCAGTCGGCCAGTCATCATGAATTGGAAGAGGCAACATGTCTGGTTCCTAAAGTTCATCTGGTTTTGACTGCAACAGATATACCTTACCTCCCCAGAGTCAGGTTACATTTGTGTTTAGTGAAGAGCTCCTTTTGATCGATAGGATTCGAACGCATGTACATCATGGGAATCGTAGCCCGCGGCATTAAATAGCCGTTACTCCATCCCTTATCAATGATCACCGCAGCTCCGTGCACTTTCAAGGTCTCGTTCACTCTGCCCTGCAATACACTCATTTTACCGTATCCAATGTTATTCTAACTATAGCTAAGTCCATGTAGGCGTCGTTTCGCCGGCTGTATTTGTAAGAGAACCATCTGCGTCTGACGGCGTAGACCTTCTGATGGGCTGAAGGACATTCTTGGGAAAGAACAAATCTAAGCATACATTCAGTGCATATCATAATCCGAAACAGCGGCCAGCCTTTGCGAACAGAATACTTGTAGGTAATATCCTTGACCCAGTGCTCCGGAATCGAGAACTTTATCCTGAAGAAGCACATATTCTGCATATGTACCTCACAAATCGTACTTATTCACATGGGAAACAGGTTGCCTTGCACGAAAAGAGATGATCCATTCTCGCTTGAGGTTGAAGGACTTCTGATAGAGTACTCCACACACATCCTCTAGTTCTGTGTTCCTCACCAATTCTCAAATAGCGTCTCTTTCCTTCTCCGTCCCTATTCTCACCTCCGAACAGAAACACGTCCTCTACCGGCTTCTTCGGCTTCCGTATCACGTATTCTTCGTCTTCTTCGAGTTGTTCGTAGTACGGAGGAGGAAATGCCTGGATTGTAGGCATTGCACCCCATCCAGACTACAATCCCACTTCCTCAAATCTGTTCACGATAGTCGGCGAAAGGTCTTTCGTAAGCTCTCGCGGTGTATCCGGCTTGTTCACGCCTGGTCCTGCAATCGATTCTTATTCAGCCCTTTAATTCTTAGTCTACCAAACGTCTTCCACATTTCGAACTGCAGTTTGCGGCGAATCATATGATAAAGCGTGAGATCACGAACCTGAATATGACTAATTATGAAGTAACTATGGAGATAGTACCGGTCCTGGTAGTTGGAAGAGATTGGCGAGGATCGACGAGACTAATTGTAGAAGAGCAAGAGAAAGCAGCGCAGACGACGCGCACATGTCATTTGTGCCAGTTTGGAGGGAGGGAAGGCAGCCGGTCGCAGAGATCAAGGGTAGCTGAGGGGAATGGAGTGGAGAAACAAGCGAAGATGGATATCGAGCGATGGGATAAGTATGAAAACAAGCATTCAACAGAGATCGAGAACGAGGAGACGTACAGAGCACAGTGAGGAAATCTCGACTGGTGGGTAGACTACTGAATGGATCTTATCAGATAGGCGACCGATCGCAGATTACACTTGGTTAGAGGATGGTCTTCTTCTCAGTGAAATGCTAGATTAGCCCTTGGCTCTCCCCTCATCTACAGAGCTGTCCACGGGGTTGTCAAGGCAACGTGGTCTACCCCAGCTCTGGGATGGCCACGCGTCCACTATAGCATGTTCTCCTTCCTCCGTCGCATCTCGACCGCTAAGGAGAATCCCACACCTGTCGACCAACCGCCCACCGCAGAACCAAACCCGAAGTGAGTAAGATTATATTCATGAGGAAGTTTATGTTTTGTAGCCAATCTACTACATCTGAGAATGTGCCTACTACTCCCGATAAACCCCAGGAGAAGCTTCCATCGAAGGGAAGATCCTTCCCGAGAATGGGCATTCGCAACCTCCTCTCGAGACAACCAAAAGGAGAACCAGTCCCTGCTAATGTTGGGAGATTCTTTCAATTCGTTCGTTCGCCTTCATCCATCTGATAATATTTATAGGAAGCCTCCGGGGCCTCAGGGGAGCCGGGAGATGAGGGAGCAACAGAACCAGTGGAGACTACGCCACAGGTGAGGATTATGGGGTAGTTAATGATTTATACGAATAATGAAGGCTGCCGAGGAGTCTGCTGCAACAAAAGATGAACGAACTTCTGACGGGGAAAAGGACGAAGGGACGGAGGAGGGAGGAGGTAACAATGGAGAGGAGGTGAGAAGCCCCCTTTGGGCTTTGTTTATGCCATTCCCTTATGCAGGACGCCATAGAGCAAGCGAAATCATCCCCTTCTTCTGCTTCTTCTTCTTCCGAACCATCCGCACCCAATCGGACCAGTCTTCCTCCACACGAAACACCACAAACGCTGACCGTGGTGAGAACGTCCCAAGGGCAAAAAGTAGTTTAACGCAATTGACGCTCTAAGGTGCGTAAGGGGAGACCGCTGCCCAGTCTGAGGAGTGGAGGACCGGTTGAGGGGAGTAGACACGTGGAGAAAGAAGAGGCAGAAGAGGGACATGGGAAGGGGAAAGAGGGGAAAGTTATTGAACCGGAACATATCGAGGAGGACGGCGAGACGGATAAGAAGAGCGAAGAACACAAGGATGAGGCGCCACCCAGTCCCACCCCTTCCGATCCATCCCAGCCAGCTAGACCGAGGATACCGGGTAATTAAGAAGCTATGAGGGAACAGTCTCGGGGTATAGGACACCGTTCATAATATCAAAAGAGCAAAACGATGCATATTTCGTTTAGTTTGAAGTCGAGCGATGAACTCGCGTAGACCCAAATAACTGAAAGAAGGTAATCATAGATTCAGAAGATTACGTCTTGCCCGATGAGGAGGTCTACAAGGCAGTTGCAACTGAAGACACACTGGAGAAGGGGGAGCTCAATCCGGATATCTTCATCGAGCATACGAGTCGGTTGATTTCGTCAGATATATCTATAAAACATGCACAAACGAGAAACCTCTGCCTATGAGTTCTACGCGACAAGTGAGAGTTCTCGTAACTGCAGAGAGTTTCCGTCGCGTGCGTCGCGTGGCAATGGACCGGGCGATTAAGCGGAGGAAGGACGACGTGGAAGTGCAGGCGATGCTCGAGTCTCGCAGGATGAAGAGTGTCTCTTCCGCCATCACCTTCCAGTCCGCACTCAACCTCCTCGCGCTCATGCTACAAGGTGCGGACACCACATGCATTATTCAGCCATGCACTGAACTCAGTTATGAATGTGCCGTGAAGAACGAGGAAGTCCTTCAGGATTCCTCTCGGGTCTGGCGGTAGCGCATACCGTCTTTGTCTATGTCTTCGCGGATAAAGTTCGTCTTTAGCAGATCTTGAGATATCTCTAAATACAGGATTTGCTTCTTCGTGGCTACCGTTGGATGTCGCTTCCCGTCCACGCAACCTTCATGGTCTGCTTCATCCTATCCATCATGTCGTCGATAGATCGGTACTACTCATTTATCTGTAGAAGTCTATTGAGTATCCGCTATAAAGGGCGAAACACCGGTCCGACTAGGAAGTATGTATTAGTGTTAAAGTGCTCACACCTCTTCCCCCAGTCCCATTCCCCCCTCATTCCTCTCCATTCTCTCAGTTTGCCCACTGCGCCTGCTCGAGTGTTGCTAGCAGCCCGTCATTAATTATCATTGCCTCCACCTCGTTGAGGGCGCAATGGAGACGCAGTCTCCCTAAACTTTCGATTGATCACATGCCAAACTCATCGCTTTTTCTCGCTCCCTTCTGTCGGGAGTAACTGATGATAGTTTGCGGAAGAGAAGAGGGGCTGTTGAGTAGAAGATTAGAGAGAATGCAGATAGAGAGGAGTCGCAAAGGGAGGTTATCTGCAGGATACGGTGGAGTGAGATGAGGGCGAAGACGAGGTCACTCCGGTTGAAGGCTTTGGGTGAGGGTGGTCGGGGGAGGGGAACGAGGAGGGGGGCATTGCAGGTGGTCTACTGCAATTGATTCCGAATGTCGTTGGATTGGCGGCCTCGGAACTGGGTCTGTTCTTCGATGAAAGCGTCGCCTCCGAGATTGTGTGTCATTCATTCTCGTTCCCAATCATTCCTCTCCATAAATATAAATATGATCCTGCCAATCTAATGAATAATCAATTTCAGAGAGTCCCGGTAGTGAGCGACGCGTCCCTCAGATGGTGGCGGGTGTTCTCTGCCATTCGAGGCGCGAGTGCTCTTCTGTCCTGGATAACCGTCGCCTTCCAACCCATCAATACTGCTCTCGTCGAACACATTGCCCTGTTCCTCTTACCGGAAGATGTTAGTTCATACACTAAGTGGGGGAAGATGGATGCACCTCAAGTGTAGTGTAGTTTCTTCATTTCTTTTTACTCGTCAATTGGCATCGAATATCGAGAAGGAGTGAGAGAGAAGAAGACATGCGATATGTTTGAAGGAGCGAGAGGCAGCGGAGGCTGCGAGTAATCCGACTGAGGGAACGGCAGACGAGGAGGGGACAAGGCTGCCGAGGGTACTAGCGACGGTGAGATATCCTGATGGACTGACTAGGCATGAACTATTCGAAGGGCTGATGAAATTATGAATGTATCATCATTACGTTCATGAACATCTTTCACATCTGGAGAGAATCTACTATAGCAGTGTTGTGTAGATAATAATTTTTATTGTATCATTAGTGATTGCTCATTCTCAGTTCGCGAGTCGTCTTCGAGGTCGTCGTGAAGAGGAAAAAGTGGACGAGACCTCCCGTTCTCCCCTCCCTCCCCCGCCTCCGGACAAGACGTCGTCTACAAAGACACACCATGAACAGCGGAAGGAGGAGTCTTCCTTCGCTCCCCCTCCCCCTTCTCTCTCTGCCTCCAACCCCCTTCACAGTTCTCCCTCCGCTCCTTCCTCCTCCCCTCCCCCTCCCCTTCCCTCCTCAAATGTTAACGCTGCTCCAGTAATTAGGGTAGTGCAAGCTAAGCCAGTGAGGGGCTAATCACTCAGTGTTTCTGCTCCCTTTGTGACCAGTCTCTCCTCTGTTCCCTCCTCACTTACCTCTTTTCCCGTTCAGTTCATTCCATCCCCCTCAAAGCCCCGCCCCTTTCCCTGCTCTATCTTGCATCTCAATGAGTCTAGTGCCATGTGTGATTGATCACTTCTCCTCGTCGAGATCTTCTCAGGAATTTTCCCCTCCTCGTGCGTCTCCCGATCAATTTTCACACCATTTTGCCTGTGGTCATCCTTTTTTCCTCTCGTATAAGCGTTACATCGCATTAATGCCCATATGTCATCTTTACGCGTGTCTCAACTCATCTTTAGCCGTTCGCAGTCTTTAGATATTCAGTGGAATGTCTTCCAGTCTTTCCCTCCAATTCTCATCCAACTTCTTTCACTTTCCATTCTGAAATCGGAGCTCTTTCTCAGCAACAAACCCGCGACTTTCCACCGTGATCAACTTTCGGTTGCCTGGTGAGAGTGGGGGGGGGGGTGATAGAGATTGAAGGGATCTGAAGGGAAGGGGCACACAGCTCAAAGGGGCGACGCCGACTCAGCTGTTCCGTATGCGAAGAAACATGAAGACGACGTTTGAATGAGGGGAAAAGGGGTGAAAAGAGTTGTGTGGGATATGAAGAGATGGATACATGATGGATGGCTGTCCGGCAACTCTCGTTCTCACCTTTGAGAAGAAGCACGTATTGGATGACCCTAGGAGGGGGGGGAGAGAAAGAGAGAGACAAAGAGAGAGAGAGAGAAAGAGAGAGAGAAGCAGCCTATTCTAATGCATGCACGGCTGTACTTCCGGTGCTTGAGACACACAAACGACTGTTGACTCTCACTTAGACCGCGCATACAGTAAGAAGAGCGAAAAGGGGGCTCGAATGGGTTGGGAATGGGGAGAGAGAGCGAGAGAGAAACACGCTAACGTGCTCAGTACTGCTTTATGAGTGAGACGATATATTATGAGGGAAGAAGCGATATGAATGGCGGGAAGTCCTCCGTCGCTTTTTGCCGCGTCTTCTTTTCTCCCTCCAATTAGTCGCGAGTCTTTGAAGTGACCGATTCGTGAGGAGAAGGAAGGGAAGCACCTGTGGCATGCGTGCGATCTTCCGAGAGAAGACTAAGAAAAGCTGATAGGGGAAGAGGAATCGGATACGTACACGACTAAAGACTGTCCCTCCCCCTCTTACTCCCCATCTCCCCCATCCCCGCCATCCGTTACTCCACTAGACCATTAGCACTTTCCCCTCTCCCTCCCC